>CAXIUP010000034.1:152500-435000 GCA_964035015.1 Corallium rubrum
AAACAAGCGTAAACCATTCACCCACTGCTCAAAAATTGTGAAGTTTACATATGAAAATATATGGCTTTTAAAAATGCTGGAAGTGCGACCAGGATTGAACATGATGATTTTGGAGACGTTCTCTGGTTGAAAATATTTATTTATCACGAGCTTTCGGCTGCCAGACTGCAGCCTTCAACGGGTAGTTACAAAAAACAATGATGCAGACGACTGCGGTTTACAATTACAGACTATACGCCTACGCTACGATTAACAATACAATGACAAACAAATAACTGGATGTGACAGTTCCGCCTATATGATACTCTGTGAACTCTAACGATTGTTCTATTTCTTCAATAAAAAACGGTATTGTTCGGGTAGATGTTTAGAATTATTGTCAGCATTAGTTGTAAGCGCGGTGTGCCCGTCTCGCCAATGTAGTTCCACGAACAATCGGCACAATTTATGCGATAGACTACATTTGTTTGTTCTTCGGATAGTGGTCTGTCTTTCGGTGAAGGCAGCATTTTTTCAAGCGTGCGTAGAGGTTTCGTTGTGACTCGGATGCCATGGGGTTTGAGGAGGCGTTTGAGAGGTTCTGTTACCAGGGCCGCTTTACCCTATGGACAAAAGGGGCAGCTGCCCAGGGCCCCGCGTGAGCCGGGGGCCCCCGGCCCAATGAGGAAAAAAAAAGTTTATTAATTGTGAAACGACTTAAAGAATATTTGGATTTTGAGTTTTTAGTATCTGCACAATGTACATACTGAATATAATGTGCCGATTAAATAGTCTCGTGAAAATTGCAACGATATATGTGCTGTACAACTTTCCTTACCGACCCACAAGATAATGAAATTTGCTTTATTTCGCTCGAGAAGGGTCTGGGAACTACACTTGGAGACCGCCGGAAGCGGTAAACCGGAAACATGGCGGCTCTTATATTTAGAGATGTTGACATGTTGTTCTGCCATATTCTATTTATAACCTATTCTATGCAAGGAAAAGAAACATATTAATTGACCCTGTACATACAGACGCTATAAAATTAACTTCAATATGCATGGGACCACTTACAACGTCAACGCTGTTCTCGGCTATGCCTCGACCAACTCTTAACGCTTTTTTCGTGCTCTCCGAACTTCCCGCGTGCATCCATAACTCGATGGAGCACGCCAAACCATGAACCATTTCTTAAATATCAAAACTTGTTATAATAGGGTTACTATATATTACCCGTTATATTAGGGTTACTATTATTAGGGTTACTATGTTACTAATATTTGGGTTTTAAACAATTCTTAACCTATTTTCCAAAAATCCTATTTCCGCCTTTCCCAACATTTTCCTATATAGGGGCCCCATCATATCTCTCTGCCCAGGGCCTCATAATCTGTTAATGCGGCCCTGTCTGTTACGCCTTTAATGTATGGTAAAACAGTGTAGTCAACCTTTGTACTCGAGTCAACTCTTTCAAAGAACTCACGAACAAGCTCTTCTGGTGATGGCATTTTTTGTTTTCTCAGAGCACGTTTCTTTTCCACTTCTGTCAGAAACTTCTGTGGGTACCCATTAGCCGTCAATGCTTTCATGACATGCTCACGTTCTTGTTGTTTACCTTTGATCGTGTTAGGAAGTGTCGCTGCCCGGTGTAAGAGAGTTTGTGCTGTGCTAATTTTATGTTGTTTATCGTGATGTGAGTTAAAATCTAAGTAATTGTCAGCTTGCGATAGACAGTAGTGATAAGCGTTCCGTTGTTGCGAGAAACTGAAATGTCTAAAAATGAAAGTCGTCCGTCTTGTTCATGTTCTATAGTAAAGTTTATGTCTGGGTCAATGGAGTTCAGTAATTTATGGAAGGAATCCAATGCATGTTTTTTGATGATCGAGAAAACATCATCAACATAGCGGAACCATTTCTTAGGTGGTGTGGTTGCTTGAGCCAGAGCGAGTTCCTCAATAACCTCTAAACAGAGGTTTGCCACAATAGGGCTCACAGGACTGCCCATAGCACAACCGTGGATTTGTTTGTAGGTCTGCTTGTTGTAGTTAAAATAACTGTTTGAAAGTGTGAAATGTAGAAGTTTGATAATGTCGTCAATAGTTAGGTTTGTTCGTTGTTGTAAGGTAGCATCTTTCAGTAGTTTGTTACGAATGTGTTCGCACGTTTTGTCGACAGGGATTGCAGTAAACAGAGAAACAACGTCAAAAGAAATCATAATTTCGTCGTCTTCAATGTTAGTGTTGGATAGCTTGTGTGCAAAGTCAGTGGAGTTAGTAACAGAGTAACCGTTATTGTTTTGTAAAGGTGCCAAAATGTCTGCTAGATACTTACTGTAGATGTGTTATACAGTGTTACATGTTACTATGGGGCGAAGTGGATTGTTAGGCTTGTGATGTTTGACAGAACCCCGGATAGCGGGTGGGATGCCGTTAGTTGAGTGTAGTTTTTTGTAAGTGCTTTCGTCAAGTTTGTGTTGTTGTTTTAGTTGTAGTAATTGTGAATTTAACTCACGTTCGATCTTTTTGAAAGGAGGCTTTGCGACTTTTTTGTAGGTGATCACTGAGTAATTCTTGCATCTTCTCGTCATAGTCTGTTTTATCTATGACCACAAAACAGTTGCCTTTGTCTGCTTTCATCACAACACGTGAATTATCTTTCTTCAGTTCGTAGAATGCTTTGCGTTCATTAGCCGTAGTGTTTTTATGTTGGGGAAGAACAGTTCGTCGTATTAAATCAGCTGCTGATGTTCTGATGGCGTCTTTGGATTCCTCGGGTAGGTTGGTGATGGCAGCTTCGATCTCGGCACCTAAATCTTTGGTGGGAATTCGAGGCGGTGTTGGGGCAAACTTGGGGCCTTTGTTTAAGGGGGGACACGACCCGGAATTCACATTCTCTATATTCACGACAGTGGAAACAAATAGTACAACAATTATATATCATTAGAAAGCTCTGTTAATGTAGATTTCAAATATATCAATAAGAAGACACATAGGGTACTAGGTTAGGAAAAATTCCACAAATTGAATTAACCATACTAGTTTTATAAAAGTTATCTCTTGACACAATATTGAATAAAACACAATCAAAGCTATTTTAGCAGAATCCTAGGCAACTAATTGAAATTATAATGGACTGTTTTCTTTATGAACCAAAAATTAATGTCATAACAAGAGATTTCATAATTTGACTAGATAATTTTCTCAAAATATGTCTAACTCAAAATATATGGGGGATAGCAACAAATCCATCCATTAATCTGTTAAGCATTATGTGTACTGCACATGCTGAAAATTTCAATACAATTGGTCAAATACTTTTTTAGTTATAAGCATTTGAAGTTGTCGTTGCCCGCGAAAATGGAAACAGGAGAAAAATGCATTTAAATGTTCGATATCAATGAAATAAACACTACTGTACATTTAAGGCCTATAATACTGTTCAATACTTAACATTTTTGCATCTGGTAGTCACAAATTGTATTTTCTTGTTCTGGCAATACTCTTAAGTCACTTTCTTAGCTTTTTTTGGACTGAAAGCAGTGTCTCATCATCACTACTCTCTGATGAGTCTAACTCCTGAAGTGGATTGACTTCGTTAAATCTTCCAGCAGCATAACTGGGGCCATCTTTTCCCTCCAACAATCTTTCCTGCAGCTTGGCTTGTCTAATTTTCCTTCTTCTGCTTTTCTCCAGCTCTTTAACTTTTCTCTTTGACTTTTTTATTCGCACAGCATCTTTCTTTGAACTTGCTTCTTTGGCCAACTTACCACTTGGTATCTGTGCTTCCATCATGACATCATGTTTTGCACTCGCTCCATCATTGAACTGCAATACCGCAGACATTGCAGACATTTCTACAGCGTGGGGTCCCCTGAACTTATGCTTAGGACATCGGTTCCAAACCAAACTGTTGATGCTCTCATTAGCATTTTGTGAGAACCCTGGTAAACAACGCAAAAGAAGGGAATAATCACTTAGTCGTTTGAACTCAGGCTTCAGCACATCAAGGAATACACCATCCAGGTGATGATCTTTTTTTAGAAGGGTTTTCTTTCTTTTATAGGAGCACCAACTGTCTTTTCCAACAGGACAGAACCTGTGTCGCCTCTCAGTTTTAATGTCACAGCTGTGATACAATACTGCCATAATTGCATTTTGCATCTTTCCTATTTGCTTCTTTTGATCTTCACTTGAAAGACAACCAGGAGAAACATTAGCTCTGATTGCCTTGCCATAGTAATTTTGTAGTTTGTCAATAGTCTTATCTGTGAGTCTATGTTTCCTGCCAGCAATTGGAAGTCCATCGGCCAGTTTACTTCCAGTATATTTTTTTCTTAGATCCCTCAAATGTGAACCCATCCGTTTTTGGACATGTCCAATACAATCCAATTTCATCACCCTTGCACATTCAACCTCTCCACTATCATGGCTGTCCTTCCACTTATTGTAAGCACTGGAAGATAACCATTTCTTGTACTCCTTGCATTGTTTGTTCATATTCTCATATTTTGAACAGTCATCACAGCAGCCATAAGTATCCCACACACTATTGTATGCCTTACTGTCACCATCACAAACTATAAATTTATATTTTAGTTTATAATCAAGAGAACGAGCCCAGATCTTTTTGGCAATAGAGCATTCCATAGAACCACTAGAACCAGTATGGCTTTTAGTGCATTTGTCTTTGTGCCCATCAAACCACGCTTTGTATTCCTCTGATTCTTCACCATACATTTCTTTTCTTCTGGTACATTCCATACAAAGTTTGGACTCAAAGTCATAGTCTAGAACTTCACCAGTATCAACTGATATCACAAAACCAATTCCATAATTAGCTGTATACCCTCGTTTGGACCAAGTGCCATCAAAACTTACAGGAATTTCAAAGTTCTCTTGATCTCGCTGTGGTGTGTTGGTCTGGTAATATTCCTCAACTCTCTTTCGTGCTGCTTGCATTCTCAAAGATACTACTTCCTTGTGCGCCTTATAAAGAACATCCATGTGGTTATCCCATGAATTTTGAGTGCAAGGAGGTGGCATATTGAATACTTCGCAGAGTGTTGCAATGCCCTCTCTCCCTACACCAATTTCACATGCAGAATAGACCATTCGACGATTCACATCAACAGCATGACTGGCATTCCAACTTTCTGAATCATTTCCAGATGTTGACAGATACGCTTTCTTCTTACATTTAGAACACTCTATATGTAACAAGGAACTGTTTCCATATCGTCGAGCTTGATCTTCAATAAAAGTAAATTTACCTCCTTTGCATTGGTGCAATTGTTCAAATGTTTTCATCAAGCTTGAAAGTTCAACAAGACGATAACTGTTACTTTCAGTAGGACCTTCATAATATGGCTGCCATGGTTGTTTTGGACTGGTTGAAGAATCGGTATTTACTTTCTTCATTGAAGCAGTGGAAGGCTCTTTGTGAGGGCTGTTTTCGCTTGGCAAAACTTCGGTATTAGCCACATCTTGGGTTTCTGGTGAGGTGTCATGTTATAAGGATTTTGGGTGAAGGAAAATTCGAGTGTAGAATATATACATTTTAAGGCCAACCCAGGGCCAGTTGCAAAAAATACAATTCCAGCAGGAATTGAACCCACGACCTTGCGATTCTAGTGCAATGCTCTGACCACTGAGCAACGGAGGGCATTGCCGAGAGCTGGATCGCGAGTTCTGTATATATAATAAGGTGGTAATGCCAGGAGAGAATTGGGTATATTATAAGTAATATTGGGCATTTCACTCGATTACATAGCATGTACTAAGGATTTTGGGTGAAGGAAAATTCGAGTGTAGAATATATACATTTTAAGACCGAACTGGGACCAGTTGCAAAAAATGCAACCACACAGGCCTTCCGGCAGGAATTGAACCCACGACCTTGCGATTCTAGTGCAATGCTCTGACCACTGAGCAACGGAGGGTGTTGCCGAGAGGTTGATCACGAGTTCTGTATATATAACAAGGTGGTAATGCCAGGAGAGAATTGGGTATATTATAAGTAATATTGGACATTTCACTCCATTACATAGCGTGTACTAAGGATTTTGGGTGAAGGAAAATTCGAGTGTAGAATATATACATTTTAAGACCAAACCATGACCAGTTGCAAAAAATGCAACTACACAGGCCTTCCAGCATCGCAAGGTCGTGGGTTCAATTCCTACTGGAAGGCCTGTGTAGTTGCATTTTTCGCAACTGGTCCCAGCTTGGTCTTAAAATGTATATATTCTACACTCAAATTTTCCTTCACCCAAAATCCTTAGTACACGCTATGTAATCAAGTGAAATGCCCAACATTACTTCAAATATATGTTACTCTGGCAAACTGGCCACTCTGGGGCTCTGGCAGAAACAGACAAATATATGTTACTCTGGCCAAACTGGCACTCTGGCCACTCTGGCAGAA
Source organism: Corallium rubrum (assembly GCA_964035015.1). Lineage (NCBI taxonomy): Eukaryota > Metazoa > Cnidaria > Anthozoa > Scleralcyonacea > Coralliidae > Corallium > Corallium rubrum. The sequence goes on from CAXIUP010000034.1 coordinate 158,906, forward strand.
ACGAAGAAATATATGTTACTCTGTTTAAACTGGCACTCTGGCAGAAACGAAGAAATATGTTACTCTGGCCAAACTGGCCACTCTGGCAGAAACAGGCAAATATATAATGTTAATACTCTGGCCAAACTGGCACTCTGGCCACTCTGACAGAAAGTCAGAAACAGACAAATATACTGTATATATGTTACTCTGGCCAAACTGGCACTCTGGCCGCTCTGGCAGAAACAGACAAATATATGTTACTCTGGCCAAACTGGCACTCAGGCCGCTCTGGCAGAAACAAAGAAATATACAATGTTACTCCAGCCAAACTGGCAGTCTGGCTGCTCTGGCAGAAATGAAGAAATATACAATGTTACTCTGGCCAAACTGGCACTCTGGCTGCTCTGGCAGAAATGAAGGCCAATGGCACTCTGGTAGAAACGAAGAAATATATAATGTTACTCTGGCCAAACTGGCACTCTGGCCGCTCTGCCAGAAACGAAGAAATATATAATGTTACTCTTAACCCATGTTCCACCTTCCTTTAAACTTATGTTTAATTTTTTATCTGCCAATAAACAACATGCTCGTACTAGAGCCTGTTTACCTGTATATGATCTTAAGCTGCCTTACCCACGTACTGATTTTGGTAAGCACACATTTCTCTACAATGCTTCAATTCCTTTTAACTCCTTAGACAATAAATATAAGCAACTCGCCATGTCATCAGCAAGTACTATTGATGCTCCTACAATATTAAGAATAACTACCACTAAAAACAAACTCCGTTATTACTTAGTGTATTCTGTTTAGTACTGTATATATCATTTTGTAATTATTGTTATATTTTGAGGGCCGTATGTTTGATAACCTTTTTGGTTAATACGTCTTTTCCCTCATGAAATAAAGTTTTATTCTATTCTATTCTACTCTGGCCAAACTGGCACAAGGAACAAGTAACTATAGTCATTCTGAAGCATGCAATATATGCTATTTTGAATGATTATTGAAATCAATGACTGATTATCTGTGACTTTGTGCTCTGCTACACAGTAAAACCCATAAATCGAGCTGCGTAAATCACCAAATAGGTAAAGACTCGCCACATTTTCGATTTTGATCGAAATATAAATTACTCGACACCCTTTAAAAATTTACTAAATTACACTTTATATAATATAATATTTTGTATGTAGCTTACCTTTATACGGAGGCTTGTAGGTATCATGACATTTTTTTTTACTTTAGCGACTTTTTTTTTTGGATTAGCGACTTTTTTTTTTGGATTAGCAACTTTTTTTTGGATTCGAAAGTTTCATTGAAATTGCACCAAGTATTCGAATTCACGTAATTCAATCGATCATTCATGATCAGGCGATAGTGGATGAAAACCACTATATCTCCAAGCACTCGGCTTCCAGCTAAACCCGCGGGGAAAGGAGGGACACGCTCGCAGTCTATAGCGCTCCGAGCTCTCACTCCAAGCTTTCGCTCCAAGCTCTCGCCTTCGAACTCTAACTTTCCGAGCGCCTGGCTTATGGCTCAGAGTCGACAGCAAGTCGCGGAGGGCTCGGAGCCGAGAACTTGGGAGCCAAGAACTTGGAGGCGACAGGTCGTTGGCGAGAGCTACATACATAGGGAACAACATCATGGAGGAAAGAGCGCGTAGCTGGGAGCAGGGAGCTGAGAGAACGGAGGTGAGAGATCGGAGCCGAGCTCTCGCTTCTCGCCTCCGAGTTCCCGATTGGCTCGAAGCTCTCTGCTCCAACTTCTCGACGCCCAGCTCTCGCCTCCCAGTTCTCAGCTCCGAACCCTCTGCTAAGTGCTCTCAACTGCCAGCCATGGACCGAAAGTGAGGGCTTAGCGGGTAGAGCTCGGAGGCGAGAGCAAAGAGCTCGGAGCATCGAAGGGGAGAACTCAACCTCTCGCCTCCGTGCTTCCGGCTCCGAGTTCTGTCCTCCGGGTTCTCGTCTTCCGAGCTCTCGTCTTATGGCGTCAGAGTCGACAGGAAGTCGCGGGCAAAAATTTTTTTGGGATCACTTCCCGTGGGACTTCCGGGTTGGGGGGGAGTTTTACGGGGAAGCCTATGATCAGTATTTTTGTGGGGGTCTGGTACAAAGTGATCCTAAAATAAATCTCTGCAGTCGCAGAGGGCCGAGAGCCGCGTTGATCGTAGAGAGTTCGGAAACAACACCATTGTGGCGAGAACGCGGAGCTGGGAGCACAGAGCCGAGAGAACGGAGGCGAGAGTTAGAGCCGAGCTCTCGGATCCGGGCTCTTCGCTCTCGCTTCCAAGCTATCCCCACCAAGCTCCCGCATCCGTGCTCTAGCCTCTCAGCCCATGGCTAGGATTCGAGAGCACGCAGCGGCGGGCTTGGAGCCAAGAACTTATGAGGGGTCGTTGGCGAGAACTAAGTAGGAAGCAACACCACGGCAGGAGAGTGGGCGGAGCTGAGAGCTCGGAGCCGAGTGCTCGGAGCAGAGAGCCCGGAGTCGAGAGCGCGGAGCCGAGAGCACGGACCAGAACTTGCCTCCGAACTCTCCCCTCCAAGTTCTCGCCTCCGTGCTTTCGGCCCGTGGCTCGCAATCGAGAACGTAGCGGAGGGCTGGAAGCCGAGAACGGGGATGCAAGAGCTCGGAGGCGAGAGCTGGGGGCCGAGAACTTCGAGCCGAGAAATCCGAGCCGAGTAGTCGGAGGCAAGAAGCAAGAGCTCGGCTTCGCGCTCTCGACTAGGGGAGAAGCGAGAGCTCGGCTTCATTTGTGCTTTCGGCTGCGCGCTCTCTGCTCCGAACTCTCGCCATCTGAGCTCTCGGCTCATGGCTCTGGGTCGACAGCAAGTGGCGGAGGACTCGGAACGGAAGACGTGGAGCCAAGAACTTGCAGGAGAGGGGTTGTTGGCGAGAGCTGGGAAACAACACCATGGAGGACAGAGCGCGGAGCTGATAGCTCGTAGCCGAGAGCACGGAGGTGAGAGGTCGGAGTTAAGCTCGCGCTTTTCGCCTCTGAGTTCTCTGCTGGAAGCTCTCCGCTTCCCAGTTATCGACTCTGAGCCCGCCGCTGCGTGCTCTCGGATCCTAGTCATGGGCAGAGGCTAGAGCACGGAGGCGGGAGCTTGGCGGGGATAGCTTGGAAGCGAGAGCGAAGAGCCCGGATCCGAGAGCTCGGCTTCTAACTCTCGCCTCCGTTCTCTCAGCCCTGTGCTCCCAGCTCCGCGTTCTCGCCACAATGGTGTTGTGGACTGGGTCGACAGCAAGTGGCGGAGGACTCGGAACGGCTCCCGGCCCTCTGCGACTGCAGAGATTTATTTTAGGATCACTTTGTACCAGACCCCCACAAAAATACTGATCATAGGCTTCCCCGTAAAATTTCCCCCAACCCAACCCGGAAGTCCCACGGGAAGTGATCCCCAAAAAATTTTTGCCGCGACTTCCTGTCGACTCTGACGCCATAAGACGAGAGCTTGGAAGACGAGAACCCGGAAGGCAGAACTCGGAGCCGGAAGCACGGATGCGAGAGGTTGAGTTCTCCCCTTCGATGCCCCGAGCTCTTTGCTCTCGCCTCCGAGCTCTACCCGCTAAGCCCTCACTTTCGGTCCATGGCTGGCAGTTGAGAGCACTTAGCAGAGGGTTCGGAGCTGAGAACTGGGAGGCGAGAGCTGGGCGTCGAGAAGTTGGAGCAGAGAGCTTCGAGCCAATCGGGAACTCGGAGGCGAGAAGCGAGAGCTCGGCTCCGATCTCTCACCTCCGTTCTCTCAGCTCCCTGCTCCCAGCTACGCGCTCTTTCCTCCATGATGTTGTTCCCTATGTATGTAGCTCTCGCCAACGACCTGTCGCCTCCAAGTTCTTGGCTCCCAAGTTCTCGGCTCCGAGCCCTCCGCGACTTGCTGTCGACTCTGAGCCATAAGCCAGGCGCTCGGAAGGCGAGAGTTCGAAGGCGAGAGCTTGGAGCGAAAGCTTGGAGTGAGAGCTCGGAGCGCTATAGACTGCGAGCGTGTCCCTCCTTTCCCCGCGGGTTTAGCTGGAAGCCGAGTGCTTGGAGATATAGTGGTTTTATCCACTATCGCCTGATCATGAATGATCGATTGAATTACATGAATTTGAATACTTGGTGCAATTTCAATGAAACTTTTGAATTCAAAAAAAAGTCGCTAATCCAAAAAAAAAAGTCGCTAATCCAAAAAAAAAAAGTCGCTAATCCAAAAAAAAAGACGCTAATCCAAAAAAAAAGTCGCTAATCCAAAAAAAAGTCGCTAATCCCAAAAAAAAGTCGCTAAAGTAAAAAAAAAAGTCATGATACCTACAAGCCTCCGTACCTTTAACATCAAGTTTTGAAAGAAATAGTTCGAATAACGTCCAAAAAATGATACAATAAACGAAAGAAGCTATTCCAATCACGGCAATCAGCGAACTTCGTAATTCGTATGAAGACAATGGCGTTATGGCGAGATTTTAGGGAAATTGTGAAAGCAGGCGGAAATATCTTTTCTCTCATGGTAGCGACCGCTGACAATACTTAGAATGCGGATGAACACCCGATCCGCACGTTGTCCCACTGACCTATATATTTAACTGGACTGCGGGTGCTGGTCAAAAATGTGTCCGCATTTTCATTTTCAAAATGGCGGCATTTATGGGTCCTTCTGCTAATGGTAGCGACCACTGACATGTACTTATCGTAGGAAAACAGAATATTTTTGTAAACACAAAGCGATTTTCTTACTTTATTAATAAATCGTTCCTATGCGAGGGCTTCCCCAGAGGTGAATAAAATCGTCTGGCGTTAGCCAGAATAAAATACTAAAGAGTAAAGACCAATAAATTCGGACAGGAAAGAGTTAATTTCTTGTGGAACAACTCAAGAGGCCTCCTGGATTATTTGTCTGACCAAATACTAGGAATATCGCCTCCCATGTAAATAGCCCCTAAGAAGGACTCGGTACGCCTCGCTTCTTTACGATTTTGTCGTGATCTTCAGCGGTTCTTTATAGAGCTGGCGACTTCATAAAACGAAATGTTTGTAGATTTCCATGACCATGTGTATTGACAGTCTTGTTTATTTTATTGCCAAGTGTTCGTGCGGTTACCGCCGGCCGGCGCGTCTTTTTAATTCAGACTGCTAGAAAGCTACAACAGTAATTGTCTAGGAATATTATTGTAGTTCAGAACTACAATAAGACCTTCTCATGAAAACATCCCGGGCCGCTCAGGCTCAGCAACAAACATAAATACTATAAATATTTTGTTTACACAAACTCGAGACCAGGACGATATTATGCTGACTTGGCAAAAATTCGACAAAGTTTCACCTAGTCCGTCTACTCCGAACGTTTTCTCAAGAAATAATCCACTGTAGGAGTTATAAAATATATTGGCAGAAAGATAATTCACCTTGCTACAACACACGTACAGTTCACCCGACCAAATAGCTTAGTTTCCCTAAAAAAAGAGAAATACCGAACATGTCCAAATCATAATAGCGGCCGCTATTTTGAATTTTTTATCCGTATGTATTATAATGTCTTCTCCAAATGTTTTCTCGAGAAATAAACCACTGTAGAAGCTATCAAATATACTGGAAGAAAGATAATTAATCTGGCTACAACATACATACAGTTTATTCGACCAAATAGCTTAGTTTTCTTAAAAAAAGCGAAAGACCGAACATGTCCAACACGAACTAGAGATCTTAGGTATCGGTCAGCGACCTTCACCATTAGCAAAAGGACCCATAAATGCCGCCATTTTGAAAGTGAAAATGCGGACACTTTCCTAACTCAAAGGTAATAGGAGCACGCAGTCCAGTTAAATATATAGGTCAGTGGTTGTACCTATTAAACTAGAAATACAACAACCCCTCGCCCACTTTTATTAAATGGTTTTTTGAAACACCCCCCACCCACCCACCCTGATTTAAAATAAGCACCCCTGATATACAACCAATATAAAAACAAACAGATTTTAAAGCAAATGATAATCCTCGAGATAATTATAGAATTTATGGATAGGATGACTAACTGATTTATTGAAAGTTGAACATATCAAAGCAAAATTTAGATCTGGTTGTAAAAAATATATTGTTTTTATAGGATTCAAAAGGGATTATTTTTAGCAAGCACTTAAATGGCTTATGGCTTCCCTTATGTGGCTATGTATACATGTTTTGTAAAGGCAGAATTAAAAGTTAACAGCTCAAAATTACATTTATAATAGAGTCTGAGATAAAAACAATTCAGTAGAATCGGATCCCAGAAAGAAGTATTAAACAGACCACGTTTCAGTCGAAAATTTGGAAATACAGCAAAAAAAAATCGCCAAAGTCCATGCAAAGTCAATGAATAACATAAACATAAGCTTATAAAGGAAGTGTTTTATGTTAGCTTTAGTTAAGCTGACTTATGGTTTGGACGAGCAAAGGGAAAGCACGAAAACGTGAAGCTGTATATTGTTTAGGTTATTAAGACAATAAGAATCCTACCGTTTATAACTGTAAAATGATTTGACCACTGAGTGACCACAACCAATGCAATTCAGATCGAGTTTTGTTTACCATACGGCGTCTGGTTTCTTCAGGTTCTCTGGTTTCGCTTCAAGATATATTAAACCGGCTGTTTGTATCCTTTTCTTCGTTGTTCTCTTTTATTATTTAAGTAGAACAGGCTCTATTTCGTTGAACGAAAGCCGAAATACTGACAGATTTATTAGTTTTCTTCGTCGCTAGTCACCAGTGCCCAACTATTCTTACCGCGTGACACCGTACCAAACATATATGTATATACAAACAAACAAACAAACAAACAAACAAATAAATAAATAAACTATTTCACAGATTTCGTCTCCCTTCGCTTTTTCTACACGCGTGTAAAATGGACTCCACGCGTGTCGAGATTAGCACCCTCACCGGGCTCCGGGCCTTCGGCCCGTCGCCCGGCTCGGGATAAACTACTAGACATTATATACATGCACATTGTATCCAGTAAGTTACTGGAAATAATTGTTTAATTGTAAGATGCGCCAAATAACGGATTAAAATTTACTGCGCATCCCACAATCTTTGCCAAGAAGTGTTGACCATAAATTACAAATAATATTAGGGGGGTTGGACGGGGAGGAGGTCGGTAAAAAAAAACCCGGACAGTTTTCAAGTTAGGGTTAGGGGTTACCCCGAGAAATTCACATTTTTGAGATTAGGGTTAGGGGGTTCGGGGGGGGGGGGGGGGTTCATTAAAAATCTCTTTATTAAACAATTTCCAGCAACTTACTGGATACAATGTGTATATAATATCTAGTAGTTTATTAGGTACAACGTGCGGATCGGCTGAACAATTTTAGGTAAGTAAAGTTTATTTTATTTTATACAAGAACTATGTGCTCCCTAATTAAAACTGGCTTTTTCGCTCGAAGGAATCTCCGCGCGCTTTGGTTTATGGTTCCTGGGACAGGGCACCCCAACTGACTTCCTATTTTACATACAACATGTTATTTAATTAATTAAAGTGCTTATATCACTTGTGGGGTTTTAACATATTTAAATAGATCAGAAAAAGTTAGTTAATAATTTATTTTGCCGTTTTTGATTTACTTTAATAGTTTCTGAGGTATAGGCCTTTAAACATGCCAATTTGGGCCTTTCGCCAAAAATTTCCGTCGTTCATTTTTAAGCACGGGGGCATGGGACTCAGAAACCTATAAGACGACCGTCTTCTTAGTTGGAATCAATAGGCGTACTGGAAAACGGGTGTGAGCTCGACACTTCGATTTTTCAGTTAAATATATGTGTTTTTGTGAATCAATAAACCGAAACGTAGTTGTTCTGAATTGACTCGTTTCTGAGTCCCAGGCCCCCCAAGGTGTTAAAATGAACGCGGGAAATTTTTGAAAATTGGCATGTTCAGAAGCCAATATGTAAGGAACTATTTGACTAAATCAAAAACGACAAAACAACTTATCAACTAACTTTTTCTGCTCTAATCAAATACATTAAAATCCCACAAGAGATATAAGCACTTTAATTGTGACGAACTGTTCAGAGTTTCTAGTCCTTGATAAAATGCACTCTAGCAGTGGTGGCGCGAGGGGAGGGGCTAGGGGGGGGGGGCATTCCAATTTTTTTCCCTGCCCTCCCCCCCCCCAATTTGCCCCCCAATTTGTTTTCCTTTTTCCAACAATAGTACCAATAACGAAACTACTTTAGGATAAAAAACTGTAAATTGTTGGAAACTTAAAATACAGTTGCCAAAAATGCCAAATACAGTTTTATAACAGTTAAGTGAAAAAGGTTTTTCCCCCATCCCCCAATTTAGTTTGCCGCCCCCCCCTCCCAAACTGCGAGGCCTGGCGCCGCCACTGCTCTCTATTACAAAACGCAGGGGGGTGGTTCTTAACCTTTACAAAGTACAAGTATACATCTTTCGTCGCGGTTTAACGCGTGCTACTGAGCATGCCATTCTAAGACCCCATTTACACTAGAGCAAAACAATGTGAATCCGGATTCTTTTGCTCTAGTGTAAACGGGGCCTAAGAGACGAGTAGTTTGTTACTTCCTTAGCTAAACCTAAAATATTCGTATGATTAGCATAAACATACAGTTTCACATAGGCGTAGAGTATGGGGAGCTGAGGGGCTTTAGCCCCCCGGGAAATCGTAACGGGGGAGCTCACCCCCCGAGAAATTTTGCAGCAACTGACTCATCAATCACCATTCACCAATTATAGGTTACTGGTTAGGTTAAAGTAACTGTATTACTGCCTCATTCCTGTCAGTCAAAAGCACTCATGTACACATATAAGTCAACCCAGTAAACACAACATCGAAATATTGTTGAAATGTGTTGTATTTTAACTAGTTTTAACGACATTTCATGACCTTCAGTGTTCTAAAAAATCACCCCTCAGAATGCAGGAAATGGCATTTCCAAGACTCTAAATTTCAAAAATTTCTGGGGGAGCATGCCCCAACCCCCCTAGAAGAGTCCCTTTTTGTACACGTCCCCGACGGGAAAATTTTTAAAAGGGTCCTGTTCTGCACTTCAGCCCCCCTGGACAAAAAAAACTCTACGCCTATGCAGTTTCACGTTATTGAACTCCAACGAAGTGTCCGGGATGAAATGACGTTGGTAACTGGTGCACAGGGGCGTAACTTGGGCATAAACATTTGAGGGTGTGAGATTGTTTGCTGGATAAAAAAGCGAGGGTGGATTTTTGGCTTTTTCCCGCTTAAAATGGCTGATGGGTAAATCGGTACAATGCTACAACGAACTCAGGTCACATGCCGCACAATACAACGAACAGCCAAACACAGGTAATTCGAACAGGACAAACGGTAGCCTTGCCACAAGTCGACTGCTTTGTTGTTTTGATTCAAGACACGGCCAACAAACCAAAGCGAGACGGCGAGAACGAGCGACGAAGTTCGGCGAGAATGAGCGATGAAGTTGCGAGCAAAAAGATCGGAGCGGGCTACGACAAAAAAAAGAACTTTGGGAAAGTCTGAGCTACTTCATGTATAATTCCAGCCAGCAACTGACACTTCGTACCTGGCCAGGTTTCATTTTTTTCTCCACTCCCCTTCCGTTATCCAACTTTATATATGGCCAGTTCTAGTTTTTACAACTTGCACTACGAGTTAGGATAATAATAGACAATGTTGGAGGTTGCAAAGTGCAATTACCCTGAGCGAAGAAATAAGGAAAGGAAGGCTCAGTAAATGCAATGGACCTTTTCACCAATAGCGGTGCCATCTTGAATTTGCAATGCATTATGGTCTAGAACTATCCCAGAGAAACTCTAAAGTTTTGTCAATCTATGTTGTTTTTGATCAGCGATCCCAATACTTATATAATCTGCCTGTAGTGTTTATCTAAACCTTGATGGAGGTCATTAAACTCATTATTTTGTGTTAAAAAAAATTAAAAAGGTGATTGCATAGTGTTGAGACACAATGAGGTAAAGTAACGTTACCTTTATACAGTGGTGGATTACCTATGGGGCAAAGGGGGCATTTTCCCCCGGCCCCAGATTCTGACGGGCCCATAAAAATGAGTGAATAAAAAAATTATGCAGTTTCTCTTTGAAAGTTCGAACTACAGGCCCCCTTCTGTTTGAAAGCGGGAGGGGAGGGGAGTGGCGCCTGAGGCAGCCTAAGTACGAACCTCGAACAGTGAACTCTATGATAATAAAAGTAGCGTGTTGCGTAGGCAGTGTAGAAACAACAATCGAAATATAGCAAGGTTAGATATACTGCCGAAACAGAGAACGTAGGAGTCTAACGTTTCGAGCGAAGGCTCTTCGTCAGAGAGAAACGTTAGACTCCTACGTTCTCTGTTTCGGCAGTATATCTAACCTTGCTATATTTCAACTCTATATATACCTGGAAGACTGACTCCATTCAATCAGGTCGGAAAAAGTGAGGCAAAACATGGCGGACATGGGGAATTTTTGGACGTCAGTCTCAGGCCCCACGCGGTCATCTTGGATGTCAGGATGTCGGGCTGCGTATGTTGGCCGTTGGCACAAATTCAAATGGAATATCACTATAAAATGCATGAAATATATACCAAGACCCATAGAAATTTGACATAAATGTTCCGTTGACTTGCTTCTGCTTAATTTCTGTTTGTTGATGCTTGTGTTTTTCTGACTTCCGGGTCGAGTTTCAACTATATTTCAACGAGATGTTACTCACGATTAAATATAACCTCTTTATACTAAAAATAAGGAAAGGTTGGCAACTATTTTCAATAGGGAAAATATAAGACGACCCTCATTTAAAGCTCCATAAAATACACAAAAACCGCTCGATCTTGCGAAAATTGCCGTAGTATATTCGTGAAGAACTCGGCTTTTGGTTCATTGCTCTTCATCTTCTATGCAGCATGACTGAAACATAAAAGCTCTTGCCGTATGCGTATATACGAACGGCCGGTGTCACCTCAGTTTGTAGAAACGTTTCTCGAGCTGCAAAGATGAACGACGTTGGGGTCAAGAGAGCAATGAACTGAAAGTCAAGTTCTTGACAAATGTATTGATGGTAATTTTAGCGAGATCCAGCAGAGTTTTGTGGATTTTACGGAGCTTCAACTCCGTCTGAGGGCCGTCTGAAATATTTCTTTGTCTAAATTATATATTCTCTGTCTACATTTATTTCGAATTTCTATACTCTGGTCCCAGAGGTTTTTCTTGTAATCAAAGCAAATACAAGTAAACACAAAAGGAACACAACACTGCTCGCGCTCAAGAGGGTGTACGTTTGGGCCCTGTGCCGTGGTTCGACCGCGAGAAAAAAGACTAAGACTGACATCGAAGATGACCGCGTAGGAGAGTAGAACTGACGTCCAAAAATTCCCCATTGCCACCATATTTTGCCTCACTTTTTATTGGGAGTCAGCCTTCCAGGTATATATAGAGATTACTGACCTCGAATGATCCGATCAACCTACGCTTTCAGTTAACCGTACTCCGGGGATGGCTCTCAGTTTGTGACCGGCCCTAAAATATTTTTGCCCCCCGGCCCTGGCAAGGTTAATCCGGCACTGCCTTTATAAATACTTTCGTGGCAACAATGTCTAAATATGAAGGTTGTAATATTAGTAAATGTAATAATACTTGGACGAATACATTTGGGATGAATCTATCCTTATAAGTCTGAGAATTGTTGCTTTTTCCAATATCACAACAATTATATTTAGACATTGTCACCAGGAAAGCGTTTATTAAGAAAAAAATACCTCATTGTGTCTCAACACCACCGTAATCACCTTTTTAATTAAGCTTGTTACCCTAAATAGACCACAGTGCATTGCGAATTCAAGATGGCGTCGCTATTGGTGAAAAAGGTCAATTGTGCAATACTAATTTTTCTGCGGAATTCCTTCCTTTCTGTGGAATTCCACAATGAACTAGAGAAATCTTTTCCAAAAAAAATATACTTTTGAACTAGTTTCCCGACAAAACTAGTATTTTGAGTCATTGGGGGTGGGGTGGAGAAGTGCTGACCCCATTCACACACAAACACCCACGGGTGGTTACGTCCCTTGACGGTCATTGTCAGATGGAAGATAGTCACCAAAAGTATTAGACTGGTGGACAGAGGAAAACTGGTGGTAGCCATCCTGAAAACACGGGAAGAGAAGGTACCGCGCCAGGAGTTTGGCTGCATTCTACGGTAGTATTTACAGAATACAGCGTGGTTTCCAGGTTGATTATATCCTAATCTCACTGGAAGTTCTCGCATGCGCTGTGAAATTTCTCTATGCACAAGTTCATCTATGCTCTCGGCTTCGTCATCTGGTTCCTCTAAGTCTGGGGGCTGGATGATGTTTTCTTCCTCGTCATCTTCACGGGGAATTTCTTCATCAGGAATGTCTTCGTCTGCAGGTAATTCTACCATATTAATCTAATGACACGCCCCCCCCCCCCCCGACAACATATGGATAGTTTAATCTGCAATTACCTATACTACTAGAAATACATGAACGCAACAACCCCTCGCCCGCTTTATATGCATTTTTTAATCCAGGACATTTATATGGCGTATATAAGCGCCCTGTTTTAACCCCATTCTCCCCCCCCCCCCCCCCTCTATCACTTGGATGGCTGCCAGTTCTGGAAAGAGCGGAACTGCAACTGATGCGATTGGCACACAATTCGAGATGGGACCCGGCCTAGCAGCAGTACTTGAGGCTAGAACTATACCAACATAGCCAAAATGTTCGATCCAGTGGCGCACTATCACTGAAAATACCGCTAGAAACAGAAACATTTCAAGACTGCTGTGCAAAGATTTTCAACGAACTCCCTGCACCTCTAAGAAACAACAATAATTTCAAATCCTTTTCGGGATCGATGAAAACTTTGCTGGCTAATAAGGTTTAAGGCAGATTTCCATTCAGTGCTTTTTGCCGCGCGATCGATTTTTTATATCAATTTCTATTCGTAAATGAAAAAGCGTTCGCAAACCTGTGCTGATAGTTCTCAAAACAAACATGGCTGTTGCAATCAATCAATCAATCAATCAATCAATCAATCAATCAATCAATCAATCAATCAATCAATCAATCAATCAATCAATCGAAAGTTATTATTTCGTCGATTGCTAAAGCGAAAAAAGTTTCTTTTATACGAAAGACTTTAGTTCTCTAAGGGCAAAGCTACTATGTATAGGTATGCCTTAATAAATTATTATTATTATTATTGTAACCGACGCACAGCGTAGATGTTATTGCTGGATATCTCAGAACAGGACTGTCTATTGCCTGTAGACTAAGCCCCGTCCTTGCTGCCTTATATCAATTCCTTTCTTATAATGTGCACTGTACCAAGTAAGGATGTCTTTTGTAGCTGAGGAATCTTTAATCCTAGGTCTAGATTCTCTATCCAATTACCGAGTCTCTTGCTGACTGATCCAAGTGCTCCTACCACCACCGGTACAACCTCCACTTTCTTTATTCTCCACAACTTTCCAATTTCAATCCTCAACTCCTCATACCTCTCAACCTTCTTGTTTTCGCTTGTTACTACTTTACCTTCCTCCGGGATTGCCACATCAACTATCACACACTTTCTTTCTTTTTGGTCTATCAACACAATGTCTGGTTTCCTATTCTTGATCTTTCTATCACACTGCGCCATAAATTCTCACAAGACCTTCACCTCCTCATTTTCCACTACTCCCTCAGCCTCATGTTCCTATCACTTCTCAGCTTTCTTCAACCCATACTTACCACACATGTTCCACTACTCTCTCAGCCTCATGTTCCTATCACTTCTCAGCTTTCTTCAACCCATACTTACCACACATGTTCCACTACTCTCTCAGCCTCATGTTCCTATCACTTCTCAACTCTCTTCAACCCATACTTACCACACATGTTCCACTACTCTCTCAGCCTCATGTTCGTATCACTTCTCAGCTTTCTTCAACCTATACTTACCACACATGTTCCACTACTCTCTCAGCTTCATGTTCCTATCACTTCTCAGCTCTCTTCAACCCATACTTACCACACATGTTCCATTACTCTCTCAGCCTCATGTTCCTATCACTTCTCAACTTTCTTCAATCCATACTTACCACACATGTTCCATTACTCTCTCAGCCTCATGTTCCTATCACTTCTCAGCTCTCTTCAATCCATACTTACCACACATGTTCCATTACTCTCTCAGCCTCATGTTCCTATCACTTCTCAGCTCTCTTCAATCCATACTTACCACACATGTTCCACTACTCTCTCAGCCTCATGTTCGTATCACCATAGATAATGGAAGGGGAACTGGATAGGAAACTTACGAAACCGGAAACGATGTTTGCACAACTTGCTATGGTAATTCTACGCTTATAAACACTTTTGTCTAATTTCAGCAATAGGTGCATTAGCTGCTTATAAGTGTGTAATTACCATAGCAAGTTGTGCAAACAACCTTTCCGGTTCTTTAACCTAGCTCGTTTGAAGTTTCCTATCCAGTTCCCCTTCCATTATCTATGGTATCACTTCTCAGCTCTCTTCAATCCATACTTATATCACACATGTTCCAGTGAACAATTCTTGCCACTCCATCATGTCTCTTCTTGTACTTCGTTTGTACCAACTTACCACATCCACTCACAATATGCCACACTTTCGCCGTCTCTGTCTGTCAATCTTGTTCTTCACGTACTTTGTCCTCAACGCCTGCTCCTGTGCTGCACAGAGTAAGACCTCACTTTCTGGCTTCAAATCTCCCTTCCGGAGCCACCACTATTATCGCCATTATTATCGTCATTCATGGGAGAGTGGGGGGAAAAAATGATGACGTCATCGGTATATGACGTCATGTCTATATGACGTCATAATTGTTGGTACTTTATGTTAATTCTACATAATAGTTTTTATATAGATAATTGTGATTTTAAAATATATATATAATCGTTTCGGGTGCATTAACCTTAACGTACCCCAAACATTCGTAAACTTAACCCAAATTGTTGTGTGGACCTAACACATAGCTAGTAGGAACGCTCTAGGGGGGTCTGGTCTGGGGGCATGCCCCCCGGAAAAGTTTGAAATTTAGAGTCTCGGAAATGCCATTTCCTACATTCTGAGATTTGATTTTTAACATTCTGAGGGGTGATTTTTAAATTCTTGTACGGTTTTTCTCAGATTGTAGCATATAATTCATATTTTTAGGCACCTCGTTTGGGCGCCCAAACCAGTGTACCGGCGTCTCGAACCGCCTGGATATGGCCCTGAGTGAACTAACGTAAGAAAATATATGGAAAACACATTCACACACTTGTAAACTATTTTTCCAGCTAGCGGTGTGAGCTGAGCACTTGGAATCATTACATACTCCCCCCCCCCATGTTTCTCACGGGATTTGGAAGAATCTCAAAATTGGTCTAGAAGAGAACTGGGGGGGGGGGGGGGGGACGCGTCCCCCCCAGTCACACACCCCCCCCCTAGCTACGCCACTGTCGTCATTGTCATTATTAGTGTTATTATTATTTGAAAAACTCGATCAGCTTAGAATATTACTGCTGGTAATACCATGATCGCCTCGGATTCTTTTGTTCTCCGAGGGAATGTAAATCTCGTATTTCCCTCATTGCTCATGCAAGAGGGAAATTTTTCCTTGTCTTCTAATTTTCCATGTTGATGAGGGAAAATTAGAAGACAAAGCAATCCTTTGTCTTCTTCTAAGTTTCCCGCTTGCATATATTTTCCCTCATCAACATGCACGGGAAAATTAGATGCAACTTCTCTGATCAACCGTGTAAATTTCCTGTTGGTAAAATCTCAAAGTTTTCCTCGGCGATCATAATATTACAAACTAATATCATGACTTTTCGGGAAATTAGCGATTAAATTTCCCCTTTGCCTCGGGAAGAATTGTAAAAGTCTTTCACAAACCTTCCCTCTGCTGCGGGAAATTTAATCGCTAATTTCCCTCAAGTCATGTTATTACTTATAATAACTACATTGGTGTCAGGTAACATCAAGTTACCAAGGGAGAACAAGGGTCGTCCTTTTTTCATTTCCGCTACATCTCTAGTACCTTCCTCAGTATTCGTGCAGATCCCAACAGTGCTATCTTCTGGATAAACTTAGCCGATACATCCATTCTTATGATCTTGGGATTATCTTTTAGCCTCAGTGGTATTGTTCTCAAGGCCCCCACTACAACTGGTACCACCTTTGTCCCTACCTCCAACAACCTTCTAAAACTTTATTTCTGAAAACATTAGCAGAACACCTAGCAAGAAAGAACCAGGAATCATATGCCATAGTTATAGCTTGGCTGCGAACGCGTCTGTCTTTTGACATTCTGCGATCAGTCCATCTGTGTGAGAGGCTCGCGAGTCCTTTTAAGAAACGTGATAAGTTGAAATGCTCGAGGACTTTTATTTAAATACGAACGCAGCTGGAATTTTTTAAAACTTTGACCTTTAATTTTTATTACTGTTTTTTTTTATTATTTTAGCACTTGGAACTCCTTTTTAGAGACTTTTTGTAATTAATTTTTAGTACAACCAATTTTTTAATAAAGTTATTATTATTATATTATTATTATTATTGTTATTATTATTATTATTATTATTATTATTATTAATATTATTATTATTATTATTATTGATATTATTATTATTAATATTATTATTATTATCAATATTATAATTATTATAATTATTATAATTATAATTATTACTGTTATTATTATTAATATTATTATTATTATCATTATTATTATTATTATTATTATCACTATTATTATCATTATTATAATTATAATTATAATTATTGTTATTATTATTATTATCATTAATTATTATCATGATTATCATCATTATTATTATTATCATTATTAATATTATGATTATTAATATTATAATTATTTATATTACAATAATAATAATAATAATAATTATTATTATTAATTCTAACCCTACACGTGCTTAAACCTAACCCAAACTAGGATTTGGACCTTATATGAAGTAGTCATAAAAGTGTTGACGTTCAATATATATACACTACAAACTTTCACTGTATAAAGTATAATTATAATGTATTTATTGACTTAATCTACATCTTGCTCTTAATTAATCTACATGGTTTTACTTGCTATGCGCACTTGTAGTGTAATCTTTTTATTTACATTAAATAAAAACAATTAAAAAACTGAAGCATAGACTAGACTTCAATAAGAGAGCTCCATACTAACAGACAGATACTTTATATGTACATTTTATTTCATTGTCGAGATTTTTTCAAGCTAGGACTTCACTTTAAACGCGAACTTCACTTTAGCACGAAAATATTCCTCGATTGTAATTGGCCAAATTCAGTGCAAGTGCAACCTTTTCACTTTTTCCACGTTTGTATACTGTTTTTAACTTGAAGTCGCTAAAGTATTGTTTGTTTTTGCTGTAGAAGCTGTCGTAAACTTACAAAAATATTTAACTGAAAATTTAACTGACACAATGTAACTTGTAGTCCAACAAGCACTTGTGACACACGTACGGTTTCACTCGTTCCCAGGTATAAATATCGTAAACAATCTCGGTCTGTCATCTGAGTTCTAGTGACTCAATGGTTAGATCGTCTGAGCCAGTATTTGGAAGGTTGTGGGTGCGAGTGTTGTCTGGAGCTCAGAGTTTTCTTAGTTTAACAACTTACGACAGCTTGGACAGTAAAAACAACTTCAAGATCAAAACACTATCCTAACGTAGAATAACAAAACTAAGTTAAAGTGAAATGGCAACAAAAATCAAAATTTTCAATTTATGACCTTCTCATAATAAACATAATCGTAAGAAAAATATAAAGCCCAGCATAAAACACGAAATAAAGTCATATTAATATGAATAATATTTATTAAAGAGTAGAACTAAGGTCAATTAAAAAATATTTCTGTTTTTCATCGCCGCCCGCCCCCAAAAATTCGTCCGCCCCGATTTTGTAATCATTTTTTTTGATCGTCATTTATCTGTTGGAAACCAAAAATTTGGCGCTGTAATGCGCTATTGTTGTTAGAAAAGAGCGGTAAATCATGTTTTTGCTTTTGCCGGTTTGTACCGACGCGTGTGAGCAAAGTACTGGACAGTAATCGTTTAATATCTATGCAGGCAAAGCGTACGAAATAGAAAACATCTCAACTTTTAACCCGTTTTCTGTAAGAAATCCGCCCACCCACCTCAATTTTTTCAAAAAAAGTGACGAAAAACAGAAATATTTTTTTAATTGGCCTAACGTTTCGTCGCATGGCGCAACATCATCAGAGTGAGATAAAATACAGTAAAGAATGAATAAATTAGAAATATATGAGTATTATACGAGATCTCGTGTTGTTTATTCTCTTACTTGTCAATACTGTACTGCATTGTATAGATCACTTGAGGGTATCTGTATCTGCTCTTACTGGTAAGAAACGTGCTAAGCCCCCACCGACCAGAATTGGGCTTGTATAAAAGGCCGTAAAACGATAAATATTGAAAAGTTTACAATTTCCAGACACATTTTGTGACCAGAATATTAAGTAGCTCGGATAAAATTTTTTAGATGATTCTGATAAATTCGTGTTTATTTAAAGCTTTGTAAAATTTTCCAATATTTATCGTTTTAAGGTCTTTTATGCAAACCCAATTGTGGTCGGTGGAGGCTTAGCACGTTTCTTACCAGTAAGAGCAGATAATAAACATATTATGGTAATCCAAACAACTAGAACAATATTTTTATAACAACATTACTAATTCTGGCAAAACACAATCGTATCATCCACCATCTTGTTTCAATATTGTGCCTAATTAA
This sequence comes from Corallium rubrum, assembly GCA_964035015.1. NCBI lineage: Eukaryota > Metazoa > Cnidaria > Anthozoa > Scleralcyonacea > Coralliidae > Corallium > Corallium rubrum. Next base: position 177,669 of record CAXIUP010000034.1, read on the forward strand.
CTAGGAAGTCAATGACGTCACAAGCTCGGTAAATATTATAAAATTGCAGTTTGCTGATAGCCGAGTACTTTCCACACTTTTGAAAGTGTTGTAGTGCAATGATATGATAACGGCATTCAGTAAAGGTGAACTTCAGACATGGATATACGTATTGGTATAACTAAGTAAAGATTTTGCTTTACCCAGCTTATGACGTCAGATGCATATCAGAAAATTGTCCAGCATAGCGGATGACTATATTGTTTGTTTTGTTTTTGTCGAAATTAGCGATGTTGTTGTTGATAAGAATCGCTTATATATTACTTGGATTAATATTACCAACTATGTTTATTAATCAGAACATTTTGAATCTTGTTGCCATTACCTTAATGAATAGTTGGCAAGTGAGTTTGCCGTCATATTGGACAGATGTTGCAAAAGCGTTCCTGAGACTACGTTGAAACGGAATACCGCTAGCCATTAAGAACGTTTATACGATGTCTTTCACTAGTGGCAAAGATCTTATAACCAATCAAAAAACTTTTCTATTGGTGAAGAAATATCGTACAGCAAATGAAAGCCGCGGAAATCTGAAACGTTCGAGATTTCTTTCTTTCGCTATTCGCACGGAAATCTCAGTACTTATATAATAAAAACAGAATGGGCAACAAATATCCATGAGTTAATTGGCATCAATAAAATGTCCAGAAAGAACTTTGCCAGCCAAGTCCTCACTAACAACTCCTCTAATGGCATTAACCAGCTGTCTCCTGCTTCCGTTCCTGGTAATGTAAAGCTCAAGCATGGTGCGAGCCTTTGATGATGCATCCTCATCAATTCTAGAGCAACGTATATTATTAATCTCGTGCAGCTCAAACTGATCCGTCGTATAAGCTACATCAACCCAATTGGACGCAATCCTCTGGGATATTCGAACAATCTCTGGTAACTGCAGATCATCTATGAAAATTGAGAGCAAAACAATTCAACCTGATTCAACATTAATAGAAGTGATTAAAAATTCAAAACATTTCCGGGGGCATGCCCACCTGGACCCCTTTGAAAATGTGTGTAGCAGGCAATCTATATCTGCGATACCTATAGTACCTATAGACGCACACATTATCAGAAGATGGGTCGCCAAATATACTGTTAGCCTCCTCTAATGAACAAAGACCAGCACGCTACTGACAACAGCTCAGGATAATTCACGCAATCCTCGCTTGATGTTACCTTAACCAATATTTACCAGCCTCGATTTCAAAGAATTCAAAACAGTCAAACCCAGTACTCCAGCTGGGTATTGCATATGGCGTATAAGATTGTTCACTTTAACAATTGTTATTTATTTGAATATTACGCAACATTGACTTTTCTCTGTAGTGGAGTAACACTTTTGACCACCATTGTCAAAACTAAGCACTGCACCCAACGCCACTTTATAAATTATTGCCAGTACAAAAACTACACTACAGTATATGCAATTACGTCTTCTTAACCAAAAAAAAAAGGATAGGCTTGTAATTTCTTAAAATAAACGAGGAAATGGAAGCCTCGTCTAGAAAATTAAGAAAAACAAATATCTTCAATGAGAGAGCTAGCAAGCAATTTACCGCAAAGAACGAATTACAAGATGCATCAAATTATCTATAAAAACAATAAAAGCTTTCAAAACTGTAAGACTATTAATATTGTTTGTGCGACAGTAAAACGACTTGATGATGCCCATGTTAATGTAAATGTTACTCAGCTTAAATATTTGAATTATTTTGTCAAAATATCTTGTTGCAATAAGCTGGGCCAGCTGGCTTTCCGGACTCCAAAATATTTGGAAGTGTAAAGGCACTCGGCTATCGCCTCGTGCCTCTACTCAACTTCTTTCGTGTTCAAATGACGTCAAACGAACCTTTATAGGAGTACATATGCGGGGAGCTTTATGTTTTATTTGTTAAATTAAGCAACATTGACTTTTCTCTGTAGTGGAGTAACACTTTTGACCACCATTGTCAAAACTAAGCAGTGCACCCAACGCCATTTTATAAATTATTGCCAATACAAAACTGCACTACAGTATATGCAATTGCGTCTTCTTAACTAAAAAAAAAAGGATAGGCTTGTAATTTCTTAAAATAAATGTACCTGGGACATCTCCTGAGCGTGACTCCACCACATCGCGCTCTGAGGAAATGGAAGCCTCGTCTAGAAAATTAAGAAAAACAAATATCTTCAATGAGAGAGCTAGCAAGTAATTTACCGCAAAAAACGAATTACAAGATGCATCAAATTATCTATAAAAACAATAAAAGCTTTCAAAACTTTAAGACTATTAATATTGTTTGTGCGACAGTAAAACGACTTGATGATGCCCATGTTAATGTAAATGTTACTCAGCTTAAATATTTGAATTATTTTGTCAAAATATCTTGTTGCAATAAGCTGGCTTTCCGGACTCCAAAATATTTGGAAGCAACGAAAGATCTCAACGATGCTTCATTAAAATTACTATTTTTTAAGCTGATTTTTTGAAGTTAAAGCTTGAACAAAGCAAGCGACGGTACACTACAATACAATACAATACAATACAATACAATACAATACAATACAATACAATACAATACAATACAATACACAATACAATACAATACAATACAATACAATACAATACAATACAATACAGTGCAGTGCAGTGCAGTGCAGTGCAGTGCAGCGCAACGCAACGCAACGCAACGCAACGCAACGCAACGCAACGCAACGCAACGCAACGCAACGCAACGCAACGCAACGCAACGCAACGCAACGCAACGCAACGCAACGCAACGCAACGCAACGCAACGCAACGCAACGCAACGCAACGCAAGGAGTCATTTTACACGCGTAGACAAGCGTGATATGCGAACAAATTTTTGATTTGTTCCTATAAATGGTACGTCCTTGCGCGGTGAGAATTGTGGGGCACTAGGAACAATAAAATCTATTCTTGCCAAAAATCTTTATAATTTGTTCTTGAAAAAATAACTTCAGAAAAACCCTTTTTTTAATACGTATATCCCGTTCAAAAGAACAGAAACAAATCAACGTTTACAAATAAAGCAGAACAACATCCTTAGTAGAAGAAAACCCGTCACACCGAAACTCGAAAGGAGAAAAAAGCAATAGCGAATAAAACAAGGAAGAAAAAGGCAGAAACGTTTGTAGTAATATAGACTCGAACACTCAGGTCAGACCAGGTCAATACCAGACCAGGACACACACAGACACTTGTTATTGACATACACTACATGTATTTTGGCGCCCTATACGTAATCACGTGTTGGCGTAGCACGTGATCAACTCTACACTATCCCCTCCTCTAAATGTAGGAGTGCAGTTTCCTAGGTCACTTCTGTTATTCGTATTTACTATACGTAATCACCACTGATCGATCTACAGTATATAAGAGACTGGATAGAGCATCTATCGTCTGAAATTGAAGTCGGAAGTGGTCGGAAGTTGGCAACAGCCGTCATGTTGGATGGCCCACTTTCGCTATATTTTACTGTTGCACAATTATAGTTTCGTATATTAAGGCATTTTTCTCCTTAGGGTTCGGACAAACTTTTTTATCACGAGGAAGAAAGGACACATGAAGCATTTGGAGAGAAAAATTGTAGTTGTTTGGCCCCAAAATGTGCGGAAAAACGGAATTTGCAAGTTCGATGGAGCGAACTCCCAGTGTCAGTGCGTCAGACTCAGATCAGATGACTTCCGAAACCATCGTGAATACACATCATGCATCACCTATTATGTATATCATGCATGGATACATATCATGCATCACATATGCATCATGAATATACGCATCATGCATCATATGTCATGCATCATAAATAGAAATGTATGCATGCATCACATATCAATGATATCATACCTCATGAATACATATGCCTCATATATTGTGCATTATGAATACAGGTGCGTCATATATCATGCATCATGAATACACACCATGCATCATGAGAACATCCTAAAACATCTGAATGTCTCACATACATCTCAAGCTGATGTATCAAAATCCAATCTAATGCACAGTCATCAACTAGATAAACAGCAAGTCGTGACTTGCTATTAAAAACAAATCTTTTCTTGGTAAAACTATTAATCAAATACCACCAATAGTTATTTAATCACTATCGTCATCATGCAACTTTCTTGTTATCAATTACTAAAATACCTGTTGAAGCAGGCGATTCTAAACTTTTGACCAAATCTTCTCTATTCATTTTTGGATCCAACAGTAATTCACGCAGTTTTGCAACTGTTGCTATAGAAATTTTTGGTTGCCACCATGACAGCAGTTGGTCAGCCGGATCGCTTGACATAGAAATTGTTTGAATATCACGAGTGGTCATACCCATCAATCCAGCAAGTGTCTTGTAATCTCCTTGACCTACAATACTTTCTAGGTTTAGACCTTTGCAAAGATCAGCTCTTGTCAGGTATGGCATATCTTTTACTAAAGGTTCATCAAAATTGAGACTCATATTTGGTTCTAAAACATAAACGAAAATAAAAGAATGTTTGATAATGAAATGTGCAAATGTTGTATGACGCAATAATAGAAAATTATAAACGATAATTTTAAATTAACCCTTTCACGCTTAAAATGAATTTATTTTATTCTTTGTTCTCCCATTGTTTTTGCTTTCCTCTCTCATTTATTCTTTTGTTCTTGGCGTCCAATATATCGAACACTGATCGTTAAAGAGTAAAAACTTCGAATATTTTTACATTCATCAATCCAATAACAGACGTTTGGTATACGTTCGTCAAGCTCGACTATACTGAGTAAATGATACTACTACCACAACCACTACCACTACCACTACCACTACCACTACCACTACCACTACCACTACGACTACCAGTACCAGTACCAGTACCAGTACGACTACGACTACCGGTACCAGTACCAGTACCAGTACCAGTACGACTACCACTACGACTACCGGTACCAGTACCAGTACCAGTACGACTACGACTACGACTACGACTACCACTACTGTCTCAGTTTTTAAAATTCTTAAATGCGCTAAATATGGTATTCTAAAACATATTGGAAGACTAAAAGTTTGTTTGTAACCACTCTTACAGGATATATAACAATATAGCATGCAGTATTTACAAGTGATTAACAGGCCGGCTTATTCAAGTTTTTCTTTAATCAACGCACTGCATGTTTTGGAACCATCCACCGCTACATTACTTCGCTTGGGAGAACTTGTGCTCATTTGATGGTAAACATATAGCAACAAATTAGTGGAGTAAAAATGGGTACTAAAATGCCCCCAGTTACACAAACCTATTTGTTGGTTATGCTGAAAAAAAAATCTTTGAACGATACACTGGAGGTGATTGTTTAGGGACAGCATCGTGCTCACGTGTGAATTTAGAGAGATTAATTATGTTAACAATTTCCACACATCGCTCAAATACACATGGGAAATAAATGAAACCTGTGTGTCGTTCCTCGATATTCTGGTATCGATCAATTGTAGTCAATTGTTATTTTCATCCTCTCATCCCAATTCTCAAGCACACTAAACAATCCATTCCATACTCCCAATTTATGCGACTTCGTCGCCTATGCAGTGCTGACAAAGATTTTGAGATGACATGTTTCGAAATGAGATCTTTTTTGTCCAGCGTGGCTATCCTACCCATCTGTTAGACACCGCTATTCACAAAGCGTCTAGTATTCCTCGACAGGGCAATTTAAAACAACCTTTGGAAAGAGTTCCTGACAATAAAATACCATTTAACTTTTATTATTTAACATTTTATCTTTTGACTACAAAGTTAAGGATATCATTAGCCGCAAGAAGAATGACCCCGAAACGTCAGCTATTTTCACGGATAACCCATTGATCTCTTTTCGATGATAAAAACATTCGAGATGGTTTAGTGTGTAGTGCCCTTAGAAAAATCTACTGGCACCAGCAGGAATCTTTTCTTCGAAATTGTTTTGCTCCTTCCGTGTATGATACTGTTCTTTTGGGAATTGACCAATTGATTGTGAAAGTTTTCCCTTTAGATTTCAAATCCCAGACATGTTTTGATACTTCTTCTGTATCGTTGGCGTACTTCGGGTCCTTAAAAGATTTCGTATGGTTTCGGTTGCGTTCTTTGAATGTGTTTGATGTCATACCTACGTTGGCTTGGTATACGATGTTGTCCGTTTGGCATGTTCCTTGGAGTAGACATGCGTTTTTCTTTCGGCAGTTGCAATAAAACTGATAATAGGCTTAGTGTTAGTGTTAGTGTTAGTGTTAGTGTTAGTGTTAGTGTTAGTGTTAGTGTTAGTGTTAGTGTTAGTGTTAGTGTTAGTGTTAGTGTTAGTGTTAGTGTTAGTGTTAGTGTTAGTGTTAGTGTTAGTGTTAGTGTTAGTGTTAGTGTTAGTGTTAGTGTTAGTGTTAGTGTTAGTGTTAGTGTTAGTGTTAGTGTTAGTGTTAGTGTTAGTGTTAGTGTTCTTATGTTCTTTAAATTGTCGGCTGGCCTTGCTTTTAGGCTTTAATGCTTTAAGAACATTACTTTAAAATGGCTTAATCATGTACAAACCGAAGAGCTCAGCAAAGATCAGAAAGATATAGGCCATCTTTTTCTCAGTTACTATATTTTGGGTTAATCTCACGTTTGTTGTTTTGGAAACGTCCTGTTTTGAGTTTGATTGGTTTTTGAAAACTTGTCAATGCCAAATTAACTTTTCAAAGTCTTTTAGCATTTGGCTTAACGCAACTAATTGTGAAAAAAAATAATTTTGAATTTCCAAATTTCTGTAGAATAGAGCTAGACCACTATTATACACTGAGACATCTATTCGTTAATTTGACTTTGGGGAGATGCCTACTATGTAGTGAGACATTTACAAGTGTTGTGGTAACTTCAGAAATACAAAACTTGACTGGATTACACTTTAAACCTGAGTAGCACTATACAACATGTCTTATCCTTTGCCTGGTTTCCCACAAAAAAAGCTTAATATAAAAAGCTTAAAGTTAAATTATTAACTTATTTTCGCTCGTTTAAATGTCCCTGTTCCTTCTCTAACCCTTCTCTAGTTACCTGTCAGTTTTTTCTTGTGAAGATTTTTCCCGAAAACCAACAAAACCAATTAGTCTCCCTACAACACAATAATGTCAATGTCAACATGTTTTACTAAATTTCAAAGCAGCAAAGTCAGGCTCACTCTGAAATGAAGGTGGTGACCTATCTGTAAATATTAATATTCATTATTTTTTTTCGAACCGTATCCTACCAAATCCTGCTTTCTGATTGGTTAACGAGCGGTCCATATGGGCCCGTACGGACCGCTCGAGATAATTTTTAAATGTGTTTTATAGGCTGTAAAACAGAGAGCTACGGGGATGCAAATGAGTTTTATTATCCAAATGGCTTTGACAACTTCGTGTGAAAACAGCGAATTTTAAAAGAAAGCGAGAATGCTGTGAAAAAGCAAAATTTCAGCGAGCGACATTTATAAAGTTTTAAAGTATTATTGCTCAACGACGTATGAAAACAGTTTAAAACAATAGGCAAAACATACGTAAACTTGTGAACACAGTATTTTGAATCACTAAATGAAACTATATAGAAGTATATATTAAAAAAAAAACATACCACGAGCGGAAAGAAAAGCTGAAACCTTTTGATACTAAACTGTCATTCTTCTGTTGTCCAACTATACTCAACAAAACCGCTAGAAGTCTTTACCCTTTAGTCAAATATTTTCCACATGCCAACCTCATCGTGTCATGTCTTTGAAAAAAGTTTCAAATGGCTTCTTACAAGCATTTTCGTCTTCAAACTCGAACGACCCACTTTCAATTTCCATGCAGTCAGCCGAGTATTGAAAGCGATTTTCAAAGCGAACAGCCAAAAACGAGCAAGCGACGAAGAAGAACGACGAAGAATCTTTATCAATTAAACTTTAAAAACACTAGATCTTCAAGTTTTGACTGTTTTTTTATCACAAAAGACGTTCCAAGCTTCCCTGTCAGACTGCTGTCGGCAGTTGTTTCCTGTCGAACGATAAACTTTGGACTTTTGAATATCACGTGAATGTCATCTCGATTACGCAATTTAATTATGTTAATTTACCTAATTATATAAATTATAAATCGTACGATTAATAAAAAAATAAATATGTTATTTACCGTTTTGGTCGGTCTGTATAGAGAAATATTTCCCTCGTGAAATATTTCTCTATACGGACCTCCCAGCCGGTAAATGACATATATATATTACCTTAACTTTCCTTCAACTTTGTCCTCAGATACATCACCAAATTTCACTGAATTTCACATTCTGCCACTGAATTTCACTAAAAAGCATAACAACGTCAATTTAACTCAAATGCTTAAATTACGTGTACAATCATTGACAAAATTTCTTGAAACGAAGCTAATATGAAATGGTTTTAATGCCCCCCCCCCCCCCCACACACACACACTTCAATGTTGTGGAGCTCAAAATGTGTGTAATTTGCACAGTCATCTGCCATTACATTTACATGTTTAGAGTAACAACATTGAAAAGGGGGGAACGGCGGGATAGCACTTTATGCAAAAAATAGGCTTAGCAATTAACATGGCATGATTCGCTCAAGTCGTTTCAACTAATTTTGACAATGATTGTAGTTAATATAGAGTAACACGACCACAAAAAGTAGGCAACACTTTTTGAGTTAAAAAGAAAGTATTTGCTACCAGTTTCACAAATGTTAGGTTTCACAATTGCATCAGATTAGTTTGTATCAGAGGTTAAAGCACAGTACAGTACAGTACAGTATACAGTACAGTACAGTACAGTACAGTGCAGTGCAGTGCAGTGCAGTGCAGTACAGTACAGTACAGTACAGTACAGTACAGTACAGTACAGTACAGTACAGTACAGTACAGTAGTGCAGTACAGTACAGTACAGTACAGTACATCTCTTGCAAATACACGTACTTTCAAAGTGTCACTACGGTTGAAAGCTCCTAGTAAAGTCTCCAGAACTTAGTTATAAACACGATTCCAATTACAGTTCAAATAATTGTGTTCAAAAAAGTAAAAGCCTAAATCATTCAAACAACAAAAGAACAAGACTGAAATCACATTCTCTCAGGTTTATTAAATTAATCAGGTAAATTATATACAGAATAAACCTTTATGCCTTTACTATAACAAGTCTCAAAATGGCTTATGATATTTTGCGAACGAAACAGATTTGCGAAACGGGAACTTGCGAAATGGGAATTTGCGAAATGGGAATTCGCGAAACATGAATTTGCGAAACAGGTATTTGCAGAACGGGAATTTGCGAAACCGTGAAAACATTTTAAATATTGCTAGTGAGTGACAATGTGTACATTTTACCAGGATTTCTGCCCATCAAAATGAGGGGGAAAAGGTCCAACTTCTCTTTTTATACACGTATATATATATAGTCATTCAGTTCGGAGCGGGAATCATTTACCGGCATTACATCTGAATAAAGAAGTTACTAACGTTTAAGTTTTGATAGTTTGACAACTTTTGTCCTTTTGTCTTACAAGATAACTTGAATGTATTTTCAAGTTGACATTCTTGTACTGTTGATATTTTAAGTCTGTTTAAATACAGTCATCAAACGATATTTTTGGTTGTTTTCTTGTTCATAAAGCCACCCTTTCTAATCTAGTTTTTGGACCTTTTGTCCATTGCTTTGGAACGTAAACTGTTAAAAAGTTTGAGAAGTATATAATAATGTTCTTGTGTTCGTTTTTGACAGCCTAGTTTTCTATCTATAACTGTTTTTATAACGTATACGAAATAGAGAAGAACATCGGCAGTCTACATCAAACGAACACTTCCAGTATAGATCAGTGTTCCAGTCTTCCAGGGAACTTTGGGCGCTACTGTAGTTCCTACATACACAACGCCCCGACTATGTGGTTTCAGCTAGCAGAAGACTGTAAAAAGCTTTGCAAGGTAAGAGTAACTTAAAATGCTGAAAATATTGGAGCAGAATCAAACGATTTTTGGAGTGGGACCCTCAATATAGTTATTGTAGACTTTTACGTGAAGGGCCAGGGCTTATTGGATGGGGGGCTTAATTGAGAGGGGACTTAATAGAGAAAATATGGTGCTAGAGAAATTTGAGATGTTTCCACCGTTTCGCAAATTCCCGTTTCATTTCACAAATACCATAAGCCCCACAAAACAACTCTTCGTAACGCACCGATTCTTCTGAAATTTGCCAGTCAAAGATATATATGTTATTTACCGGCTGGGAGGTCCGTATAGAAAAATATTTGCCCGAGGTCTTAAAAAAGGCCCGAGGCCGCAGGCCGAGGGACATTTTTGAGACCGAGGGCAAATATTTTTCTATACGGACCGACCAAAACGGTAAATAACGTATTTATTTTTTTGTTACATAATTAGATAAATTAACATAATCGAATTAAGTTGCGTAATCGAGATGACGTTCACGTGATATTCAAAAGTCCAAAGTTTATCGTTCGATAGTAAACAACTGCCGAGTGCCGACATGCAGTCTGACAGGGAAGCTTGGAACCTTCTTTGTGATAAAAAAACATTCAAAACTTGAAGATCAAGTTACAAAGGGAAGTCAGAATGCAGTCCAAGTGTTTTTAAAGTTTAGTTGATAAAGATTCTTCGTCGTTCTTCTTCGTCGCTTGCTCGTTTTTGGCTATTCGCTTGGAAAGTTGCTTTCAATATTTGGCTGACTGCATGAAAATTGAAAGTGTGTTCTTCGAGTTTGAAGACGAAAATGTTTGTAGTAAGCCATTTGTAATTCAAGTTTCAAGGACATGACACGATGAGGTTGGCATGTGGAAAATATTTGACTAAAAGGTAAAGACTTGTAGCGGTTTTGTTGAGTATAGCGGTTGGATAACAGAAGAAAGACAGTTTAGTGTCAAAAGGTTTCAGCTTTTCTATCTTCTCGTGATATGATTTTTTATATATATACTTCTATATAGTCTGTTCATTTAATGATTCAAAATACTGTGTTCACAAGTTTATGTATGTTTTCCCTACTGTTTCAAACTGTTTTCATACGTCGTTAAGCAATAATACTTTAAAACTTTATAAATGTCGCTCGCTGAAATTTTGCTTTTTCAGTTTTCTCGCTGTTTTCACACGAAGTTGTCAAAGCCATTTGGATAATAAAACTCATTTGCATCCCCGTCACTCTCTGTTGAATATATTTTTTCTGTGGCAAGCGAAATAGTTATGAAAATCGATCAATTTTAAATGACAGAATGTAAAAAAATAAACTTTTTTTTGTTTTTGTTTTGAAATCCACAGCGGTCCGTATCGGGGTCCGTATCGTGTGATACGGACCGCTCGCTAAGCCAATCAGAGCGCGCGAATCAGTTGGATTCCGGACCGCAAAAAAATAAAACTTCTTACTGGTCACCTCTCGTTTTTCTTTTCTTGCTGCCTATTTCTACAAGCCTGGTATTTCGCTATTTTGACAATTTCCCACTTAAAACTTTTGTACAACCTATAACGAAACCTTATACAACCTATAAACCTTTTGTACAACCTATAACGTTCACCCAGTCTATGACTCAGTCAAACATTTCGTGCCGGTCGCCACCATCTTACGCAGTGGAACATATGACGCATTGCGGCCTTAGAACTTGTTTCCAATCCTAAAGTTGACTGCCATAAGCAATCTTGATGTCAGCACGGTCAGATTATCCGGGGGAGGAATATTAAGTACTCTGTGCCAGGGTTTTCCGACTGGAAAACCCGTGTTTTTCGACTGGAAAACCTGTAAAGCAAACAACACGCAGATGCCGGTTCGTTTAGTTTTCACTGTTTAACAACAAATACAGTCAAAAGATGGCAAGTACACAACACGAGATATTGTTAAGGCATTAAGATTACTACAAAAGGTACAATTTAAAACTTGGGGTTGAATTCTTCGCAGATTTTATAGTCTGTTTTTCAGTTTATATTATCGTGAAGTTTCTTCGTTGTCGGCACCAAAGAAAACAAAGAAATTTAAATGTTTTTCAGCTCAGTAATAGAAACAAATGCAAGAAATTAGCGTCTTAAACCTTACTGAGTACTTCTTGAGTCCTTACATCCCTTTAAATTCTTAAAATAACTATTTTTGTATTTTTGTCTGAACTTTAGTGGCGCCCATATTAGGTAGTGATCACGTCATCATACAGCTGGCACGCTAAATTCGGCCCTATAATATGTCCTATCCAGTTTTATTGAGATCAGTGCGTTCACCGCATGCTCTCACCATCTTGAAAACATTAGTTGGCAGGCATTTCTCCTCTTTCCACCCGCACTGTAGATGCACTGTAGGTGTAGATATCATTGGAGATTGAGCTTATACCGATGTACTGGAGATTGAGCTTATACCGATAAAGCAGAACTGTAACTGCATGGCTATACATCACTGTACTAAAACATTTTAGGTTCATTAAAAAGAAGAGAACTCACATTTTCCTTCCTTGAATGTTCACTACATTCCACTTCAAGAAGCTAAAATGTTCGTACAGTAGGTTCAAAGTTTTTCCATAAATTTACACTAGAGGTCAATCAGAACTGTCTGTTCTCAAACACTATATGTCTGGGATTTTTAATACTCCAAATATTTAAAAAGTTATTGCAATTTTACCTCACCTAGCCTACCAAGACTTACCCAAGACCTGGGGAAAAGACATTAAAATGACAAAGAAAGAAAATTTCAGAATCCCCAGACAATTACCACACAGCACAAGTTAATTCTACAATCATGGCCATAAATAATTGGGACAGCAGTGCAAATGAAAAGTATGGTAGCCTCACACAAGAAAAACTATAATATATCACTTTGAATCCTTACCTAACAATCTCTCCCCTCCTCGCTCCAACATGTTGTTTCATTTTATACTTGGTGTGATATAACGATCAAAAAGAGCAATAGAATGGCAACACTGAAGTGGGGAAGGGGTAATGTATGAGTCATGTATAAGTCAGATGAGGAGCAACCTGAAAGTAAGTTTTATAACCCAAAAGCAATTACAACCAAAGAACAACATTAAAAATGACGAGTTTATGTCATGGCAGTCACTCATATAATAAACCTCTTATTAACCTCAACTGCTTGGTCATCACAGAAAATATCAGACCTTGGTCTTTGATGTACAAACCTCCTGTCTGATACTTTCACATAATGACCACACTCTCAGTTAATATAAAGTTAATAATTGATGTGTAGCAAAAACCGACCTGGTTCCAGACAGGCCTTAAGCAGGATTTCAAAACTGACTGTCGAAACACAAAAAAATAAGTACACCATGTGTCCATGTGACTACCGGCTACCACTTTTGAATAACTTAACTATAAAACATAGAATCAGATATAGAGGCAGACCTGGATCAGTATATATTTAAAAATTAGATTAGGAGGTTGAAAGTTCTGAATTAATAGTTGATGAGGGCACAAGGCCAAGTCAATTATTATTTCATTGAAATAAAGAGTGAATAGTAGAAACTAACTTGTGTACCTTACTTAGTTCATGAAGATTATTTTTAAACATGAAGCACGGTCACTGACGTGTTTCTGTGGAAACTGTGGTAAAATAGACATCCACTCCTCAGTCGCCTAAATATGTGGTGTGACCATGCAGGCCCTGGTACTCTATCTCCTACTCACTATCTATCTATCGATAATTAGTATCAACCAACTAGTGCATGGTCTATTACAAATTCAGCTTCCTGTTTAGCTGGGCTACTAGTGGTCTATTGGTGATAGGCCACTAGTATAGTTATCCAATGATAAACCTTATAACTGGAATATTCCTATTTTGACCAATCAGATGCCACGACATATTCACACCACAAGCTAAACCTGGAAACTAGGCCAAACATAGCAACCATTAAAATTTATATATGAATGATGAAAACATTGACCCAAAAGTAATGGAAATTGTTCAGTTTGACATTTTCAAATAAGAAAAATTAATTCACTTATGCTTATGGAGTATATCTACACTGTACACCAAATTTGAAACAAAGTAATTACAATCTCATGCAGTTGTGAGCAATTATTTACCATATGCCATCAAACTACTCTACATTTTGTATGGTGAGGAGACTTCTGCAAATCAAAAGGTAAAACTATTTGGAACGTGCTTGATAAGACTTCTTTACGTTAAGGAAAAGTTGCTTATCAGGTTGACACGAAAACAATTAGACAACTCACCCTCGTCTTTTACAAGCAGATAGTCAACTCAGCTTTGCCTCATTGTCTATCAGCCCATAGAAAACTTGGGCTCATTGTCTAATTGTTAAATAGATATTGAGTAATCAGATTGCAGCATTCGCAATAGCATACTATACAGTACTAGTAAGTTTCTACTGATACCCAATAGACAACCCAAGTGCCTAATTTATACATGCACTAAATGTCATAAGTAATTTGCCATTGCTAGTTAATGATTTATACATGCACTAAATGTCCTAAATGTCATAAGTAATTTGCCATTGCTAATTAAGGATTTATACATTACATGCACTAAATGTCATAAGTAATTTGCCATTGCTAATTAATGATTTATACACTACATGCACTAAATGTCATAAGTAATTTGCCATTGCTAATTAATGATTTATACATGCACTAAATGTCATAAGTAATTTGCTATTGCTAATTAATGATTTATACATTACATGCACTAAATGTCATAAGTAATTTGCCATTGCTAATTAATGATACAACATGTATATAAAGTCAACTTATATGTTTTCTCATTTACTGATACCACAGCAGAAATATCTAGAAATAGAGGATTCTCACACCTTCGGCACTTGACAAGCCCCCCTAACCTGAAACATCTTCCTTACACGTACCCAGCTGGTTTAACTAAATCGGGTAAATCCAAGCGATCAATATCTGAAATATATTTAAATTTAATATTGTCATCGAACTTTGATATCGTTGACTAATTTTAGTTTGTCTTCTATATTTGATAACCTTGTAAGCAGTCGTAGAGAGATAACTGTATGGAACGAGAAACGTTTGATCTTCGGCATAGACCTTTATATTCCTAAATGGTCGCCAAATTAATATTATTTTATACGCATATAAGTTAAATTAGCCCTTATGAACTCATTTTCATGTCCAAAATTCAAAATAATTTTTAGTTAAAACGAGGTCATAATTCCACGATGCCTTTTCACGTTGGAAATAACATTATGTATTAGCAAGTGAACTTTAGTGAAGTGACTCATGAGTGAGCACAACACAGAGTTCAACCAGAATTAAAACGATTTTATACATCACAAGTTTGAACGTAGTACTTCTCACCTTGTAACTGAACAAAGATTTAGGAGGCAGCGAGAGAAAACAATCCAAACATGAGGTTCACAAGCCAGTGGTGGTTTCGGCTTACTACTCAAATCAGTAGAGCGAGACATGGATAATTTTTCATCACGTGGTACATAAGAAGATTGCTTTGAAATTGATCTGCTTATAAATTGATCTTCGGAAGCGATGAAATTTGAGTACGGTAGCATTGTGCCTCCCAAGGAACAACGCGTCGCGAGCACCCTCCGCCAGTGCTTCCACTTTGCCAAACTGAAATTTCCTTTCTTTTAGTAGAAAAATCCTTATTTTGACCAAAATTTCCTTCCAAAAATATAAAAATTTCCTTCAAATTTCCTTCAACGAATTAAGCATAAATAAGCACAAATATAACGTACTTGAACCAGGGGCGTCGAAAGCGGGGGGGGGGGGGGGGGAATATGTTTGGGCCCCCCCACTTTTTAACAAGGCCAGTAACAAAATCACTAACCCTAGCTAACTCACGACTTTGAATAAAGATATAATAAAGAAATTTGAATGCAGATATTCAATGTCCGGAAAAGTGTTGTCTTTTGAGTATTTTGTGACGTTTTTGGACCTTTAGAATTCTGTAAATCCTTGTCCTAAAATGCAGGAAATGGCATTTCAGAGACTCTAGATTTCAAAATTTCCCGGGGGAGCATGCCCCGGACCCCCTTAAACTCCCCCCCCCCCCCACTTTTAGTGTCGCTCCGAGGCCACTGACTTGAACAACGCGTTTTAGCCTGCAATTTCATGCCCACTGCCTACTTGCCCACAGAGCCTGCTTGCAGGCTAAAAGCTTTATTGGAATTATCACTAATAACCCAATTTACCCAAACTTTTAGATGTTTGCCAGTATGCACGTACTAATCTGAACAATTTTCATGGTACTGTGTGTCTGTATAGTGTATAGTGTACCTTACTTGTATTAAAATTCGCGCAGTACTAGAATTCGCGCAGCGCTGCGTGCGCGAATTTTAGTACTGCGCGAAATATAAGGCCATATAAAAAAAATTCCTTGACTCTCATCACAACATTTTGAAAATGTCGAAGAGGCGGGAGGTTTATATTTTATATTTTATATTAAAATATAAAAAATATTCCATAAAATTTTGAAATTGGAGAGGGAGGTGTTTTTATATTTCCTTGTTTTCCGAAATGTATATAATAAAATACTTACGTAAAATGGTTGACAGTTCCTATATTTTCGTTCAAAGTCACACCAAGGGCAAGGTCCCACCACAAAGCTTTTCGCGCGGATTAGGCCACATAAAAAAAATTCCTTGATTCTCATCACCGCCCGATCACATTTTGAAGCCCGCGTGCACATATGTTTTTATTTTGTTATAAAATATAAATGTGCCGCCCGACCGAAAATCTGCAGAAAGTTAATTTTTTTATATTTTATATTCTATTTTTTTGATGTCCCAAGCCGAGAATTTCTGCAACGGAATGATTTCATTGCGTGTGTGGTGTAATATGAGACACTCATTGTTAGTAATGCAAATCAGTTGATTTATTAACGCATATACACATTGACATATGTTTTGAGTTGTCCTGGTAACATTAAAAATCAAAAATGTCTTCATCTTCATCCTGTACAATTTCAGTCGGGATATTCTCAGGTTCTACGTAGTATTCCGTCACGAATGCCTGCATTTTGCTGTAGACGAGTATTCCTCAAACTGCATTTTGCATTGTTCTGCATGACTGTTGGGAATCTCCAAGCCTCCTTGTGGTAACGGAGATCGACGAAATTTAATGTCACACACAGATGCTTCTATATTGCCCCCATATTCAAAAAAGAATTTGCAAAATCGGGAAATCTCTCGAGGCAAATGTCCAACCAGTGACAATGGTTCAATCTTGCCTCTGATTTTGGTGAACAGACCAATAGCATATGGGTCGAATAGGTTTCCTGATTCTGGCTTTGCTATTAACTGCTGGTTGATCCTTGGAGCCCAGATTTTTCTGTATTCATGAAAACCTCGTGATGCGCAAGCCCGGGAAAACGATGTCCCCTCGGGGCTCAGTTTCACTGAATTAGAGTCGTCGGTTCTCTGAATCGTGGATTTCTTGAAGTAAGCAATAAGATGCATACTTTTCTTTCGCGTCGCAGGCTTCACATAAAGCAACACTCGAACCACTTTTCCATCCAGGATAGTCTTCAGATGCAGGGATTGAACACTTGATTCCTCGGTTACAAACAAATGATTAGCATTTTAGACATGTGTATTTTGTCAAATCGTTGCACACGACGCAAATGCTTTCCATTTCTCCAACACAATAGTCAATGATCAGTCACGTTTGCTTTAGGTGTTACATATGATGTTCTATTATTATTTTACTGACGTGTTTTACTTCCTTATTAGTAACTAATTGGCGAATACGTCAAACGTTTCCGCAACACATTTCCGTTCAAGTATTGCGAACAGAAAAAATTGCTTGTGCGGGAAATCAACGCACATGGGCACATGGCTCTGTTAAAATATTTCAAAAAGGTTTCCCAAGACGATATTTCCGTCGCGTGGTCTGACAGCGAACTAAATGCTGCCGAGGAAAATGCAGTAAAACAGCAATTATTTCTTGACGCTCCAGAACCAAAGAAAAAGAGGGGCAAATATGGAGCATATGATGCTTTCCAACGAGCAGAAATTGCAAAATGGGGAATTGCGCATGGAATAAGACCGGCGGCAAGAAAGTATTCTGTACCAGAGTCAACTGTTCGTGGACTTGTCAAATCTTATAATAAGGAACGAAAAGAGCGCACTGAACTCGAACAATTGCCAAGGAAGCATCGTGGAGCAAAAACTTTGTTACCCGAGAACATCGATGAGAAAGTTATCGCTATGATCAAAAGCATGAGAGCGACCGGTTGTGTTGTCAATTACAACATTGCTATTTCCATAGCGAAGGGGATAGTACTGGCTAATGATCGGTCTTTGTTAAAAGAAAACGGAGGAACCCTGGAATTCCACTATACATGGTGCCAGTCAATTTTCAGAAGATTGGGTTTCAGTAAACGTAGAGCAACAACTGCAAAACAACCCGTATCACCTGGCTTCTTGAAAGAAATTCGCTTCACATTTCGACGTTCTATTAAGGAAGTGGTTAGTGCTTATGACGTCCCCGACGATCTCACCATAAACATTGACCAGACCCCTCTCCCGTTTGTCCTCATCAGCAAGTATACAATGGACAAAACTAACGAGCTAGAAGTTTGTGCCGATCAGTGATAGCGCCGATTATCGCCAAATTACTGGGACATTCTCAGTCACCGCGTCGGGAAAATTTCTGCCCATTCAACTAATCTACCAGGGGAAAACAGACCGGTGTCACCCTAAATTCAAGTTTCCAAAAGAATTCCACGTTACCCACACGGAAAATCATTGGTCAAACGAAACGAAAGCAATTGAATTGGTCAATCGTATTCTTATCCCCTATGTTAAGCAAATTAGAGAAGAGCTTGGTTTTCGCGCAACAAAAGAATGGGTTTTGATCGCGGATGTTTTTAAAGCGCATTGGACGGATGCCGTAAAGAAGATCATTTCCGACAATAACGGCAAGATGATACCTGTTCCCAATAATATGACATCATACCTGCAGCCCTTAGATTTAACGGTCAATCGCTTTTGCAAAGCTTTCCTTCGAAACCAGGCGCAAACGTGGTACTCAGAGCAAGTCCAAGCCCAAATGGAGAAAGGTAGCCAACCTGATAAAGTGTCTGTTGATTTGAGAATTAGCGTGCTCAAACCACTTCACGCAAAATGGGTAGTGCAGTTCTATGATTACATGCAATCGAACAAGGACATTGTCGTCAAAGGTTGGCAACGATCAGGTGTGCGCGCCGCATTGGAGGAGCCACAACGAAAAGAGGATCCATTTGAACTCTAGCTAAAATTTTGTTTGACTTATAAAGTATAATGTTAGGCAATACCATTTATGAACCTATAATATATGGAAATGCTAATAAAGATTATTGTTACTGTTACTGTTATTGTATTAGGCAAATGAGAACCATACAATAAATTGTTTAGTTCTTGTTGGGATTTTGAACTCACGCTTTATAGTTATCATGAATTTTGCTTACATTACATAACTTTGAAGCCATTTTTTGAGGCCACCTAATCGCTTTTTGATTAAGTTTTGACAAATATTGAAGTATTTGTTGATAAAGAAAACTCATTATAAATGCGTTAATTATTAATAGTTATATTAAACAAACCAAAAAGAACGAACACGGAAAACTACTTGCGCGAATTTAAAGCTGCGCGAATAAGTCTCAACAAGGTGCGCGAAATTAAATCGCGCGAATTTAAAGCTGAGCGAAAATGAGTACGACGCGAATTTTAATACAAGTAAGGTATGTAAAATCGTCAATTGGAATCAGAGATCGCAACCGATTGTTTCCGACCTATTGAGATGAATGATATGCGTGCGATCTGAAGTATTAGGAGTGTTGATCTGAAGTATTAGGCTTGTTGATCTGTAAGACTTTCATGTAATAAAGAGATACAAAACGAAAGATACAACCCCCAGTCTTCGAAACCGGCTTGTAAAGTTCTCCTAATTGCTTTGTGGAGAATTTTACGAAAACGTTTTCGACGGCCGTGTCGGACCCCTCGCAACAAATTACGACGAATGTCGTTTTCTTTCGCTCGAAGGAATCTCCGCTTGCTTTGCCTTATGGGTCCACATGGGACATAGCATAGGCACCCTAACTGACTTCCTACTTTACATAGGTCACTGTTACTTAATTGTAACGAACTGTTCAGAGTTTCTACTACTTGATATAATGCACTCTTCTTACAAAACGGAGGGGTGATTCTTACATTTACCTTTACAAAGTACAAGTATACATCTTTCGTCGCGGTTCAACGCATGCTACTGAGCATGCCATTCAAAGAGTCTATTACTTTGTTAGTTAGCATAAACTGATAAACAGATTCATGTTATTGAACTCCAACGAAGCTAGGGGCGTAACTTTGGATAAACAGTAGGGAGGGGTGTGAGATTTTTTGCCGGATAAAAAAGGCGCGGCCCGACCCTTTTGCCCGACTAAAATAGCTTAAGCTTATGCGTACATCGGTACATGGCTACAATGCGCCAGTCAGGGGCGCACATTAGGTGTGTGTGTGTGTGTGTGGGGGGGGGGGGGGGGGGGTGACACCCCCCAACAATTGAGAGTCGGTTCAAAAAGTCGGTCCCAAATTGCCTATCCGACTACGTTTTCGGTCCGTCTTGGCCGTCCGGTGTGATGGTTTTGGGAACTTGATCCTGAGGAAATGAGTTTAAGGAGAGATGGTCGTTAAACTTATCAAATAGACTGATCCAGAGTATCCAACCATTCCGATTTCCTCGGGTATTTATCCGATTTTGCTTCAAAACCCCGAATACCGACGCGACCTCGATCGCGATACTGAAGAAAAATCCCGATTTTATAGATCAGGTCTTCAATCGGGATTTTTCGTATCCCGATAGAGGTCGGTTTCCATATACCTGAAAAAGTACTTGTTTGAGGGCTGTACTCCATAGTGTTGGCTCACGGAAATTCAAAATAACTTTGACAAAGTTTTAAAATATTTAATTTTAAACCTAATTCGTCCACGTTGATTCATACGAGCATGATAAATTTAACTTGAGTAGGTAGTATGGGATTTCTCGAGCTTTAACAAGGTACGCTACCTCCTCCGCAAATGTTTTTAATTTATTTGCACCCCTTTATGACAGAAAGAAGCTGGGAAATAAATGCCTGTGGAGGAGGTAGCTCGTAAAATATGACAGTTTTCATTTTTCATGGAAAAAAAGCGTAAAATGTCAATCAATTTGCCGTGCCTTTTTGACCGAAATATTCGCCTGAGAGTGCTGGAAACGGTGTTTCAGGGCATCCAAATTTCAAAATTTTCTTGAGGGGCATGCCCCCAAACCCCTCTAGATAGATCCTGATCTGGGAAGGTGCATAGCTTCCACACTGATAAAAAAAGTCGGCCCCATAACGAAAAGCACCCCTACCCCCCCCCCCTCCACCCCCCCCCCCAAAAAAAGTTTCGAATGTGCGCCCTTGGCGCCAGTGTTACATCACTATGACTCAGCCCACATGCTGCACAATATTTCACGAACAGCCAAACTCAGCTATAAATTCGAACAAGACAAAACCAGGACCAAAAGGCAAAAATAGGTACGCAAAGCGTACATGTGGCCGACTGAGATGGTTAAGGAAAACATTTTAAAAAGCGAGTTGAATAAATAACAAAATAAAAATGTACGCAATACGTTTTTGTTATTGCAGGCAATTAACTGGAATTGGTAACAACGGTTCATAGAGCGCAAATTGCAAAAATAGCTATCACAATTATATGAAGGATTTCAATGTTCCCCCTATTTGTTGCCTTGGGGCAATTAGTCTCCATTCAAGTTCATTTAGGTCAAAAAATTCAGGTTTTTCAGGAAACTTCATTCCATTTGAAATTGCATATGGTGGTACTTTAACTTTTCTCAAATATCTATCACATGACTGACAAAGCCATTCAACATTTTCAAAACTTATAATATTTTGGAGATGTTGAAGTATGTTCGGATTGAGCAGTCGAACTCTCTCTGCTGGGCAAACACTATGTTTATACCATAATTGTTCATAACAAGAACATATGTAAAGTGGCCCTGTAGATACACTAACATGAAATTTATTAATTAGTATAGGTAATTATATGGTAGCGAGTACAATTAAGGCTTTACACTACAAGTGATATTTGAAAATTTTGACAAAATTGCACGAGCCGTTAGGCGAGTGCAATTTTGCATAATTTTCAAATATCACGAGTAGTGTAAATCCTTAATTGTACGAGCAAAATCATATGATTACTCATTTATTATATGCATGACAAAATTACGACACGTACACTTCGTACTCACTCACGCCTTTAAAAACATCTTGTTTCATTACTTGACAAGAAACATTTTCACTCTGGGTTTTCTCCGTACTCATTTCAAAATATTTACATGGAATTTTTAGTTCATAGTGTACCACAGTCGTTGGAAATGTGAAAACTTTCCATTACAGAATTGGCCGCCATTTTGAATTTTATTGTCAACATCGTTCCCAGGGCCTTGGGAGCAGTAATATTAATAAAATAATTGTACTCCTCTCAACCAATCAGAATGTAGTAATTTTGTCATGCATATAATAAACTCATTAATACTTTTTCCTGCACCACGATTTGATTTATTGTAATGATCACGTTTAGCAGACCTTTTTCTCATTTCAAATGTCTCGTTGCCTCTTACACTTGTAGCATATTTACGTTTTTTAGATAGTTTTATTTCTCTTGCTTTACCAGATTGATTTTGTTGAACTCTTTTATTGTAATCAGATTGCATTGATAGCCTCTTATGTCTCTGCTCTGCAGATTCATTTTTTTCGCACAGATTTCGCATAACTCCTTTGTTTTAATAATCGTTTTTCTCTCTGCTTTGCGGACTCATTTTCTCTAGCCGTTCTAGCATAATTGCGTTTTTTAGAAAGTTGTTTTGCCCTCAACTCTTCAGTTTTATTTTGTTTGCTATCACTGCTTTTTAATATTAGTGTACTTTGTGCCGAAACAGGTGCACCAAACATTCCTGTAAAATTTTCGAGATTACATACAACACCCTTCAGTTCAAAAGGTATAAATATGTCTTGAGCACATGAAGGAAGCAGAAAATAGTTTACCAAGTTTTGAAAACCTTCAACTGACGTTACTTACTTACTCTAATAAACCCAATTCTCTCCTGGCATTACCACCTTAATGTACACAGAACTCGCGATCAAGCTTTCGGCAACGGCCTCCGTGGCCCAGTGGTCAGAGCATTGCACTAGAATCGCAAGATCGTGGGTTCAATTCCTGCCGGAAGGCCTGTGTAGTTGCAATTTTCGCAACTGGTCCCGGTTTGGTCTTAAAATGTATACATTCTACACTCGAATTTTCCTTCACCAAAATCCTTAAAACACAACATCCTGATGAACATGGCATTCCATATAAATCTCTTGAGTGAGAGTCGAAAATTTTAAATACCTCTGGAAAAGGTCTAAAAAAAGGTCTTTGATTGGGCCAGGGTACCAGGCTAGTATAATACCGGCATATTGTACCCGGGGCTTCGCTCCCCTCCGTTATCCAACTTTATATATATGGCTGTGGTGGTGGACGCAGTGAACTCTACATATACCTAGAAGGCTGACTTCAGCACTCCAGTCAATCACTGGACGAAAAAGGGAGGCAGAAAATGGCGGACATGGGGAATTTTTGGACGTCAGTTTCAGGCCCTACACGGTCATCTTGGATGTCAAACGTAAACCCTCTTGCACACGAGCAGTGTTGTATTCCTTTTGTGTTTTTTTTGATTTCATTTACTTTTGGGGGCTGCGTATGTTGACCGTTGGCACAAATTCAAATCGAATATACCAAGAGCCATAGAAATTCGAAATAAATGTTCTTAACTTGTTTCAGCTTCATTTCTATTTGTTGATGCTTGCGTCTTTCTGACTTCTGGGTCGGAGTTTCAACTATATTTCGATGAGTTCCACTCACGGTCAATTATTTAACAATTATTCACCGAAGTGTAGGTGAATAGTGCTGGATATTCACCGAGCCGCTTCGGCGAGGTGAATATCCACACTATTCACCGCCACTGAGGTGAATAATTGTTTTAGCATATACCTCATAAATGAAATTAAACAACAAGTTTAACATTCTTATATTTTCGGTATTTTATACAAGACACGGCCGCTAGCAACTTGGGCACTATAAACGGCACTTGGCGTACTCGATATTTGTCGACAAAACAGTTTTTACAACTTTTGAATATATTAATGGCTAGAAAATTGTAAAGAAACATACCTGTGGACACTCTTCTTCTTAATTTTATTGACTTTTCTCGTTATTCTACAACATCAGCCTCGTTTATCAACAAAATCTCCTGCTTCGGTAAACAAAGCAAAACTGTCCGCCATTTTGTTTGGCCCGCAGGTGAATAGTGCAGGATATCCCGAGCTAGAGGGACCAATCAGATTGCTTGAAAAGCACTATTCACCTGCGAGGTATATGCTAAAACCTCTTTATACTAAAAATAAAGAAAGGCTGGTAACTTTCATAGACCTTATTCAAAAATGGCCGCCGAATTAAGATTCTTTTATATACAGATAAATTAGCCCTTATGAGCTCGTTTTCATGTGGGAAACTCAAAAGAATTTTTACTTTAAAACGAGGTCATAAGGGCTAATTTATACGCACATAAAAGAATTCTAATTCGGCGGCCATTTTTGAATAAGGTCTATAGGGATTAGGGAATCTTTCAGACGACCCTCATTTTAAGCTCCGTAAAATACACAAAAACCTAGATCTCGCCAAAATTGCCATCAGTACAATCGTCAAGAACTTGGCTTTCAGTTCATTGCTCTTTCATCATCTTTGCAGCTCGACTGAAACGTTCATATACAAACGCGAGATCGGGTGGTTTTTTGTGGATTTTACGGAACTTCAAGTCAGGGCCGTCTGAAATATTCTGTATGAAAGTCACCAGCCTTTCCTTATTTTAAGCATAAAGCGGTTAATTGACCGTGAGTGGGACTCGCCGAAATATATAGTTCAAACTCGACTCGGAAAGTCACAAGCATCAACAAATACACAGCAGAAACAAAATAAAAACATTTATTACGAATTTCTATGGGTCGTGGGTCAACATACGCAGTCCACTCACCCCAAAGCAAATGAAATCGAAAGTCGAAAGTAAACACAAAAGGAACACAACACTAGTCACGTGGCTCGCGTGCAAGAGGCTGTACAGCCGCGAGAAAAAAGACCAGGGTCGCAATAACCAATGAGGACATTGGGCCAGTGCCCAGGGCCCGAACATTTTGAGGGCCCTAAAATTTTTAAGTGCCCAAAAATCACTGTCTTCTGAGTATTTTATGACGTTTTCTGGCCTTTAGAATTCTGTAAATCCTTCTCCTAAAATGCAGAAAATGGCATTTCAGAGATTCTAGATTTTAAAATTTCCTGGGGGAGCATGCCACCGGACCCCCCTAAAAATGCTGTCCCTCCTAATCATGCTGGAGCCGACACAAGGGACCAAAATTTTTGTAGTGCCCAGGGCCCAAAGACATGTTAAGGCGGCCCTGAAAAAGAATAAGACTGACATCGAAGATGACCGCGTAGGGACCTAAAACTGACGTCCAAAAATTCCCCAAGTCCGCCATGTTTTGCCTCACTTTTTTATTGGCAGTCAGCCTGGGTGGATGTTATGTAAGTCAAGAGGATTGACTTGGATTCGCTACATAATGACTTAATATGTCAGCCATGTTTTTCACAACGCACACACAACTCGGACTTCCACAGGTAGCCCAATACTACATCTCCTTTTCCTTAACAAATTAACATAAAACAAGACGCCTGGGTCAGGCGCTCACTCGGGCTACATACTGAGAAGTACGCGGAGCCTGAATCGAAGGCTGAATGTGGTGCATCTGATCACACTGGTGAACATATTGACGATCAAGACAGTTCTCAGCCACATCTGAACAATGTTAAACTACAAAGTCAGTCAGTCAGTCAGGTTCGGAATCTACCAACCACGTGCAAGAACACCTTGATCAAAAGGTAAAGCTGTTCAACATTTTGTCCAACTCCAAAAGCGAAAGGAGCAAAGAACTTACAACATGCCTCACGGTCTCGTTCCTTCACACGGCAAACAACTCACCGGAAGTATGAATAGTAGCGGAAGTAAAACGTACAAAAATGCAAAATCGTGACCACCCCCCCCCCCCCCCCCCGAGTAATAAATTGCAAACTTTAAAGTAACATGACACTGCTAAGTTAAAAATATTATTATAACATAGCTTTGATATAGCAACGTTTTTGATTGGCTGTCGTGCGAGCTCCATAACTCGACGGAGCATGGAAAAAAAGCGCGGGGAAAAATTTCAAAACAAAATTGAGTTTTAAATTGACTTTTTATTGCCTTTTGTATTATCAAAATACTGAGGCATTTAATTTTATTGAGTAATAAAGAACAACGACCTAGAAGACATAAACTGGGTCTGGGTAACCGAGTTTAAACTGTCCTTTTGGTTGGATTTTAGTGAACAAAAAAGACTTGGCTACGAAAGTAGAAAAACACAACAACCAAAACAATTCGCCAGCTTGTGAAAGGATTTAATGCTATGTTACAAAAGAAATGGCTCATGGTTTAGTGTGCTCCATCCGTTATGGATGCACTTGGGAAATTTGGAGAGCACTCAAAAATCTAGAGTTGGTCTCGGCTACGCCTCGACCAACTCTTACGATTTTTTCGTGCTCTCCCAATTTCCCGCGTGCATCCATAACTCGATGGAGCACGCTAAACCATGAACCATTTCTTAATTTGCAAAGTCAGTGTCCTACGAGATCGCTAGAGTATTAATAAAGTACCGTTCAACAAATAGCTGCAGTGCTAATATTCCTCTAATGGCATTAACCAGCTGTCTCCTGCTTCTAATCCTGGTAATGTAAAGCTCAAGCATGGTGCGAGCCTTTGTCGATGTATCCTAATCAATTCTAGAGTAACGTATATTTTTAATCTCGTGCAGCTCAAACTGACCCGTCATCCCATTTCGACGCCATCCTCTGGGATATTCGAACAATCTCTGGTGGCTGCAGATCATCTATCAAAATTAAGAGCAAAACAATTCAACCTGATTCAGCATTAAAGGTCAACTCAAGGCAAATTATTTTTCCGGCTTGTTATATGCGCCGTGTTGTATAAAGAGTCTGGCACTAGCAAGCTTTTGCTGTAACAGTTGAACATGGACGATTGAAATCATACGAAAAGCTGATTTATGATGAATATAACTTGGGCAAGTTTCCAACCGCACATGTATTAAAGATGTATTAAAGTATTTGACGCTTTTCGAGTGCGTTTACTTTAATGGATCGTAAAATCGTTCCTCCGTTTACGTCACACACTTGCTAGTGCCAGACTCTTTATACAACACGGCTTTTTATAAAAATACTTCAAAATTCGTCGATTCAACATCCCAAAATCAACGGGAAAAAATTTCAATGGACCTTTTCACCAATAGCGGCGCCATCTTGAATTCGCAATGCATTGTGGTCTATCCAGGGTAATAAGCTCAATTAAAAGGGTGATTGCTTAGTGTTGAGACACAATGCGGTAATTTTTTCTTGATAAACACTTTCATGGCAACAATGTCTAGATATGATCGTTGTCATATTGGTAAAAGCAATAATTCTCGTACGTATAAGGATACATTTGTCATGAATCTATCCTTACACGTCCAAGAATTGTTGCTTTTACCAATATGACAATTATTATATTTAGATATTATTGCCACGAAAGTATTTATAAAGAAAAAAATTACCGCATTGTGTCTCAACACTACGCAATCGCCATTTTAATGGAGCTTGTTACCCTGTATAGACCATAATGAATTGCGAATTCAAGATGGCGCCGCTATTGGTGAAAAGGTCTATTAAATTTTCCCCCATCATATTCGGATTCTACGTGTTTTAATACATAAATAAAGCGGAAAATGTAATTTGCCTTGAATTGACCGTTAACAGGAGTCGATTTAAAAATTCAAAACATTTCCCCCCCTTGGAAAATGTGTGTAGCAGGCAATCTATAGCTGCGGTACCTATGTACCTACAGACGCACACATTTTCAGAACGATGGGTCGCCAAATTTACTGTTAGCCTCTTCTAATGAACGAAGACCAAGCACAGTACTGATAACAGCGGCTCAGGATGATTCACGCAATGCTCGCTTGATGTTACCCTAACCAATATATACGAGCCTATATTTCAAAGAATTCAAAACAGTCGAACCCAGTACCCCAGCTGGGTATTGCATATGGTGTATAAAGGCGGATTTCCATTCAGCTTTTTTTGTCGAGCGAGCGACTTTTTGCGATCGCTTTCTTTGTTTCATGCCTTCTCGGGTGGAAGGGAGCCGGTCCAGAGCCCATAAGACAAAAGAAAGCGATCGCAAATCGTCGATCGCGCGACAAAAAGCACTGAATGGAAATCCGCCTTAAGATTGTTCACTTTGATAATTGATATTTATTTAAATATTAAGCAACATTGACTTTAAGCAAAAAATTCTACAGCATATAAAGTTGCATCTTCTTAGCTAAAAAGAAAAGTCGTCTTAAAGTTTCTTAAAACAGACGTACCTGGAACATTTCCTGAGCTAGATTCCACCACCTTGCTGCTAGTATTTGACTCACTTCCTTCCACAGCTGTTTCATTTAAGGAAATTCTCTAAAATTAATGTAAGACAACATGGGTCAGTGAAGTGCATGTGTACACTTACTAATTCTAAACACCTGTTAACCAGATTCTACAGCATTGTCGTGTACAATTGATATCTTCTGTTCCTTCAGTACATTCCTTCACTTTGATCTTCAAACAAATACGATCTTGGCAGAACTTCTGTTTGACGCCTGAATGGTAATCATTGTTTGAGTGTATCCTCACTTTGTCCATTGCTTTCCAATGAAGCATATCTCGGCCGTTCTTTTACAACATCCTGGCGATGTTAAAAAGCTTCACAACTCTGCTTAATTCTAACGTCTGGGGATGCCGCAGCCGTCGCAGGATTTTTTTAAAGGGAGGGCTTTCACTAAAAGCGACTTTTCTAGCGGGTCCATGGGCGTGTCCCCCTCCCTGAAAAATATAGTCTCTTGCTCTACTCAGAAAATTTGTTTAACGAAATTTAATTCTAACTGAACAAAAAGAAAGGTATTGTTCAACTACAAACCTACTTTTCTATTTAGAATTTGTTTTCCGCAATTTATTCATAACAAATAACTAAAATAAGAAAATATAAAAACCCTGTTGCAAAATCAATTAAATAAACTCTTATATCTCTTTGGTTTTTAACGTAATATATTACACGAGGAGGAATGTTTCATCAGGATATCCAAACACCGAGACGAAGCGCACAGTTACTATTTATAGACCAAAACTTAGACAAACAAACCGAAATTGAATCTCGAGGGATTTTTAATGATCCATTTTCTTTCGTCGGAAATGTAAGAATAAATTATAAACTCAGACAAACATGAATTCGACGTCATCTGTGCGCTTCGCTATTGGTTCCGCAATTCCTGAATATACGGAACAACCGCAAAACCCATCACCGAATTTTCATTCCCAGCGGTAGCGCATTGGGAGTATAACTGCAACAGTTTTTTTTAAAACATCACGATAGTTATTCGTGTTCAAAACGTCCATTACGTTACTGTCTCTGACTATCCCTCAAATTAGAACTAGATGGTATGCCATGGGCCTCAGAAACAAAGTTCTAGAAACGGACTTCTTATGGCATATGGAATAGTAGTCAAATGGGAGGTACTTATCAGTGTTTGTCGGTTTTTGGCTTACCCCAGTTTCTAGTCCGCGTGACAATCAAATCCAAAAAGGGCAAACTTCCATTCGTTTCACCTTCCACCGTGACTTGAATTGAAATTTTGTTACAGTTTAACGGTGCCAAAAAACTGTTGACAGTATGTAACGTCATACACAAAACTAGTTGTGTTGCGCAGTCATTGCTAATTTAGTGAGAACAAGACGCCTTCCCAGGCGTTCACTCGGGCTACTGATTTTTGCAATTGGCGTAACCTGCGCACATCTAGAGAACCTGAGGAACAGCGTGCGTTGTTACGTAGAATCTCTCTGAGAGTGATAGCGCAGTTCGAAGTTACGACAGCACAGTACGCACTCTAGCAAACTACTATAATTTTTTTGAAAATTGAACGGGGTCTTCTATATATTGCCTTATATGAAGTACACACACCGTCCATGAAACATATGCGTAAACAATCCCGTGTAGTGAATAATTAAACGGATTTTAATGGCCAAAATACGACCCATCGGCCCTTAATACCTTCAGTAGACAAAACCTATGGTGCTGGATTCGGCAGATTCCAGCGATCATTTCGGTATAGAAATCATTAAAATCGTACTAAGAGACAATGTTTAAACATGTTTTGAAGCACACATTTCCAAATGTAAATATGTAATAAGACACCTACATGATATCTCGACGACTAGACATTATTCGGTGCTTATTTACTTGCGTTTTGTAATTGTTGGAGCAAGCAACAGAAATCTTCTTTGTGTTTCTCTCGTAATACTCTCATAATTTGCAGATTTGAGGTATTGAGTACTTTCAGTTTCTCATTTCGATATGGTTTGACAGCTCGCCATCTTCGTAGGTCTACTGCAATCGGCATGTGCAGTTGTAAGCATATTTAAGATTAGCACAGTTGTTAGCCACATCACTGATCAAAAGTATTTGGTAAGTCACTTGAATCTAGGCTATATTCAGCAAAAAAACTTCTACAACACACTTCGTCCAACGCCTGGGCTATCGAGGTCGCAATGGCGTACTTTTATGGCCTTACGGTCGCAATGCATTGCCGGAAGTAAATTGTGCAAAAATGCAATTTTGTGACACCGAAAAAACACACACACAGAAACGGAGCCGAAACCTAGACTCGGTAGCCCGCGTAATAAATAATTAATCAAACGAAAATTTGTCGAAATAGAATGTTTATTCTTTATTGTTGAGCTTTTGACCTGTTGACTCAGGCCTTCATCAGAGCAAAAAAATCGAAATAAAAATAAACGTGGTGTTGCTTCTATTACAAGTTGTCACCATGCAAAACATACAAGGAGTTAAACATACAAAATTGAGTAAACGTTCCTTACATTTCTCAGCTAATTTCGAGGGGTTGAGGCGGTCCGGCTAAAAAAAGCTTGAGAAACCCTGGTGTAGACGTTTGGGAACATTGGCAAAAACATAAAGCACTCTGTGTATTAATTAAAAATTGTGTAAACCTGGATATCATTGAAAAGCTTATATACTGCAACTGGTTACAACACCATGCTAAAATATTTTGGTCTATTAAAAAGGGAACAAATATTTCACACTCGCCTTGCTTGAACATTACATTCTACTTTAAAAGGCTAAAGCATTGCATACATTAGGTTCAAAGTTTTGCATTCGTTTACACCAGATGTCAATCAGAACTGTCTGCTCTCAAAAAATACATCTGAGATTTTCAATATTCTAAAGATTTAATTTAATTTATGGCAATTTTACTTCACCTACCAAGACTTTGGGTTCACTAAAAACCACTAACTCCAACAAGACGGCTATTAAAGACGACGTAGCTCTTAATATTTTTAATATTTCGCTGTGGAACAAAAGAAAAGAAATAGCAAAGTAGATCCGGGTTGAAACTGGAATCTCTATGTCTGTCAATGTCTGGCTAGGGTGAGGCGGTTTTTATAAAAAACCCGAAAACCGCCCAAAAAAACCCGAAAAAACCGAGTGAACCGATTTTTTTAAAACGCGTTCGAAACCATGGTTAAAAAAACATGCATGACACTACTCGCGCAAGATTTCAGTTTCAAAAACAATTGTATTGATTATAACATCCTAACTACGAATTACAAAGAAACACGCAGCATATAAAATAAATTTTACATTCAGGAGAATCGTCCGTTTTTTTAGCTTTCTTGAAGAAATGCCAAACAGCACTTCGGCTCATTTTGGCAGAGAAATGTTACCAGTAACCAACAGTTTTGGACAGCGTAACAAAGTATTCCAAGTTTCAACGAACGGTTACTTAAAAAGGCAAAGCTGAAAGAGCACGAGTCAGAAAATATATGCGATATAACATTGAAAGCGAAAATTGGTTAATTATTCATGTTACGCTCCGACTGTTTATGAGTCATACACCAATTTTACTTTAGACCTGTCTTCGCAGAAGTCCGCCTTCACTTGAGCCAATCAAAATTCATGTTCGTTTGATCCACTTATGCGTTCAAGCTCGTGCGAATCTGAATCGAAGCTTTACGTAATTTCCGTTCTTATATCGGAGATCATACCTGGCAATAAACGTACGGTATTTCGAAGACGCAAATCTCTTCAGTCGTTTTCCCGTCAATTCCGTGTGTAAACGCAACAAAAACCCGTGTAAGTATGGTTCGATTTTATTGAAATACCGATTTTTCTTTCGATTTTTCGATTTTTTCGGTTTTCCTCCAAAAGCAACATCGGTTAAATCGGTTTTCAAAAAACATCGGGGTTTTTCGGTTTATCGATTAACCGCCTCACCCTATATGTCTGACTTTGTAATACAGAAGCAAATGTCATTACTTTCATCACAAATTGAGCCCCGTCCGTCACCTTGATGCAATGTTTTGTTCAAAACATATTCACATTCATTTAATTCGTGTAATAAAGATTATTGCTAAATGAGGTAAGTTCTTTTTCAAACAAAGTTTCTTTTTGCCATTAAGGTTACAGGATACCCTAGGAAGAAATTTGTTACCGCTCGCTCAATTTTTTCCCGATTTGTCTCAAATTTGCACCAAATGTAGTTAAGTATGTGACGGACACTATCGTATTATACAGCAAATAAGAAATAAAATATTGTTGAAAATCATCAGTTTAAAATCACAGTACCTTTGCGCTGCGGTTTAAGGCGGTCTTTGGTTTTACCAAAAAGCTCTCAATTTATCATATTTACACTTCTCAATGTTTGTTATAAAAAAGTGTGTTCGCGCGTTTTATTTATGTAAAAATTACCCGAGTTACAAGCTTTTATTTGTCAATTGCTTGTGCCACAACATAGGTCGAGAAATAAAATATCCTAGCTGCAAACACACTTTTTTAGAACAAACATTGAGAAGTGTAAATATGATAAATTGGGGGCTTTTTGGTAAAACCAAAGACCACCTTAAACCGTGGCGCGAAGGTACTGTTATTTTAAACTGATGAGTATATCTGCAACAATATTTTATTTCTTATTTACTGTATAATACGATGGTGTCCATCACATACTTAACTACATTTGGCGCAAATTTGAGACAAATTGGAAAAAAATTGAGCGAGTGGTAACAAATTTCTTGAAATGGCTTCCTGGGGTATCCTAGCTGTAACCTTAAATGTCTGTGTTACTGTAAGTGTCTGGAACTTAATTGATATTATCCAATTTGTGCACCATGCATCTGGTATTATTGAAGTTGAAAAAGAGAGCCAGGCTTGCAGTTTTTCAACAGCCAGAAAGAAAATCTTGCTAAACTTGATAAACACTTGAATTTCTTAACTATCAATACTGTATGTCGCTGTTTAGGGCCTGTTTATATGATCCTGGTGTACCGGGATGGGATGGCAGCCGGGATGATTTTGATGCATTGAAATAAGTCACGGTCTTTGATTATGTGCATCGGAAAGCTTTCGCCTACATTTTTCAAGGCCTAGATTACTAAGTAACTTCAACAAAAGCCATTTTCAATTGCCACAATCATTCACTTTTAACTTTAGGATCAGATCAACAAAATCTGAGTTTCTTCAGGCATCGCGTGGTTTTTCTGTTTGACGTGTTGACTTATTTCAATATATCAAAATCATCCCAGCTGCCATCCCGTCCCGGTACACCGGGATCATATAAACAGACCCTAAGACTATAATCAGTATAACGATAAGCACCTGGTTATATGTCATAATGTCGGCTATCTTTAAAAGCCTTTGAAAGTGTCTAATGTTCATTTACAGTCAAACTGGATGTTCTCTTGCGCGCAACATTGCAATATTGACAAACAACATTGCAATTTTCATTGGCTAATTGCCCGACTCAATTTGCAATCATCATTCACAAGTTGGCAGTTATTTTGTGTTGACGCTGGAATCACTACGGACATTTATTCTCAAACCACTTTGAAGAATATTCCAAGTTTCAATACAATATCTGCAAGAAACTGCAAGAAAGCTTTTTTGTGGATTACCTGACAAAGAACTACGACTTCAGCGAGTAAACCGTGAGGGGCTATTCCGTCACTTCACCTTTTTATTTAGTAACAACTGCACTCGCTTGTAAATTGCTTCTGATCTGCAAGAAACTGAATTTCGAACGCTTTAGGTAAGTGTACCCAGACTCAATTCACTCGAAGCTAAAATTATTTGATCATCTGGGACGTGTTTCAACGACGGAATAGCATGGTATACTCGCTGAAGTCGTAGTTCATTTGTCAGGTAATCAACAAAAAAGCTTTCTTGCAGTTTCTTGCAGATATTGTATTAAAATTTGGAATATTCTACCAACTTCCAAGTGGTTTGAAAATAAACGTCCGTAGCGATTCCAGCGTCAACACGAAATAACTGTCAACTTGTGAATGATGATTGCAAATTGAGTCGGGCAAATAGCCAATGAAAATTGCAATGTTGTTTGTCAATATTGTAATGTTGCGCACAAGAGAACATCCAGTTTGACTGCAAGTTATGTTTTCGCACCTTCGGCTTAGCTACGAAGGAGTGTAATTCATTCCACGTTCGTTCTTATACAGCTGTTCGTGAAAGTCTTCATTTTGACCTCTTGCAACTTGAACACGAGAAACACTACTCTGGGTATACTTTTGTGTCTGAGCAATTGTCGTCGGTTTTTATCTTGACAATATTCTGTCACCATCACAAACACAGAATCACAGTGGTATAACACAGAATCACAGTGGTAGAACACAGAATCACAGTGGTAGAAAACAGAATCACAGTGGTATAACACAAAATCACAGCGGTATAACACAGAATCACAGTGGTAGAACACAGAATCACAGTGGTATAACACAGAATCACAGTGGTATAACACAGAATCACAGTGGTATAACACAGAATCACAGTGGTATAACACAGAATCACAGTGGTATACAGTAACACAGAATCACAGTGGTATAACACAGAATCACAGTGGTAGAACACAGAATCACGGTGGTATAACACAGAATCACAGTGGTAGAACACAGAATCACAGTGGTATAACACAGAATCACAGTGGTAGAACACAGAATCACAGTGGTAGAACACAGAATCAGTGGTAGAACACAGAATCACAGTGGTAGAACACAGAATCACAGTGGTAGAACACAGAATCACAGTGGTAGAACACAAAATCACAGTGGTAGAACACAAAATCACAGTGGTAGAACACAGAATCACAGTAGTAGAACACAGAATCACAGTGGTAGAACACAAAATCACAGTGGTAGAACACAGAATCACAGTGGTATAACACAAAATCACAGTGGTAGAACACAGAATCACAGTGGTATAACACAGAATCACAGTGGTATAACACAGAATCACAGTGGTAGAACACAGAATCACAGTGGTATAACACAGAATCACAATGGTAGAACACAGAACCACAGTGGTATAATGCACCTATCAATGTTAAGCCCCAGGGTGGGTGGGGGGCAACCCCGGGGGAATTGATCGCCGAAGATGGTTCGTGGGTCGGGATTTTGACAATACTGGGGGTTCCCAGGGTGGGGAAATTTGACATAGCCGCCATCTTGAAAATGGAAAAGACTGGGAATGAACAATAGCCGATGCGAACGCTGTCATTCTTTGTGCATGTTTTGTGATTCAACTTAGATCTTTTTAATAGTTTTGTTAATTAAAGTGTTGTTTATGTCAAAACAGTTCATGTTATTTGCCCCGGGGAGGGGGAATTGACCGTGGACTTGGGCACCAGGGTGGGGAAATTGACACAAGATTTCCAAAAATGACAAATTCCCCGGGGGTCGCCCCCCCCCCCCGCCACCACCCCCCCCCCCCCCCCCCCCCCCCACCCTGGGGCTTAACATTGATAGGTGCATAACACAGAATCACAGTAGTAGAACACAGAATCAGTGGTAGAACACAGAATCACAGTCCTATATTCTGTTGCCATCAAAAACACAGAATCACCGAAACACAGAATTTTGTCAGAATCACAAACACCTATTAAACGATTTATCAATGTTTCTTGTAAAATCAAAGTTATGTTTGTCTTTCATATATTAGAGATAGAGAGATAGCAAACTTATAAAACTAAGATCTCAGGTTGTCATGATCCATAGTGGAAAGTAGGTCCCCTTGGCCGCAGGAGATCTCCCGCAGGATTCCGGGTGTCGTGTCAGAGCTACCGCATAGCCACACCCTAATTAGTTTCTCTGCCGCAATTAGCGTTTCACTTGTTCGCCACAACTACAAGGAAATGTGTATCATAATCATATTATGTTGTCTTACGAGCTGTTGAGCTCAGCTTAGTAGCAAGTTATTAGCTTTACCTAACGTGAGCGACGACTCCTCAACGGCAACGTGAACATCCACGTCCGCGTACATTTTGACTTTGGTACTCTCACTTTGCTGAATTGCTGCAGGTTTGATATCGGTTCCGCAATGAAGCAATGTCCAAGTTTTAGCGTTCTTTACAAATACCGGAGAAAAGACCAATGGGGAAAAAGCCGGCAAAACAAAGCGATCACCGACCGGAATTAGGGGGTGATTACATGGAGAAATTTCAGCCGGGCTGAGATCTCAGCCCGGCTACTGAGGTATGGAAAGGAGGAGAATGATTTGAATAAGAATGCATGTTTGTTCTTATTCAAATCATTCTCCTCTTTTTCCTACCTCAGTAGCCGGGCTGAAATCTCAGCCCGGGCTGAAATTTCTCCATGTAATCGGCCCCTAAATATTGAAAATTTATGCTCGAGATATCAATGTCACAGTTGCGAGTTTTCTAGATTTACATTGGCATCGCTAGCTTTCTAACCACTACCGCTAGCTTTCTAACCACTACCGCTAGCTTTCTCCCACAATGACGATATCCTGCCACATTGGTCTTTCTACCGCGATATCGTGCCGCATTGCTGATTTTTCAAGCTGCCTGCCGCACTATTCTACCGCATTGGAGCATTTTGCAAAGTAGCCTTCCGCAGGAGATCTTCCGCTAAAGTGGCCTACTTTCCACTATGGGTCATGATCCAATCTTGGACGTTAGCATGCATCGCTAAGCTGTTTTGCTCCACATTTTCAGTCTAAAGTTGGATATTTTGAACTCCTAACTACATACCTGACAATCAGTTGAGCAGTTCCTTTCAAGAATCCTCCCTCTCCCTGTACGTCCATGTTTGCTCCACTATCAATAAGCTCTTTCACTTTTAATACTCAACACTCCACTACGTGCAACCTCCCATAACTCCATTCTGAATTCTTTATTCACAGCACACAACAAATTAAAACCAAGGGTGCACGTTAGGGATGGGCGATACTAGTACAAAATATCGATACCAACGATACTTACAAAAGTATGGATACTTTCGATACTCGCAAAAAGTATTGGTAATTTTGATACCACTTGAGCCTGCGATGTTTTTGGTCAGTATCTAGCACATTCATATTTACACAAAGTACTGCAATACTTCGTGTAAATATGAATGTATATATGTATGCAAATATGTATGTGGAGACGCCTGGGTACGAGGCAGATAAAAACATTTAACTAAATAGTTATCACTTATATATTTAGGAAAACATTGAACATGCACGTTGATATTGTTCAGTTTAAGATTTAAAATCATAATTGCAAATCTTTATGCAGCTGATGGGCTATTCCTTGACTTGTTATATTTGTTACTTTAATATTCTTCTTATTTTAAAAGTTATTTCAATCAATGTAAAAATTGAAGTATCGGTATCGATTTTAATTTGGTATCGATATCGACCGGACTGGTATCGTATCGAACAAAAAAAGCTGGTATCGCCCATCCCTAGTGCACGTTAGAATGTGATAGTTCTTGTAACCCGCCGAGTTCGACAAAACCGCTGACGATATGAGCCCCCGACGTATCTTCGGAGTCGGAGAGTATTCGTCTCGCTCGTCGGGGGCTACAGTTCGTCACCACTTGCTTATACCACTTGTAAGTGTAAAGTGCTTATACCACTTGTGGGATTTAATTTTAATGTATTTGAATAGAGCAGACAAAGTTAGTTGATAAGTTATTTTGCCGTTTTTGATTTAGTCAAATAGTTCCTGACATATTGGCTTCTGAACATGCCAATTTTCAAAAATTTCCCTCGTTCATTTTAACACATTGGGGCCTGGGACTCAGAAACGAGTCAATTCAAAACAACTACGTTTCGGTTTATTGATTCACAAAAACACATATATTTAAATATATTTAACTGAAAAATCGAAATGTCGAGCTCACACCCGTTTTCCAGTACGCATATTGATTCCAACTAAGAAGACGGTCGTCTTAGGTTTCTGAGTCCCAGGCCCCCGTGCTTAAAAATGAACGACGGAAATTTTTGGCGAAAGGCCCAAATTGGCATGTTTAAAGGCCTATACCTCAGAAACTATTAAAGTAAACCAAAAACGGCAAAATAAATTATTAACTAACTTTTTCTGATCTATTTAAATATGTTAAAACCCCACAAGTGATATAAGCACTTTAATTAATTAAATAACATGTTGTATGTAAAATAGGAAGTCAGTTAGGGTGCCCTGTGTCCCATGTGGACCCATAAACCAAAGCGAGCGGCGATTCCTTCGAGCGAAAAAGCCAGTTTTAACAAGGGAGCACATTAGAATGTGATCAGAGTTTCTAGTCCTTGATAAAATGCACTCTCTATCAGTTGCGGCGCGAGGGGAGGGGCAAGGGGGGCATTCCCCCCATTTTTTTTCCTGCCCCCCCCCCCCCCCCCCCCCATTTTGCCGCCCTATTTTTTTTTCTTTTGCCAATAATAGTACCAATAACGAAACTACTTTAGGATAAAGAACTGTAAATTGTTGGAAACTTAAAATACAGTTGCCAAAAATGCCAAAATACCAAATACAGTTTTATAACAGTTACGTGAAAAAGGTTTTGCCCCCCCCCCCCAAAAAAAATAAATTTAGTTTGCCCCTCGATTGCCCCCCCCCCCCCCCCAAACTGCGAGGCCTGGCGCCGCCACTGCTCTCTATTACAAAACGCAGGGGGGTGATTCTTATACTTACCTTTACAAAGTACAGGTATACATCTTTCGTCGCGGTTTAACGCATGCTACTGCGCATGCCATTCTAAGACCCCGTTTACACTAGAGCAAAAGTATCCATTCCCATTGTTTTTTATTCCCATGAGGATGACAAACAATGTGAATCCGGATACTTTTGCTCTAGTGTAAACGGGGCCTAAGAGACGAGTAGTTTGTTACTTCCTTAGCTAAACCTAAAATATTCGTATGATTAGCATAAACATACAGTTTCACATAGGCCTAGAGTATGGGGGACTGAGGGGCTTTAGCCCCCCGAGAAATATTAACGGGGGCGCTCAGTCCCCCGAGAAATTTTGCAGCAACTAACTCATCAATCACCATTCACCAATTATAGGTTACTGGTTAGGTTAAAGTAACTGTATTACTGCCTCATTCCTTTCAGTCAAAAGCACCCATGTACACATATAAGTCACCCCAGTAAACACAACATGGAAATATTGTTGAAATGTGTTGTATTTTAACTAGTTTTTACGACATTTCATGACCTTCAGTGTTCTTAAAAATCACCCCTCAGAATGCAGGAAATGGCACTTCCAAGACTCTAAATTTCAAAAATTTCTGGCGGAGCATGTCCCCAGCCCCCCTTAGAAGAGTCCATTTTTGTACACGCCCCCCACGGGAAAATTTTTAAAAGGGTCCTGTTCGGCACTTCAGCCCTCCTGGACAAAAAAAAACTCTACGCCCATGCAGTTTCACGTTATTGAACTCCAACGAAGTGTCCGGGATGAAATGACGCTGGTAACTGGTGCACAGGGGCGTAACTTGGGCATAAACATTTGAGGGTGTGAGATTGTTTGCCGGATACAAAAACGTGGGCGGATTTTTGGCTTTTTCCCGCTTAAAATAGCTGATGGGTAAATCGGTACAATGCTACAATTAACTCGGGTCACATGCCGCACAATACAACGAACAGCCAAACACAGGTAATTCGAACAGGACAAACGGTTGACTTGCCACAAGTCGACTGCTTTGTTGTTTTGATTCAAGACACAGCCAACAAACCGAAGCGAGACGGCGAGAAAGAGCGACGAAGTTCGGTGAGAATGAGCGATGAAGTTGCGAGCAAAAAGAGCGGAGCGGGCTACGACAAAAAAAGGACTTTGGGAAAGTCTAAGCTACTTCATGTATA
Source organism: Corallium rubrum (assembly GCA_964035015.1). Classification (NCBI taxonomy): domain Eukaryota; kingdom Metazoa; phylum Cnidaria; class Anthozoa; order Scleralcyonacea; family Coralliidae; genus Corallium; species Corallium rubrum. The sequence goes on from CAXIUP010000034.1 coordinate 218,032, forward strand.
ATTGCAGCCAGCAACTGACACTTCGTACCTGGCCAGGTTTCACTTTTTTCTCCGCTCCCCTTCCGTTATCCAACTTTATATATGGCCAGTTCTAGTTTTTACAACTTGCACTACGAGTTACGATAATAATAGACAATGTTGGAGGTTGCAAAGTGCAATTACCCTGAGCGAAGAAATATGGAAAGGAAGGCTCAGTAAATGCAATGGACCTTTTCACCAATAGCGGTGCCATCTTGAATTTGCAATGCATTATGGTCTAGAACTATCCCATTATATCCTCTGCCTGTATTGTTTATCTAAACCTTGATAGAGGTCATTAAACTCATTATTTTGTGTTAAAAAATTAAAAAGGTGATTGCATAGTGTTGAGACACAATGAGGTAAAGTAACGTTACCTTTATAAATACTTTCGTGGCAACAATGTCTAAATATGAACGTTGTAATATTAGTAAATGTAATAATGCTTGGACGGATACATTTGGGATGAATCTATCCTTATAAGTCTGAGAATTGTTGCTTTTTCCAATATCACAACAATTATATTTACACATTGTTACCAGGAAAGCGTTTATAAAGAAAAAAAATGCCTCATTGTGTCTCAACACCACCGTAATCACCTTTTTAATTAAGCTTGCTACCCTAAATAGACCACAATGCATTGCGAATTCAAGATGGCGCCGCTATTGGTGAAAAGGGCTATTGTGCAATACTATTTTTTCTGTGGAATTCCTTCCTTCCTGTGGAATTGTGGAGTTCCACAATGAACTAGAGAGAAATCTTTTCCAAAAAAAAATATACTTTCGAACGAGTTGCGCGACAAAACTAGTATTTTCAGACATTGGGGGTGGGGTGGAGAAGCTAGTGCACCCCATCCACACACAAACACCCACCGGTGGTTACGTCCCTTGACGGTCATTGCCAGATAGTCACCAAAAGTATTAGACTGGTGGACAGAGGAAAACTGGTGGTAGCCATCCTGAAAACACGGAAAGAGAAGGTACCACGCCAGGAGTTTGACTCCATTCTACGGTAGTATTTACAGAATACAGCGTGGTTTCCAGGTTGATCATATCCTAATCTCACTGGAGGTTCTCGCATGCGCTGTGAAATTTCTCTATGCACAAGTTCATCTATGCTCTCGGCTTCGTCATCTGGTTCCTCTAAGTCTGGGGGCTGGATGATGTTTTCTTCCACGGCATCTTCACTTGCAATTTCTTAATCAGGAATGTCTTCGTCTGCAGGTAATTCTACCATATTAATCTAATGACAGCCCCCCCTCCCCCCCCGACAACATATGGATAGTTTAATCTGCAATTACCTATACTACTAGAAATACATGAACGCAACAACCCCTCGCCCGCTTTATATGCATTTTTTAACCCAGGGCGTTTATATGGCGTATATAAGCGCCCTGTTTTAACCCCATTCTCCCCCCCCCCCCCCAGTTCTGTAAAGAACGGAACTGCAACTGATGCGATTGACACACAATTCGAGATGAGACCCGGCCTAGCAGCAGTACTTGAAGCTAGAACTGTACCAACATAGCCAAAATGTTCGATCCAGTGGCGCACTATCACTGAAAATACCGCTAGAAACAGAAACATTTCAAGACTGCTGTGCAAAGCTTTTCAACGAACTCCCTGCACCTCTAAGAAACAACAATCATTTCAAATCCTTTTCGGGATCGATGAAAACTTTGCTGGCTAATGAGGTTTAAGGCAGATTTCCATTCAGTGCTTTTTTGCGCGCGATCGATTTTTTATATCAACTTCTATTCGTAAATGAAAAAGCGATCGTAAACCTGCGCTGATAGTCCACAAAACAAACATGGCTGTTGCAATCAATCGAAAGTTATTATTTCGTCGATTGCTAAAGCGAAAAAAGTTTCTTTTATACGAAAGACTTCAGTTCTATAGATTAAGTTTAAGGGCAAAGCTACTATGTAGGTATGCCTTAATAATTATTATTATTATTATTATTATTATTATTATTATTACGCTGTGCGTCGGTTACTATAATAATAATAATAGATGTTATCGCTGGGTATCTCAGAACAGGACTGTCTATTGCCTGTAGACTAAGCCCCGTCCTTGCTGCCTTATATCAATTCCTTTCGTATAATGTGCGCTGTACCAAGTAAGGATGTCTTTTGTAGCTGAGGAATCTTTACTCCTAGGTCTAGATTCTCTATCCAACTTCCGAGGCTCTTGCTGACTGATCCAAGTGCTCCTACCACACACCAGTACAACCTCCACCTTCTTCATTCTCTGGCACAACTTTCCAATTTCAATCCTCAACTCCTCATACCTCTCAACCTTCTTGTTTTCCCTTGTTGCTACTTTACCTTCCTCCAGGATTGCCACATCAAGTTTCACACACTTTCTCTCCTTTTGGTCTATCAACACAATGTCTGGATTCCTATGCTTGATCTTTCTATCACACTGCGCCATAAATTCTCACAACACCTTCGCCTCCTTATTTTCCACTGCTCTCTCAGCCTCATGTTCGTATCACTTCTCAGCTTTCTTCAACCCATACTTACCACACATGTTCCACTACTCCCTCAGCCTCATGTTCCTATCACTTCTCAACTCTCTTCAACCCATACTTACCATACATGTTCCACTACTCTCTCAGCCTCATGTTCCTATCACTTCTCAACTCTCTTCAACCCATACTTACCACACATGTTCCACTACTCTCTCAGCCTCATGTTCGTATCACTTCTCAACTTTCTTCAACCCATACTTACCACACATGTTCCACTACTCTCTCAGCCTCATGTTCGTATCAGTTCTCAACTTTCTTCAATCCATACTTACCACACATGTTCCACTACTCTCTCAGCCTCATGTTCGTATCACTTCTCAGCTCTCTTCAATCCATACTTACCACACATGTTCCACTACTCTCTCAGCCTCATGTTCCTATCACTTCTCAGCTTTCTTCAACCCATACTTACCAACATGTTCCAGTGAACAATTCTTGCCACTCCATCATGTCTCTTCTTGTACTTCGTTTGTACCAACTTACCACATCCACTCACAATATGCCACACTTTCGCCGTCTCTGTCTTGTCAATGTTGTTCTTCACGTATTTTGTCCTCACAATTTTGTGCACAGAGTAGGACCTCACTGTCTGGCTTCAAATCTCCCTTCCGGAGCCACCACTATTATCGCCATTATTATCGTCATTCATGGGAGTGGGGGGACAAAATGATGACGTCATCGGTATGTGACGTCATCTGTGTATGACGTCATAATTGTTGGTACTTCATGTTAATTCTACATAATAGTTTTTATATAGATAATTGTGATTTTAAAATATATATAATCGTTTCGGGTGCATTAACTTTAACGTACCCCAAACATTCGTAAACTTAACCCAAATTGTTGTCTGGACCTAACACATAGCTAGTAGGAACGCTCTAAGGGGGTCTGGTCATGGGGCATGCCCCCCGGAAAATTTTGAAATTTAGAGTCTCGGAAACGCCATTTCCTACATTCTGAGATTTGATTTTTAACATTCTGAGGGGTGATTTTTAAATTCTTGTACGGTTTTTCTCAGATTGTAGCATATAGTTTATATTTTTAGGCACCTAGTTTGGGCGCCCAAACCAGTGTACCGGCGTCTCAAACCGCCTGGATACGGCCCTGAGTGAACTAACGCAAGAAAATATATGGAAAACACATTCACACACTTGTAAACTAGTTTTCCAGCTAGTAGTGTGAGCTGAGCACTTGGAATCATTACATACCCCCCCCCCCCCCGTTTCTCACGGGATTTGGAAGAATCTCAAAATTGGTCTAGAAGAGAACTGGGAGGGGGGCGTCCCCCAGTCAACCCCCCCCACCCCCCCCTAGCGACGCCACTGTCATTATTAGTGTTATTATTATTTGAAGAACTCGACCAGCTTAGATTACTGCTGGTAATACCATGATCGCCTCGGATTCTTTTGTTCTCCGAGGGAATGTGAATCTCGTATTTCCCTCATTGCTCATGCAAGAGGGAAATTTTTCCTTGTCTTCTAATTTTCCATGTTGATGAGGGAAAATTAGAAGACAAAGCAATCCTTTGTCTTTTTCTAAGTTTCCCGCTTGCATATAGTTTTCCTCATCAACATGCACGGGAAAATTAGATGCAACTTCTCTGATCAACCGTGTAAATTTCCTGTTGGTAAAATCTCAAAGTTTTCCTCGGCGATCATAATATTACAAACTAATATCATGACTTTTCGGGAAATTAGCGATTAAATTTCCCCTTTGCCTCGGGAAGAATTGTAAAAGTCTTTCACAAACCTTCCCTCGGCTGCGGGAAATTTAATCGCTAATTTCCCTCAAGTCATGTTATTACTTATAATAACTACATTGCTGTCAGGTAACATCAAGTTACCAAGGGAGAACAAGGGTCGTCCTTTTTTCATTTCCGCTACATCTCTAGTACCTTCCTCAGTATTCGTGCAGATCCCAACAGTGCTATCTTCTGGATAAACTTAGCCGATACATCCATTCTTATGATCTTGAGATTATCTTTTAGCCTCAGTGGTATTGTTCTCAAGGCCCCCACTACAACTGGTACCACCTTTGTCCCTACCTCCAACAACCTTCTAAAACTTTATTTCTGAAAACATTAGCAGAACACCTAGCAAGAAAGAACCAGGAATCATATGCCATAGTTATAGCTTGGCTGCGAACGCGTCTGTCTTTTGACATTCTGCGATCAGTCCATCTGTGCGTGAGAGGCTCGCGGGTCCTTTTAAGAAACGTGATGAAGTTGAAATGCTCGAGGACTTTTATTTAAATACGAACGCAGCTGGAATTTTTTAAAACTTTGACCTTTAATTTTTATTACTGTTTTTTTTATTATTTTAGCACTTGGAACTCCTTTTTAGAGACTTTTTGTAATTAATTTTTAGTACAACCAATTTTTTAATAAAGTTATTATTATTATATTATTATTATTATTGTTATTATTAATATTATTATTATTATTATTATTATTAATATTATTATTATTAATATTATTATTATTATCAATATTATAATTATTATAATTAATATTATTATAATTATTACTGTTATTATTATTATTATTATTATTAATATTATCATTATTATCATTATTATTATTATTATTATTATCATTATTATTATCATTATTATAATTATAATTATAATTATTATTATTATTATTATTATTGTTATTATTATTATTATTATCATTAATTATTATCATTATTATTAATATTATGATTATTAATATTACAATTATTTATATTACAATAATAATAATAATAATAATAGTAATTATTATTATTAATTCTAACCCTACACGTGCTTAAACCAAACCCAAACTAGGATTTGGACCTTATATGAAGTAGTCATGAAAGTGTTGACGTTCAATATATATACACTACAAACTTTCACTGTATAAAGTATAATTATATTGTATTTATTGACTTAATCTACATCTTACTCTTAATTAATCTACATGGTTTTACTTGCTGTGCGCACTTGTAGTGAAATCTTTTTATTTACATTAAATAAAAACAATTAAAAAAACTGAAGCATAGACTAGACTTCAATAAGAGAGCTCCATACTAACAGACAGATACTTTATATGTACATTTTATTTAATTGTCGAGATTTTTTAAAGCTAGGACTTCACTTTAAACGCGAACTTCACTTTAGCACGAAAATATTCCTCGATTATAATTGGCCAAATTCAGTGCAACCTTTTCACTTTTTCCACGTTTGTATAGTGTTTTTAACTTGAAGTCGCTAAAGTTTTGTTTGTTTTTGCTGTACAAGCTGTCGTAAACTTACAAAAATATTTACCTGAAAATTTAACGGACACAATGTAACTTGTAGCCCAACAAGCACTTGTGACACACGTACGGTTTCACTCGTTCCCAGGTATAAATATCGTAAACAATCTCGGTCTGTCATCTGAGTTCTAGTGACTCAATGGTTAGATCGTCTGGCTAGTATTTGGAAGGTTGTGGGTCCGAGTGTTGTCTGGAGCTCAGAGTTTTCTTAGTTTAACAACTTACGACAGCTTGGACAGTAAAAACAACTTCAAGATCAAAACACTATCCTAACGTAGAATAACAAAACTAAGTTAAAGTGAAATGGCAACAAAAATCAAAATTTTCAATTTATGACCTTCTCATAATAAACATAATCGTAAGAAAAATATAAAGCCCAGCATAAAACACGAAATAAAGTCATATTAATATGAATAATATTTATTAAAGAGTAGAACTAAGGTCAATCAAAAAAATTTTTCTGTTTTTCATCGCCGCCCACCCCCAAAAATTCGTCCGCCCCAATTTGTTTTTATTTTTTTTGATCGTCAGTTATCTGTTGGAAACCAAAAATTTGGCGCTGTAATGCGCTATTGTTGTTAGAAAAGAGCGGTAAATCATGTTTTTGCTTTTGTTTGTACCGTCGCGAGTGAGCAAAGTACTGGATAGTAACCGTTAGCTATACAGGCAAAGCGTATGAAATAGAAAATATCTCAACTTTTAACCCGTTTTCTGTAAGAAAATGCGTACTAATAAAAATTAAAATAAAATCCGCCCACCCGCCTCAATTTTTTCAAAAAAAATGATGAAAAACAGAATAATTTTTTTAATTGGCCTATTAACGTTTCGTTGCATCGCGCAACATCATCATAGTGAGATAAAATACAGTAAACAATGAATAAATTAAAAATATATGAGTATTATATGAGATCTCGTGTTGTTTATTCCTTTACGTGTCAATAATGAACTGCATTGTATGTGGGCCAAACGGCTCGCCATTTACACACACGAGTCTCAGATCACTTGAGGGTATCTGCTCTCACTGGTAAGAAACGTGCGAGGCCTCCACCGACCAGAATTGGGCTTGTATAAAAAGGCCGATATTAATTTACTCGAATATCTATTAAACGATTCTGATAAATTCTTGTTTACTGATAGCTCTTTAAAGTTTTTACTTTAGCTCAAAACATTTATTCCCACAAAGTAAGGGAGCACGGGTGGCGTGTGCTGTTAGGGCGGTGCCTCTCACCAATAGTTAGCCCAGTCGGACGGTTAGTACTTGAAATATGGTATAGTAGGTTAATACTGCCGAAACAGAGAACGTAAGTGGTCTAACGTTCCGAGCGAAGGCCCTTCGTCAGAGAGAAACGTAAAGAGTAAAGTTAGTACTTGGATGGGTGACCGTTTGGGAATAACCCCGTACTCCGCTGGTTAAATATTATAAAATTACAGTTTGCTGATAGCCGAGTGCTTTCCACGCTTTTGAAAGTGTTGTATTGCAATGATATGATACCGACTGTAAGGAAATGTAAATATATACGTGAAGTATATTCCCGAATGACCATTACTTATGTAAATAGCTTGTAAATAGAATATATAAGGGTGTGGGAATCTTAAATAGGCGAATAAAATTGTTAGTTGTGTGCCCTCGCTTGTCGTTTTATTGATCGGGGTTTCTTGCTGCTTGGACGTAGATAAGGAAACATTGCATTGATGGCAGCGGTGGGATCCCGTTTTTAAACCGTTGGATACATGGAGACGCGATCTCAAGCAGCGAAGACCAGAGAAGTTAACGACGAAGAACAAAATACGAGCGTGGATGACTATCAATTCCAGAGGAGAATTTCGGGATGTTATACTCGATGTTGCGACAACAAGTGGATTTGTTAAAGGAGCAGAAGTTGATACAGACTGAGCAAGCCGCGTACACGAAGAAGGTGAATGAAGAATTAGGCAGAGCCCTAGAACAGATCAACAAGAGACAGGACAGCTTAGAAAGTAAACAAAATGCCGGGGAAGCCAATTTGGCTGTCATAAACGAAGACTTGAGAGTGCTTCAGGGCCAGCGTAAGGAACATTTCGAGATTAAAACGGGCATGGACGCAGTGGGGATACAACTGGAACTTTTCGATGAGCGCCTGAGACATTTGCTCCGGAAAGTGGAAAGTTTTGAAGAGTCAGAGCAACGCTTTGTAAGCGCTCATGCGAAGCTAATGGAGAATGTCCGTGACGACCTAAAGAAAGATATACTAAATTATCTGAAAGAAGAGGGACACCTGAAAAGAAATCCGAGATCGCCGTTGTTGGATGTTGTCTATGAGGAAAACAGTCGACCGTGCGGGAGGAAGTTGGCTACAGGGCCAGTCGACACCCGAAGCGATACCAAGATAGAGAATACCCAGAATGGTCGTAGTGTGCCTACGTCATCGAAGAATCCCAAACAAAGTCGTGTACGAGACCATAAGCCAGTACAAAGACCAACGCCGTTCGATGGGTCTGTTTCGTGGGAAGCGTATTATGCACAGTTTGATATAATAGCGCATATTAACGATTGGGATGAACAGCAAAAGGCTGCCGATCTTGCGAGTAGTCTGAAGGGCCCGGCATTAACTGTTCTGGGAAATTTGCCGGAACAGAATCGGCAAAATATGGAAGTTTTGGAAGCCGCTTTAGCGAATCGTTTTGGAACGAGCCACAAAACGGAGTTATCGAGGGTTAAGTTCAAGACCAGGGTAAAGCAACGCGACGAATCGCTAGCCGAATTATCTGGTGATATCGAACGGTTGTCCAAGCTTGCCTAGCCAGATGCCCCTTCTACATTAAAAGATGAATTGGCCCGCGACCAATTTGTAGGCAGCCTAACAGACGAGGATACCCGCTTAAAACATAAGCAAGAAAGACCCAAGACGTTGCAAAAGTTCCTCGAATTGGCAATGGAGTTGGAATCTTTTCAGCTTGCGTCGCGACAGCAGAGATACCGATTTGCCCGTGAAGTAACCTTTCCAGAGCCTAGAAAGAATCAAGTGGGGGAGGAGGCTGGCTGTGACCGAGCAGTTGGTGCGGTATCTGGAAGAAGGGAAGAATTCAACTCCTCGAAAATGTTGCAGATGATAGAGCGCCTCGAGAAATCTATGGAGAAGTGTATCGCTGGTGTTGTAGCAGCCGTAACAGAACGACGACGACGTAACAAAGACCGGCGTCGCTCTGATGGTTGTTGGGAGTGCGTAGATCTTGACCACATAAGAAAAGATTGCCCGAAACGGTCTGATGCCCCGGCTGCAGGAACACCTATGAAGAATGAAGTACCTCACTCGGGAAACGGGAGGTAGCTGGGCCCATGGGGCAGGGTCCAGCTATAAGGATGGAATCAAGTGTCCCTGGAGTGATTTTTAAGACAGGGAGCATTGGGGGGTTGGTGGATAGTCTTGTGGTACTTGGGTCTATTGAGAACTCTTCGTGTGAGATGGTAATCGATACTGGATCAAATATCACCCTGGTTCGACCGGATGTTCTGCGACGCCTTTCCAGTAAAGTGGACGCGGTGAAATTGGAACACGTGGAATGTTTCTTGAAGACGGCGACTGGAGAAACCGCGCCCGTAAGAAGTCGAGGAAAACTTCGCATAAAGATGGGAACCTTTGAGACGTGCCATGACGTGTAGATTGCGGATATTGAAAACGAATGTATAATTGGACTTGACTTTCTAATTCCAAACGGATGCTTGGTGGACGTAGCTAGAGCGTATATTACGACTTTATTAGAAAAGATCGGACATATGCCAAAGGAGGTGGTTTACTGATATATATTCCTACATGTTTAAATTACAAAGATCGAAATGATATTCAAATTACTGATGTTAATAATCACTGCTTGCTCGAATATGTTTGGTTGGAATTTCAATTCCCAACTCTAAACCATTTCTAGTTTCTATTATATACCAACCAGGTAATAATACCCAATGGAGGGATCAATTTAACTATATGCTAGGACTGATTGATAAAGAGCAGAAGGAAATTCTTATTTTAGGTGACTTTAATACGAATTTTCTTGATAAGAAAGCTTATAGGTCCTTTCACATTATGACATCCAAATATCAACTAAAACAAGTAATTCAGTCTGTTACTCGACCTTCATCTAGCACTGTGATTGACCTGATCTTTACATCAAGGGATGATTATGTTCTTAAATCAGGGGTTCCAGGGGTCAAATTTCACCGAGGCCACCGAGGCCATGGCCGACGGTGAACGGAAAATGGCCTAGGGTCACAAGGCAACCCAAGGCCATTTTTGGCCTTGGGTTGGCCGCCGTACATACATCAGCAAACTTCCATATAATATCTCCTAATGTTTGAAGATCGCTTCATAGTTTTAATATTTTCACTATATGAAACTTCGTTATTTCCCCCCAACATTCTGTGCGATCGATCGGTGAACTCAAGTCGGGTATCGACTTGTCAGTTTTTAGGTACCAGGTCCCTCTATCTGAGACCCCAGACATCGATAAAAATCATGTGTCACACTGTCTAGTACAATTAAATGGCCGCTTGTTGTATACTAATCATAAATGCAGAGAACATTGTTTAGTGTTGGAGTGAAACGCCATTCATCCGAATCGCCTCCGCTTGTTGAACCCAGCGACAACGGTTCCACTGTCACTGACACGTCTGTTGATTCAGAGCCGAAGGAAAAACGTGGTAGAACAGCCAGATTAGCGACAGTAAAGAACTGGAAATGTGACTGGCTAGATTATGAAGAAAAAGATGGTGTCGTTTGGAAAATTTGGTGCAAAAATTGCCGTGAGTTCCCCGATGTTGCACAGGGCCGCTACAATTCCGGTCAAAAACAATTCATCGATTGTGCGGCCTATATCAACGGCACAACTAACGTTAAACTCAGTGCTGCTAAACACCACGAAACTGCAGATGGACACGAAGACGCAAAGAAGGCTAACGCGGCCAAATACAAGCCCTCTGAGACGCCCATGCATAAATCAATCCGGGCACTCCACGAAGATGAGAATGTGAAAATGATTAAGCTATTCAACGCGGCATACTACATTGCCAAAACCGAAATGGCTTTCAGCGATTATCCTGGTTTTGTTAAATTTGAAGCGATGCAGGGCATTGAACATGGACGAACGTACTGCAACCCGGCGGCATGCCGAAAATTCATTGAAGCTATTTCGGAAGTCTTTGAAAGCGAGTTGAAAATGACACTGGCTGCAAAGAGACCAGGATCATACTTATCGATGATGTTTGACGGTGCCAATGACAAATCTCTGTCAGAAGGCGAAGTTGTTCCAACAACTAAGTTCATAGGGTAATATACATTTATACATTTAACAAATTAAGGTATTAATTAATAGGATATTAATAATAATAAGGTAATAAATTAAGGTAACCAAATTCTGACAAATAACGGGTAGTTTCCATCGTTCCTCAGAGTCGCAGTCCCAGAGTCTGCTCACGCAACAGGTATCAAAACCGTAATAGACAACCAACTAAAGGACATGGACATCTGCGTCAAAACACAGTTGGTAGGAGCATCTGCAGACGGAGCTTCAGTAAATTTTGGATCGAAGACAGGAGTTTTAGCACAATTTAAGTCTGAACAACCAAGTCTTGTTACAGTCCACTGCACTGCTCATCGACTAGAGTTGGCACTCAAAGATGCTTTCAGTGGGACATATTTTAGCGAGGTAAGTACTTAGCGATTTATATTTTCACGTTTGTTTACGTTTGAAAGTTGCAACAAACCAATCAACTTGTGGCGTGATTTCAAAGTAACCTGTCAAAATGACGCGGCAACTTGATTGATTTGTTTTTATTTAAAAACAAATTCAACGTTTTCTGATGAAATTTGCAACTTTCATTATAAGGAAACGTGAAAATAATCGCAAGCCTAACAGTGGCTTGCAAATGGCACTATACGATTAACAGCAGAGCAAGGCGAATACAAATTCAGTAGACAGCGTGTTAGTTATTTAATTAGACCATTTATTAATAATGTTAATGTACTTTAGATCGACGAGCTTCTCCTGCGTATTTATTATCTTTACCACAAATCACCCAAAAAGTGGAGGGAACTGAAACGCCTTGCCGAAATGTGCAAAGAATCCATAATCAAACCATGTCGTTCGCACGGGTCACGTTGGGCTTCACATAAACTGGCTGCTCTTCGAGCTGTAGTTCGAGACTATTGCTCAATTGTTGCACATTTTGAGGACATGGCGTCGCAAGAGCGATATCAAACCCGATGATGTCTGTCGATTGAAAGGATATTTGAAGAAATTGAAATCACTGACATTCTTATACTACTGTAACTTGTACATTGATGTATTGGAAGAGATTTCGAAAATGCCGCTCATCTCTCAATCTAACGATACTATGATTTATCGTGTAGCTGATCAGATGGACTCGGCTATTGCTGCCCTGCATCTGATGAAAACCATGGACGGACCAAACCTGAAATCCTTCAAAGAGAAGATCGTTATTGCTGATAGAACCTGCAAATATAACGATAACGTTTCCTTCAAATTGGGTGGGCAAACTGTAACTCGTTTTGACGCCGAGAGGCTTAAGTTTATCATGTCTGTTATTGCGTGCATAGAACGCCGTTACGCAAACATAGAGACTGATCCAGTCGTGTCTAAAAGTGGTGTAGTTTTAAACTGTCAGCTATGGCCACGGCATGACAGTTCCGCCCTCGCTGATCATGGAAACAGTGAGATTTTGTCGCTGGCTGAGCACTTCAGTGAAACCCTGAAGAAAAATGGGTGTGACGTCGATAAGCTCCTACCAGAATGGGTAAAGTTGAAGCGTTACATAAAGCGACACTGGCAGCCAAGATTCACCGAGAAAGGTGGCACATCGCTACTTTGGCACATGATGTTTGAAACTGAGGGCAACTCAACCAGTGAATTCGCCAATATCATGCACATTCTGCAGATACTTCTCGTGCTTCCCGTAGGCAGCGCCCATGTTGAACGGTGTTTTCATTACTCAAACGTATCCTAGGTGACTGGCGACTTTCACTTGGTACCAATGCGCGTGTGTTCTGATGGACCTCCCCCTCACGAGTACGATTCTCAACTAGCAGTTACATTGGTTGAATTCCAGCACCCGTCGCCGTCGTACAAATATTAAACCATATGGCCCCCGAAACTCAAAGAAACGAAAAGGTGTAACTGCAGTCGACAACACATGTGACTCTGAACTCTCAGAGATACTTGTGCTTTCTGAATCAGACACCGGCAGTGTCAACGGCGACGGCAGCGACAACAGCAGTGACAATGACAGCGTCAATGGCAGCGTCGACAGCAGCGACAACGGCAGCGTCAATGGTAGCGACATCAGTAGCGATGACAATGACTCCAGTGAGTCAACATTTGAAGGGTTTACTTGTGAGGATTTTCAAAGCAATCCATCAACCATGGATTAATGATAAAACAAATTATAAAATTGTCATAAAATTACTGTTATTTAATATGGTTTTTCTATTAGTTTATATTCAGTTTACCTTTACAATAAAGTTTTGGATGTTTTCGAAACTATTGTTTGTTAAAACTTGTTCACAGTAAATGTAGGTGACTGGGAAAAAATACCCTGAAAAATGGCCTTGGGTTGAAGGATCTAGCTAGGCCAATAATGGCCTAGCTAAAAAAAAATTGGCCTTGGGTTGGAGGACCTACCTAGGCCATCAATGGCCTAGGGTACAAAATGTAAAATTTGACCCCTGGGGTTCTTCCCATTGGTTTAAGCGATCATTTGCCGATTTTTATTACTAGAAAAGTTAATGCTCGAAATCTTGATAAACCTGATTGCCATCATACCATTAAATACCGTAGATCTAAGAATCTGGATATATCCAGTTTTCTTGATGATCTTCTGGGTATTCCCCAGAATGTCTTTGAAATCTTTGATAACCCTAACGATTTGTTAGAAATTTGGCATTCTCATTTCATTAAAGTTCTTAATGATCATGCTCCGTTAGTAGAAAGGACAGCTCGCTCCAACCGTTTACCTGGTTGGTATAATTCTTCAATTCGTGAGGCGGGACGTAAAAGAGATAAAACTCTTAAATTATATCTTAAGACTAAAAATTCCAATCACTGGTATAAGTATAAAAGTTGGAGAAACAAATCAGTCCACATTATTAATAAATCCAAAAACTCATACTACAAAAAACTCTTAACTGATAACATTAATAATCCACGCCAGCTATGGAAAATTCTAAAAAATATCTTACCCTCCAGCCTTATTTACTCCACCTCCATCAACTTTAATTGTCGATGACATAAAGATCACTGACCCCAAAGAGATCAGTGATTTTTTCAACGCATACTTTTCTTCTATTACTGAAAATCTTGGCATAACTATTCAAACAAATCAAAACTACCCATATCTTAATAGTATAAGTACCTGTGAATCCAAGTTTTCTATTCCTTTAATGAACATTACTGATGTAATTAAACTATTATATGACTTGGATTCGAACAAGGCAACTGGTCTTGATGGCATTCCAGCTTACTTTGTCAAGATTTCGGTTAACTCTATAGCTCCCGTTATTCTTCGGATATGTAATTTGAGCATTGACTCTGGGACTTTCCCAGAAATGTGGAAAAAAGCTAAACTGATTCCTATTTACAAAACAGGAGAGCGGCCAGAAAGAGGAAACCATAGACCCATTTCTCTTTTAGCAGTTATCTCAAAAGTACTTGAACGACATGTTTCAAATTCATATATGAATTATTTGCTATTTAATAATATTCTTTCGCCACATCAACATGGTTTTAGAGCCCAACATTCTTGCGAGTCTTCCCTTATAATGATTTACGAGTACCTTTTAGACAGTATTGAACAAGGTCAAATGAATGGTATGACTTCAATTGATTTCTCCAAAGCGTTTGATCTTGTTGACCATCAAATTCTAATTTATAAACTAATAATGTACGGCATTTCTCCGTTGGCTCTTGAATGGTTTAAATCTTATTTAACGGACCGTACTCATCAAGTGCAAATCAAATTTACTTTGTCAAATCCAGCTTCTATCAAATCCGGTGTACAGCAGGGTTCGATTCTAGGACCCCTTTTATTTCTGATTTATATCAATGACCTCCCCTTGTGTTTGACTGACTCGAGTCCATTTCTGTTTGCGGACGATTCAACTTTAATTACTCGTGGCTCCAATGTTGACGTAACAAGTAATTTGTTAGAAAAAGATGTGCATTCCACGTCTCATGGGCTAATTTCAATAATATAGCTCTAAACGTTAAGAAAACCAAAACTATGATCTTATACTCCAGGCGTAAATTTCCCGATGCTTCTCCGTTAGTCATTAAACTAAACGAAAAAATTATTGAGGAAGTGAAGACTGTTAAGTTGCTTGGAATCACTTTTGATCAGCACCTTAAATGGGATCACCAAATTACTAATATCTACAACATCGTTAACTCCAGACTATATCTGTTGAAACGTATTCGTAATAATCTTACTCATCGCTGTCGTATTCAATTTTATTACGTTTTGATCCATCCTCATTTTTTGTATTGCTGCACTCTCTGGGGTAATGCCAGTAATGAGCATTTAAATGACTTATTAAAACTACAAAAACGTGCCGCTAGACTAATACTGGATAAAAAACCTGATGCTCCTTCTATTGAACTATTCCGCCAATTGAGGTGGATTCCTATTCATAATCTTATTAAAATGAGAAAAATTCTTCTGGTATTTAATACTTTAAAAACGTCTTGGCCGCAAGATTTATGTAAATTATTCTCGTTCCTGAGGGATTCTCATGATGTAAACACCAGGTCATCCATCACCAATTTAAAACTTCCTCGGGTCAAAACAGAGATGGCAAAGTCTAAATTATCCTATTGTGGTGCAATGCTCTTCGATTCTTTACCTGATGAGTTGAAGGGTATTGATGATCATTCACTCAGCTCGTTTAAAAGTAAACTAAAATAATTTTTCATTAATTTAAACTTTGCCGTAGACCATGTTAATAAATTTTCTTGTAACTCTTGTAAGCATGTTGTAAAATGTCGTTGTTACTTATCTTAATTTTTTGTATTTATGTATTATATATATATTTAGAATTTACTTATATGACGGCCATTAGGTAGAATACTTTTATAGTAATAATGTTAAATACTCTCTAGAAATAAAGCTTTTATTATTATTATTATTATTATTATTATTATTATTATTATTATTATTATTATTATTATTATTATTATTATTATTATTATTATAGTTGGAAGCGAGGAGATTCCGTTACACCGAATGGGTGCGCGAGGGAATCCATGTTGCCGTAGGGTCTTGCTAGAAGAAACATGCTGGATACCACCACGAAGTGAAGCGATAATTCTCGGGGAATTATGTGGAGATCACAGCTCGAGTGATCTGTGGGGGTGCCTTGGTCCAACAAAGAAAGGAAGATTACCAAACGAAGTTTTAGTTGCCCGAACCGTCGTGGACTTGCGTTACCCAAACTTGGCCGTTCGTGTAATGAATTTGTCGGACAGTGCGAAAACCATAGTGAAAGGAACAGAAGTGGCTACTTGCGAGACTGTCGAAAGCGTCATGAGGCTGGTGGTAATGAGTTACCGCGGCAAGTTAAAGATCTTTATGAACGAAGTTCCGAAGGGTTAAGTGCGACCCAGAAAGAAGAGCTGTATTCCCTGCTGGTAGAGTTTCAGGATGTCTTTTCGAAAGGACCACATGACTTGGGACGAACTTCGCTGACTAAGCATAAGATCAACACAGGCGACGCTGATCCCGTGAGACAACAACCAAGAAGGTTGCCGCTGAGCAAGAAAGACGAAGCTTTTAAGTCAGTTAAGGAGATGCACGAGCAGGGTATCATTGAGCCATCTTTGAGTCCTTGGGCTGCTCCAATAGTATTGGTGAGGAAAAAAGATGGGACGTCTCGATTCTGCGTGGACTATAGAATACTCAACGAAGTAACGAAGAAGGATTCCTATCCACTTCCACGAATCGACACGATGCTAGATGCATTTTCTGATTCCACGTGGTTTTCAACGCTCGATCTAAAAAGTGGGTACTGGCAAGTGGAAATGGATGGCGATGACAAGGAGAAAACAGCATTTACTGCAGGAAATGGCCACTGGCAGTTCACCGTTATGCCATTTGGGCTTTGCAACGCACCGGCTACCTTCGAGCGACTTATGGAGTTCGTGACGGCTGGATTACCGTGGAATGTCTGTCTGGTGTACCTGGATGACATTATTATGCAGGCAAAAACGTTCGAACTGGAGATTTGTTACCTCCGAGATGTTTTTGGTCGACTCAGAGGCGCTAACTTGAAATTAAACGCAAAGAAGTGCGAGCGTTTAAAGAAGCAGGTATCGTACTTGGGACACATTGTCAGTGCTAATGGAATTTCGACGGATCCAGTCAAAATCGAAGCAGTTAAATCATGGCCCGTTCCTAAGAATAAGGAGCTTCAACGTTTTTTAGGATTTTGTACATATTACTGGAGATTTGGCATCTGAACGACTAAAGGGGAATTTGGTTTCTTCGCCAGTACTGAGTTACCCCCTGACAGAAGGAAGTTTTACCGTAGACATAGATGCCAGCGAAAATGGAATTGGAGCAGTGCTTTCCCAAACACAGAACGGTACCGAGAGGGTGATAGCCTATTATAGCAGAACATTAAGTCGGGCTGAACGAAATTATTGCGTGACACGCAAAGAACTGTTGGCGGTGGTGAAAGCAATAGAACATTTCCATTACTAGTCGGTCGTTTACTGTGAGAACAGACCACGCCTCGTCGAGGTGGTTACTGAACTTCCGCTGTCCTGAAGGCCAAATTGCACGCTGGTTGAATAAACTACAAAAATATGATTTTAGCGTGGTTCATAGACAAGGAAAGCGCCACAATAACGCGGACGCACTGTCTCGTCGACCTTGCCTGGAGTACGATTGTAAATACGGTCTTCGAATGGAAGAGAAAGATCTTACAGACTCCGCAGCTGGTGAGACAAACCACTTGAATGCTACAGTCGGACGAACTGTTACTAGTACCAAACAGGACGGTGAGTCTTTCCAGGGCTGGAACAAGGAGGGATTAGGCAGGAAACAAACTAATGATCCTGATATCGCTCCAATAATGCGATGGAAAACAAGTGCTCGTGACAAGCCATCTTGGGACCAGGTTT
This sequence comes from Corallium rubrum, assembly GCA_964035015.1. Taxonomy (NCBI): domain Eukaryota; kingdom Metazoa; phylum Cnidaria; class Anthozoa; order Scleralcyonacea; family Coralliidae; genus Corallium; species Corallium rubrum. The sequence goes on from CAXIUP010000034.1 coordinate 236,022, forward strand.
CTGCAGACAGTTCCACAACAAAGGCATATTGGGCTCAATGGGACTCTCTCAACCTTATTGACGGGGTACTATATCGCCGCTGGGAAGACGCAGATGGTTCGAAAGTCAGCTATCTATTGCTAGCTCCAAAGTCTATCCATTGTGAAGTGTTAACTCAGCTGCATAACTCTCCCACTGCAGGACATCTTGGGGTAAAGAGAACACTCGCTCGACGGTTTTACTGGCCAAAATGCAGAAAATTCGTGGAAGAATGGTGTCGAAGTTGTAGCAACTGTGGCTCACGCAAGGGGCGCATCCCGAAAGCTAAAGCGCCGATGAGATTGTACAATGTTGGTGCCCCGATGGAGTGAATTGCAGTTGATGTCTTGGGACTTTTGCCATAAACTGGATCCGGAAATGAATACATCTTAATTGCACAAGACCATATCACGAAATGGCCTGAGGCGTTCGCATTGCGTTCCCACTTTCAATTGTACGGTTAAATCGTTCCACCATCCCATCTGATTGCGGGTGGTAAGCGGTGGTCCTTGGTTTGCGGATTCCTAAGATAGAACACACTTCTTTGAAAACATTGGACTCGAAATTCCGTCCTTGGTCCGAGTGAAGTTCCATGGGAACACCAAAACGACTGAAAAACTCTTTTACTAGACTAGCTATGTTCGTTAACTCCCACCATACAGATTGGGACGAACACCTTCCTCTGTTGATAATGGCCTATACACAACGTCTGTTCATGAGACGACGAAGGTTTCTCCATCCAGAATGATGCTCGGTCGAGTAATGAAGATGCCAATAGACCTTTGGTGTGGTCGTCCCGAAGAAAACCCAGTGATAAATACGCACTGCGAATACGCTCGAAAGCTTGAAGAAAAAATCGATGAGGTACACCGATTTGGACGTGAGAACATACGGAAATCAACTGACGTAATAGAACGTTACTACGACTTGGGTTCTTCCCAGCAGAATTATCAAACTGGAACTAGTGTGTGGCTGTACACTCCAACTAAGAAGAAAGGACAATCCGCGAAGCTGGCGAAACTTTGGGACGGCCCCTATGGCTATGCCGTGCCTGAATATCTCAACGATGCGACTGTTCGTATTCAAAAAGGTCAACGTGCCAAGCCAAAGGTTGTGCATGCCAACCGGTTGTCAACCGGTTGAAATTCCAGTTGGCAGTAGTAACAGTCCATCTGAGAGAAATGAGGTATCCAACAACCCTCAACGGCCACCAACCCTCCTCCAGAAAAATCCGGTGGAGAAGGATCAGGAGCTACGCCGCAGTACCAGAGCACGAAGACCGCCAAACAGACTTGATGTTTAACAGGGACTGATAAACTTGGGGTGGGGGGGGGGGGGTGATGTAAGGAAATGTAAATATATACGTGAAGTATATTCCCGAATGACCATTACTTATGTTAATAGCTTGTAAATAGAATATACAAGGGTGTGGGAATCTTAAATAGGCGAATAAAATTGTTAGTTGTGTGCCCTCGCTTGTCGTTTTCTTGATCGGGTTTTCTTGTTGCTTGGACAAGATAAGGAAACATTACACGACATTCAGTAAAGACGAACTTCAGACATGGATATACGTATTGGTATAACTAAGTAAATTTTTTTAAGATTTTGCTTTACCCAGCTTGTGACGTGAGATACATATCAGAAAATTGTCCAACATAGTGGATGATAATATTGTTTTTTTTTGTCGAAATTAGCGATGTTAATAATAATAACATGTAATAATAACATGTATTTATACCGCGCAAATTCAACTTTAAGGTTTTCAAATGCGCCTTACAATAATTTTTGACATGGCCCAGTCGAAGGCATATTAAAGGCGCTCAGGCAGCCGCCATACGACACATATTGGCTCACGAATTACAGCTAAGATCTAGGTGTTGGTTTTGCGGAGGGAGGAAAACCGGAGAACCCGGTGAAAAACCCTTGAAGCACATGAGAGACCAACTAAACTCTACTCACATGAGTCTCAAGCTCGAGAACAGGGTTATTCCCAGACGCTCACCCATTCAAGTACTAACCCCGTCCAATCGGACTTAATTATTGGTGAGAGGCAAGCGCCCTAACAGCACACGCCAATATTGTTGTTGATAAGAATCGTTTATGTATTTACTTGGATTAATATTACTAAGTATGTTTATTAATCAGACCATCATAAATTGAAAATTTTGAATCTTGTTGCCATTACCTTAATGAATAGTTGGCAAGTGAGTTTGCCGTCATATTCGACAGACGTTCCAAAAGCTTTCCTGAGACGACAATGAAACAGAAAACCGCTGCCACAAAGCTAATCAACCCATTTGCACGCAATCCTCTGGGATATTCCAAAGATCTCTGGTGACTGCAGATTATCTATCAAAATTGAATGCAAAACATTAACAATTCAACATTATGTTAGGCAAAAAAATAGGATTTTAAGGCCCTATTACACGTAGATTTTTCTCGTGGAATTTGCGACTCAGAGAAAAAACAAACTTGCTCGGCAATTTTTAGCGCGCGACATCCCCTCGCGCAACTGATTTCTCAGATTTGCAAGTTGCACGAAAACTTGGTTTGCTATCGACTTTGGCAACAAATTTCTACAAGTTGCTCCACCAAAATTACGTGTAACATAGGTCGTGACTGTAACTCGTGTTTACAAGGCGAGTTTAAAAGATGGCAGACGCTTGTAGTTAATCCGAGATGAAGCTGGAAATATTAAATCAAGTTACGAAAGCTTTCTTCGACTTTTCTCGTTTTGATTGTAGTTTATCTTCCAATTCCATTGTTAAGAAGAGAATTACGAACTCTTTTCTGTTGTTCGCCATGTTGGTTATCATTTGCAACTCGCAACATCTTTAATTTGTGCCACGCAAGTTGCGTGAAAAAATTGACGCGTGGCATGGTCGAGTACAACACGTAACAGAGCTTTTATACCTTTATATTTTGCTAAAAAATACCCTAAAAATGCGGGAAATGCTGTATCAGAGACCTCAAATAGCCCTTGGAAATTTGTCGTCACAGTAGCAGGCACTCTATATCTGCGATACCTATAGTACCTAGACGTACAAATTTTCAGAACACTGGGTCGCCAAATTTACTGTTAGCCTCCTGTGATGAACGAAGACCAGCACGGTACTGATAACAGCTCAGGATAATTCACGCAATCCTCGCTTGATGTTACCCTAACTAACATCTATACCAGCCTCGACTCCAGCTGGGTATTGCATATAGTGTATAAGATTGTTCACTTTAATAATTAATATTTATTACTCGGGCTACCTGTGGTAGGCCGAGTCTGGGTTTCGGCTCTGTTTTCTGTTTCTTTCTCTTTTTTGGGGTGTCACGAAAGTGTCATTATTGCGCAATACTTCCCATACATGGAGCTACGCTTCGGGTCTTCGATCGCTTCGAAAATTGGTCGATAAATTCATGCCTATTCTAGTATTCTGTGGTTGTGTCAAGCACATCACTGATCAACCATATATTAAGCAACTTACTTGGAAAATCTACCAACACTTTGGCCAAAGGCAAAGCTGGTTTAAAAGAAAGAACTCGCAAAATCAAACACGATCATCAACAACTTAATTAAAGCCTATAAAGTTTATAAGCTTAAAGAAGGATGCCTCGTTGGCCGAAGTGATTTCGGAACCAGGGTTGTTGTGTCAATGAATCGCAGTGAAACGTTTACCTAACAAGACCTCCAAATTTGCAAAATATGGATAACAAAGACAAAGAAGGTTTGTTCACGAAAGACACGGGAGTTGATGTGTTCAAACATCATTTACATACATCAGTGTATTTTATATAAATACATATTATAAGAGATATAAGAAGCAAACGCCATAGTACATCAAAAAACGTGTATATATATATATATATATATATATATATATATATATATATATATATATATATATATATATATATATATATATATATATATATATATATATATATATATATATATATATATATATATATATATACTATATACTATATACTATTTACTATAAAGTAACAGCTTGCTGCTTATAGTCCAACAACTACAAAACGCAAGTATTAAATAATCACTGAATAATTCAGAATATGAATGTGTTAAACTGTTTGCATGTAGGCGTCGTACTACATTTGCCAACGCGGCTTTGGAAACGTGTTTCAAAAATTGTTTATAAATCTTTTCTGTTTGCTCGATATAAATAAATTCTATATCGAAATTATTGACTGAATGTGCCGAATCCAGCACTGTGGTTTTTGTCTACTGATAGTGTTAAGATCGCCGTTGCTATTCGCGAAAGCGGACTTGTTTACATGCATCAGCGAACGCTTTATTAATATGCACCGCTTCATATAAAGACAACATATCGACATCGTTCGATTTGTCATTTAATACTTGCAAGTTGAAAACTAAAAGTACCTCTATTAACAGTACAATCCAAATAGCTTTCAGAGTCGCAGTGCGGTTCAACATTGCATAACTACATTACGTCCAAAAGTTATATCATTAGCAAACGCTTATGCGCGCTGTTCTGTGCATGGCTATGCAAAGTTTTACAGCAATCGCTAGCGCTGATCAGTAGCCCGAGTGAACGCCTAAGCAGGCGTATTGTTTGAATATTAAGCAAGATTGACTTTCTCTGTAGTGGAAATACACTTTTGACCACCATTGTCAACAATAAACACTGCACCCAACGCCACATATATATAGAAACAAAAACCAACGCTAGAATTAGAAGGTTTCAAGTTTTTTTCCAAATTATTTCACTTCTCTAAAAAGCGAAAAAGTGACCTTTCATTGCCACGTCGAGAGGTGTGGCCAAGTACATAGCACCAAAATATCGTCGATACAATTTGACGACAAGTCCCCAAATTTGCTGTTATTATCTTCAACCAATGATAAGATATTTCAAGTCCTGATAGGGTAAAGTTGGACTTCTACTAGTATAGGCGTAAAATGTCGCGTGCTTGACTTTTCTATTGAACAAATTTGATAGTTTTTACTTCGTTTCACGTGAATGGGATTGCTTTCTGCAGTATTCACATAAAATCTTAAATTACTATAAAGAGATACTGAGTTTTTATATCTAGTGATCAGTTTAGCTGTTGTGTTCTGAATGCGCTACATACAGTAGCAAGTTTTAATAATTAACACCCGCTTTATACGTGGAACGTTTCGTGTGTAGAATCTAATGGAAATTACTAAAAAAATTTCAAGCTCCTTTGTATTGGATTATACATCAATATACAAATAAATAGTATACACTTGTAGAGTATACACTTGACAAGCCCACCAAGAATGTTTATTTTTACTCTTTCTTCCAAGAACAATCAGACAGTGGAATAGCTTTCCTAGTGACATTGTTGATGTAAATTCACTAGATCTTTTTAAGGCCTGTGACAAACGGCGTATTTTTCATGCGCCGTATAAAATACATATTATAGTCGACCCAAATTATGAAATTGTTCCTGTTGAGTTGTACGGCGTATTTTCGGCGTATTTAATAAGTCGAATAAATTACAGTTCTCGAGTCGTAGGTCTGGAAACGAAAATGAATTGTGGAAAGAAAATGGATTATCATATTGTAAAGTAATGTATGCATTTTATTCGGCGCATGGATAGTACGCACTTGAGTCGTATTATACGACTGGGCTGGTCGTATTTAATGGCACTGTCGAACTTAATGAAATTGCCGTATTTAATGTTTACGGACGGCGTATTTTTCATGAACTTAATTCTCATATTTTATACGGGGCATGAAAAATACGCCGTTTGTCACAGGCCTAAGTCTAAGTTATATCTAATTTTTAAGTAATTGATTATTTTATATTTGTATATAGTTTACTATTTTTATGTAATAGTTCAAATACGAGACGGAGGACTTTACCGGGATTTCAAAGTCCGAGTGCTTTTTGAAAAGGCGAGTCAAAGGCGAGCCTTTTTAATGCACGAGGGCTTTGTAATCCCGGTAAAGTCCGACGTCGAGTATTTGAAATGACTTCTCAAACTCCAAACTCCAAAGATACCTCTGAAACGTTCTGAAACGTAATATAATTTGCCTTATTTCAAAGTACTAGTACTTTTCCTCCGATTTCAAAGCACTGATTAAACATTAATTTCTTTTGTTTTTGGTTCATGAATTATTAATGAGTTTGAGAAAGATATTTATAGTTGGTGTGATATTCGCATGAATTTTACCGACTTAATAAAATGTAGATGTACATGTAAATAGCTATAAGTTAAGTCCAATTTAACTAATAAAATAAGAATGCTTACTTCTCTCTTCGTCGCGAGGTTTGACATCAGAATTCAATCTCTTTCTGGAGATACCCTCTGCTAAATAAAGAAAAGACAAAACAACAATAAGTCTTTGTAGCTTGCATGATTCAACGAGCGACAACTAGGCCTGTGCAGGGGTGTCACCAGGAATTCCCCGACGACACTAGGGCTAATTGTTCCTGACAGAGGGGCTAAAATAGTGAAAATTACACTAGCAACTTGCAAACCAAAGCACTTCGTCTAAAGTCGAAATAAAAAAATAAATGTCAACTTGTTTGTCTATAGCTGTAAAAAGTGCTTTTTTAACTGGCAGTTTCTTTTTATATCTTTCAATTCTGAAAACTTCGAATTTTCTGGCAAATCATTTCCCGAAATATGACATTATTTCCCCCAACGGGGAGGTATCCACACATAGCAAACTCAGTTTTATCTCCAAGTTTGTTCAACAAAATCACTAGAAACTGTGCATAATAAAACTTCTCGCGACACAGCATGCACATTTCATGTTGAGCAATCACGGAGGTATAAGTGATTTTGTAATGCATAACAACGCTGTATCCTAGTTATGACGACAAAGACCATCTCATTTGCATATCAAACAAGCTGAAATATCTCAAAAACGAAGAATGATACAGAAAAGTTCTAAAAAATCTTCCATTACCATTTCACATTTTAAATTAGACAAACTTAATTTCTATTGCTAATGCGCTTGAACTGCGTACATAAAATAATACTGTGTTTAAAATTAACGACACTATCTAATGCACGTGCCTTGTGTTGAAATGTAGTGATTACGGTCACACAATCAAGAGACCACAGCTAGAGTCTATAAAATATTAGTTTTCTGACCAGCAACAACATTTTTCCATATATACTTCTTGACACATGGTGTTCACCAAAATTAAATACTGAAGACCGATTTGGATAAAAGAGCCGGGAACAAGAACATCTTTAAGAATGTGAATATCCAAAGTTCTTGGCGGACACGAAATATATAAGAACATTTTTAGAGTAACTTGAAAAATTGCTGGTTGTTTTGCATGAACAAAAACAACAGAATCGCAAAAGACGATTATAATAATTAATGATATATCGTAAATTACTGCATGGCCATGGGCTCGTACAAATTTTTGAAAAACATGCGATTTATAAAGGACGCGGGCTGGCACGGTTAAGCGAGATGGTCTGGCCCGGTCTACCCTCTTAATAGGGGTGGCCACTTAATAGAAAAATTACCATAGCAAGGGACAATAGCTGAATCTTTAATGCATGATGGTTAAGCTGGATTTCCACTAGGCGTAAAATGTCGCGCGCTCGACTTTTTTCTTTTGTCTTGTGAGTTTCCATGCGGAACAACGTAGAAATTAAACTATTTAATTTACAGAATAGAGAAGTCGGGCGGGCGATATTTTTATACGCCTTGTGGAAATCCAGCTTTAGAGCTTCTCACTAGCGATCAGAAGGTCGGGGGTTGGAGACCCACTTGAGAACTAAGAAAGCTCGAAGAGCATTTACATACAATTGCTTCTGAAGGTCATCGAAATGGAAGATGTAGCAATATTAGAAGCGACATGACAGTCGACATAGATAAATATTCTAAAAACAAACAAACCAAGTACCAAAAGGTTCGTTGTTCATTGTGAATCCATGAAGTATCCTGACTTCACTTGCTGAGCCAAGGAATTCTGTTTAACTTCACGAAGAGCCTTAACTAGCCGTCTTCTAGTTCCATTTCTTTCGTTGAATCGCATGAGCATGGTCAAAGCCTTTGACGTTTCCTCTTCACCAATTTTGGTGCAACGTATATTTTCAATCTCGTGTTGTTTAAATTGCTTTGTCAGAAGGGCTACTTCCTTCCACAGATGGGGCAATACATAGGCAATTCTAACGATCTCGTCGCTTTCAAGCCCATCTATCAAATTGTAAACAAAAGAATTCAACAACTGACAGCGTGTTAATTAGACGTAATTTAACAAACACTCTTACTGAACAGAATTTTTGGCCCTCACACCTTGATAAAATTGGTTCGTAGAATTAACTGGGGAAACTATGGTATTAATTTTGCAAAGCGAGGAAAACCAGAAAACCTGGTGAAAAACCCATCGAGACACAGGAGAGAATCTACAACTATACCCTCATGAAGCTAAGTTGGTCACACATCTGCGCACTACAGTCAACTCTCGTTATAGCGACACCCTGGGGACCGTCATCTGGTGTCCGTAATAACGAGAGTCCGCAATAGCGGGATGCGATGAAAATATCCCGATTTCAGGTTGTGAAATTGCACTACAATGTATTACTGCTTTTTTGTTTTAAAATGTCCAGTTTATTTCAATTTCTAGTTGACGTTTACTGTGATACATAAGTACACAGTACAAGTCAAAATACAAGTAAAAAACTTGTATTCAAATTTTTTTTTATTCCAAAACCAAAAATACAAGGGTAACATGAATCAGTAACATAAATATGTCACTCGATAAATTAAAAAGGCATTCACTTTCATGTGTCGAGAGAAAAATACGTCCAAGTGAAGGTGTCCGTTGTAACGAGAGTAGAACAATAAAAATGTTTGTTGGGGACCACATGAAGTGTCCGCAATTCCGTAATAGCGGGAGTCCGTAATAGAGAGAGTTATTTCAATACATTTCATAGTAGTTTCGGCCGGGGATTTACCAACTGCCTTAATAGCGGGGTGTCCGCAAGGCGAGAGTTGACTGTAACCGCATTCGACCAGACTTAACTTCAGCGGTGAGAGGCAGCGCGCTAACAGCTTGGGTCACCCATGCCCCCACTTGCTCCCAACTTGACCTTGTAGCTCAGTCAGTAGTCGGTACAGCGTTGGACTAGTAAACAGAAGGTCGCGGGTTCGAATCCCAGCTACAGTCTTTCTCTAACACTTTGTAACACTTTATACTTTGTAACACTTTATACTTTGTAACACTTTATACTTTGTAACACTTTATACTTTGTAACACTTTATACTTTGTAACACTTTATACTTTGTAACACTTTATACTTTGTAACACTTTTTATAAAATAACAGGTATGCTACGCACGCTCTGATTGGACGAGAGCCATTTTCACTCAGAGTACAGAGACACGTTTGACGTCATTTTCATTTTATATTGTACAAGGCATGCTCTGTTTGGTTAAATCTCACGTAATCACTGGCGTATTTATTTGATTACGCCATCATTCGTCAGCTGAGTCTCGGTCACTTTGGTGGCTTCTCCTTGTTTTTTTACCTCGTAAAACGGTTAGTTATTTTATAAAACAAATACAAAATCGCTTTTGTGACTCTGTACTGTGATACAAACACGAATGACGCAATTTCAACCGGAAAAAATGTGTGAAAACACTCGGCTTTGCCTCGTGTTTCCACTAGGCATTTTTTCCGGTTGAAATCACGTCATTCGTGTTTGTATCACAGTACAGAGACACGCAAGCGATTTTCTATTTGTTAAATACATTGTAACACTTTATACTCTGTAACACTTTATTGTTAAAAAAGAATAATTACAAAAGAGAAAGGTACCCCTGCGGTTGGCTGAAGCTATTCTAGGTAGGAGACACACAAAAATATTTATAACAAATGAATAAAAGATAATATTTAACAATTAGACAACGAGCCCGAGTTTTAGTCAATAGTCAATTTCTTTGACTTTTCAAGTACTTAGAGTTAATTTGTTTGCCAGGAGCGAATTGCAGATCTCAATGAGCTCACTGTTTTTTGTGCCACAACGTCATATTATAAATGAATCTTCATAAGGAGAGCAAAAACTATACTGCAGTAGATGCAATTCGCCTTTATCTCTAAAAGGAGAAATTTTCTTATAATATTTTTAAGACAGATGTACCTGGAATATCTGTAGAGCAAGATTCCACCACCTTGCTGCTAGAACTTGGCTCACTTCCTTCTTCATCTGTTTCGATTAAGCGTACTTTCTCTAAAATTAATGAAAAACAACATAAGTCAGTAAAGTGCATGTGTACATTTAGTAATTCGTAAGCTCTATCTTTTCAATCGCCAACACTATCCTCAGAATTAATTAAAGAATTAATTGAATTCTTTGAAAGTTTGCATGATGACAAATTGTAATAAAAGCAAGAATTTGTGGAAGCACCATGTTTGTTTTTCATTGCTAAAGTTTTGACCTGTTTTTTTGTTTGTTTTTTATTTAATAAGTTTCCAGGGCAAAGAAAGGACTCGAAGTCCAGTCAAGTTAAGCCCCTGTTGCTCTGATGATGGTCTGAGTGAACAGGTGAAAAGCTCAGCAATAAATAATAAACGTGGTGTTTCTAATAATTCTCGCTTATATTACTATCCTCACTAACTACACCTGTTAACCAGTAGTTAGAGATTAGTATAAAAGCATATATCTATCTGAAACAATTGTCTGTTATAACATGTGTTTTACCTAAATACCAAGCAATAATCAGATCTGTTCATAGACATAAAACTCAACAATGAATTCTTGCCTGCGAATCAATAAGAGGGCCGTACGATAGGTACCCTTTACGGTTAATACGTCTTTCCCCTCGTAAAATAAAGTTTTATTCTATTCTATTCTATTCTATTCTATTCTATTCTATTCTATTCTATTCTATTCTATTCTAATAACACGGAGGGGGATATCTCAACTAGCAGTGGTTATATAATTACAACATCTTCCTTTTAACAAAATTTGATCAATCTGTTCGTTCTTTTAACGATTTTCTAAATCTTTTGACTCACGGTTGAGGAATATTTCTACATCTGAGTCTGCGTTCGAGGATGTACCTGGCACTGTTTCTCTAGAGAACAGATCAGGTTCTCACGTCTCCACTTGTGTTCCACTTGATTTCGCACTGGATTCTACAGCACTGTCGTGTACAACTGATATCTTCTGCTCCTTCAGTACATTCCTTCACTTTGATCTTAAACTAAATACGATCTTGGTTGAACTTCTGTTTGACGCATGAATGGTAATCATTGTTTGACCATATCCTCACTGTGTCCATTGCTTTCCAATGAAACATATCTCTGCCGTTCTTGGCATAGCATTTCTTTACAACTTCATAAATTAAAGAGCTTCACAACTCTACTTGATTCAACTGTCTGAGGATGCTGAAGCAAGCCTTCGCAGGGCCTTTTTAAGGTGCGTGCGTGCGTGCGTGCGTGCGTGCGTGCGTGCGTGCGTGCGTGCGTGCGTGTTCACTAAAAGGGGCTCTTTTAGCTAGTGGGGCCGTAGACGTTTCCCCCTCCCTGAAAAATTTTGAAATTTGGAGTCTCTTGCTCTACCCCAGAAATTTGGTTTATTACAATTTAGTTATAACTGAACAAAACAAAAGCTACTGTTCAACCTACATTTGTGCTTAGAATTTATTTGCTGCAATTTGTTCATAACAAATAACTAAAATAAAGATAATAAAGAATACTATTGCAAAAGCAACTATAAAGAAACTCTTATATCTATCTTTGTTTTTTGACATTCATATAAAAAACTTCGGCAAATTGTGTCTGTATCATTATTGAACTAAACTGAATATACAAGTAACTGTTGCTACCGAAACATAATTGATCTCACACTTTAAATTCACGAAAAATGACACACCAGAAACGCATGGCGTTCGTAAACAGTGAGCAACACACATACAAACATTTAGAAACAAAAACCAACGCTAGAACTATAAGGTTTCAAGGTCTTTTCCAAATTATGTCACTTCTCTAAAAAGCGTAGAAGTGACCTTTCAACCTGAGGTTGCCATGATAACACGCGAGAAGTGTGGCCAAGCACATAGCACGTGAAACGAAGTAAAAAACTATCAAATTTGTTCAATAGAAAAGTTAAGCAAGCGACATTTTGCGCCTAGTGGAAATCCAGCTTTGCCCTATCTGGTCCGGATTTGAAATATCTTCTCATTGGTTGAAGATAATAACGGCAAATTTGGTGACTTGTCGTCAAATTGTATGGACGATATTTTGGTGCAAACTCATAAGACAAACTAGAACCCAAGGATAGTGCAAAGTTTCGTAGAGCAATTAACAGTATATACTGTATTTCAACATAAAAAAACACTTGAGCTTTTTACATTTCAAATGATTTATTTTGCTTTAAATTTGACGATACATGTACATGTAATACATTGTACAATTCAATGAAAAGTCTTGAGGAAACAACATGAAAAAATCTTTCTGATAGTTACATGTTTCAATTTAACTGCTGTATTAGTTCTATTTTACATTATTGATAAACAGTTAATCTAGGATTAATTAGTAGAACTAAAATTTTCCTCGTTCTGTTGGAACATGTGGAATGTTATTTTGCTTTCCTGAGTAGTCAGTAAGGAATAAAATGTGTCATAGTTCAATTTTTTAGCTATTTTACATGATTAGTGTTGACTAATTCTTCATCTGTATATAGTCGATAGTTTTTAAATGGAATGAATCAAAGTTTATATGGGCATAATCCACAATCTTTCAGGTTGATTGGTCATCTTTGTCATTGCTGTACAGTACATGAATGGTACACTGTTTTTTATCTTTGAAGGTTTATGATCTGCAATGGGCATCTATATGCAGACTGTTTGCACAGAGCATTTATTGTAATATGAGAGACATTCATCCATAGGCAGAGCCATCACCATTTGACAAGTACAGTATACTGGTTTTGACATGACTTTAGTTGCGACGAACATCCAGTTTAATCAAGTGAAATGCCAAATATTACTTGTAAAAAAAGGTCCTTTATAACTGCTTTGAGGTGTACATGTATTAGTTTGTCGCATGGTAACATGAGAGACATTCATTCATAGGCAGAGCCATCGCCATTTGACAAGATTAGTACAGTATTTTGGTTCTGACAACATGACTTTAGTATAAAACTTGCTTTACGATGTACACTTGATTTTTACTCTTTTTAATTACAGTACGTTGATTACCAATCGTGAACCATTTTTCAACTTTTTAGCTGGAATGTAAATTGATAAAATTAGTCAGTTAATCAGTAAATTATATTTAATCAGATTATGCGACACTAAGTGAATGGGAATGGTAAACATTAAAGGGGGTAAATAACTAAAAGAAGACTTACCTATAACACACCTTGTTCCTGCCAGTGGAAAGAGGAGGCAGCTATAGTTCAGCCTCCAGTCCCCTATCCAACAGTTGTTTCTTTACCCCTGCCACTTGGCTGGGGAAGTGGTTGAGGTGACTTGTTTGTATTTGGAGAAAATGATTGACAAATAAATTTTAGGAATTTTTAAATACTGTTTAGTATACATGTACTGTTCACTTTATGGTATTTAATTGCTCTCTTATGGCTATGTACCTTTTTTTGTTAATTTATCATATTTTAAGTAAATGAATCATGCCACAGAATGCAAAGATAGGTTTATGATCACTAAAGTAAGATTCAAGAGCACCACTACAGCAAATTCTATGAGGAATATTTGTGTAAATATGATCAATTTGAGTTTTATAGTCAGTTACTTCATTAACAAGCTGTGCATAATGTCCTTGTTCACTAAAATATTTAGAAAGAGCTTTTTTCTCTGAGGAATTTTCCATTAAATTTATATTAAAATCACCAAGCATAATAACAGGGGTATCACAATGTTTTAAAATATTCTCATGAAGGAATTTTAATGCATCAATTAATTTAGAAATCTTTACTTTCGATTTTGAGCGATCAATTCCAACAATGTGTAAATTGTAAACTGGCTGATCAACTTTTATAACAGGTTATTTCACCATCAATTGAAATTTCATAAAAAATACGGCATCTGTAACCATTAACACATTTGTATTAAATACGTTCGACAGAGCCATTATTATAAATGTTGTATGATATTACTAAAGTACAGGGGCACGATACATGCAAACAGCCGACTTCTCAAGCGCTGATTATTTAAATACACATTTAATACTTTATATAAATGTTGGCAAAGAAAGCCTAGCTACGGCTTGAGAATAGACGTATCCTTGCGAAACACGTCGTTTGTGATTTGTAATTTTGTCATAGGCCTTTATAGTATGAAAATATAAGTCGTGTATAAAGTTTTGGAAATCAGCAAGCTTAAATCACCAAACCGTGAACAGAAGAAAAAAGGATGAAATTTAAAATTAAACCTCTCCCTGAAGCTGAAATGTGATACAGATTATTTTAATATAATAATGTTAAAAACGGCAACACAAACGACCAAAACAAAAGACGATGATTGTGGACAGAATCACACCAGTCCACAACTGAGTTCATCGTTACCCTTCGTTCATCATACCTAACGGCTAATATCATACCTCTAGTTAATAGAAAATCTCTAGTTGGGCGGCTGGGCGCTATTCGTCAACAGTGAAATAGAAACTAATAAAAACATACGCTTACCCCGAAATACATGTGAAAATGTAATCCTTTCGCTCAGACCATATTTAATTAGACCACCTAGTCCTTATTTTAACAAGAAAATTCATCGCCTCTTGTCTCGATTAATCGCTTGTCGGTCGCGCCTTCTTTGTGTCTCCGCCATTTATATATTGTTCGATTCCAATTCGATTCGTCTGCTGTTATAATTTAGCTTCGCGCGTGCGCAGTAAGATTCTAACCAAACCGGGGGGAAGACACCCAGAGGAAAACATTATATTCTGATTTTATACTCGACATACTTCAAGATAAAATGCAATATTTGACTTAACTATTTCAAGAGATACCCGCAAATAATTTACTAAATTGTCTTAGTTATCAGTAAGACTCTTTAAAGTACCTATTAAAACGACGATATTATTCATCCAAGCACGACAATTTATATGCCGCTAAACTTGGTACACCCCCGGAAAAGTTTACACTATCGTTGTGAATTTTGCCACCATCACAATACTGCAAAGTTTCTGCGAAACTTTGCACTAAAAGGAGTCCAGTGGGCAAAGTTCTACGACTATTAGAAATCCGACTTTAGAATGAGGTTGCTTTCTGCAGTGTTCACAGAAAATTTTAAATTGCTATAAAGAGATACTGAGTTTTTATATCTACTGATCAGTTTAGCTGTTGTGTTTTGAATAGGCTACATACAGTAGGCAGCTTAAATCATTAACAATCGAAATATAATAAGGTTAGATATACTGCCGAAACAGAGAACGTTGCAGTCTAAAGTTTTGAGCGGTAGACTCCTACGGTCCCTATTTCGTCAGTATATCTAACCTTACTATATTTCGACTGTTGTTTCAACACTGCCTACGCAGCACGCTACTTTTATTTCACTATTTGGATTAAATAATGTGTAGAATCTGATGGCAATTACTAGAATTTTTCAAGCTTATTTGCATTGGATTATACATCATTATACTTAACAATTATTCGCCAAAGGCGAGGTGAATATCGGTGAATAATAACCGAGACGAAGTCGAGGTTATTATCCACTGATATTCACTGAACTTGAGACGAATAATTGTTTTAGTATAAATACACATTTTCGTACTTTTAGGATCAACATTTTCTTTAAAATTGTTCATTTCCTGGCTGGCGGCCATTTTGGATAAACGCTGTAGGTGATTATCGATAACTAATCGGAAGTACCTCGACCAATCAGCGCGCGCGATTTTCTATAATCACCTGTGTATTTATACTAAAAATAAATAGCTACCACAAACATATACAGTAAAAACTAAAAAGTCCAACTTAACTAAATAAGAATGCTTACTTCTCTCTTTGCCGCGAGATTTATCATCAGGATTCAATCTCTTTCTGGAGATACTCTCTGCGAAATAGAGAAAAGACAAAACAACAATAAATCTTTGTAGCTTGCATGATTCAATGGGGTACAACTGCCCAGGTTTATTGTGCAGGGCTGTCGCCATGGACCTTAGCCTCTTTGTCGGGGAATTCCTGACAGAGGGGCTAAAATAGGGGGTGTGGGGGAATGTTTCCTCAAAGAAATTTTGCAATTTAAAGGTCAGAAATAGTATTTCCATCGCTATCAGTGAAAATTAGCCTAAAGTCGAAATAGAGAATAAAATGTCAACTTGCTTGTTTGTAGCTGTAAATTGTGCTTAATTAACTGGCAAAGTTTCTTTTTATATATTTCAATTCTTACAACTTCGATTTTTCTGGCAAATCATTTCCCGAAATATGATGCATTTTCCCCAGGGGGGGTTAGGGTGTGTGTGTAGGGGTTGCGTGGTGGTAACACGAGGGCTATTCACACATATAGCAAACTCAGTTTTATCTCCAAGTTTGTTCAACAAAATTACTCGAAACTGTGCACAATAAAACTCATCACTGCACATTTCATGTTGAGCAATCATGGAGGTTTAAGTGATATTGTAAGACATAAAAACGCTGTACTCTAGTTATGACGTCAGGAACCATCTGATTTACATATCAAACAAACTGAAACATCTCCAAAGCGAAGAATAGCAGAGAAAAGTTTAAAAAAGTCTTCCATTACAATTTCAAAAGTTCTTTCAAATTACACAAACTTAACTTATATTGCTAATGCCTTTTTTGTTGATTTCATTACTTTACCGCCGTGTATTGCGGAGTTTGTTGGGAAGTTCTGAAGTTCGTTCGGAACATGGAAACTACGTGAACAAAGTTGGCAATTATCCAATCAAAATGAGCTTTGATTCACAGCTCGCAATTTGATTGGATAATTTGGCAACCTTGTTTGTGTAGTTCCCAAGGTCCGAACGAACTTTGGAACTTCCCAACAAACTTCCCAATACACGGCGGTAAAGTAATATGAAATCAACAATAACTCTGCACTTACTTAAAGTAACTGTGTTTCAAATTAACGACATAATCCAATGCACGCGCCTTGTGTTAAAAATGTAATGCTCATAAGCATATGCGTTTACGGTCACACAATCAAGAAACCACAGCTATAGCCTACAAAAAATTAGGTTTTCTGACAAGCAACAACCACTTTTTTAGTTTTTCTCAAACTAATTCTTGACCGAGGATTTGCCTAGAGTTGAAAACAATTCCAAAATAGAATGCTGAAAACCGATTCGGGTAAAAAAGAGTCAAAAACAACAGCGTCTTTAAGAACCTGAATAGCCAAATTTCTCGGCAGACAAGAAATATATAAAAACATTTGGTTTGATCGATTTGGTTCGTAGAAATAACTAGGGATTTTGCAGAGCGAGGAAAAACAGAGAACCCGATGAAAAACCATCGAGAAACACGAGGGAATCGACAACTATACTTCCATGAAGCTAAGTTGGTCACCCAACGGAGTACTAACTGCACTCGACCAGACTTAACCTCAAGCAGTGAGAGGCAGCGCGCTAACAACTTGTGTCACTCATGCCTCCCACTTGCTCCCAACTTGACTTTCTAGCTCAGTCGTAGTCGGTACAGCGTTGGACTATAGTAAACTGAAGGTCGCGGGTTCGAATCCCAGCTGCAGTCTTTCTCTAAATGAATATTAGTCTTGCAGGATGAGCACTACATGCCACAACGTCATATTATAAATTAATGTTCATAAGGAAAGAAAAACTATACTATAGAGTAGATGCAATTCCCCTTTAACTCTAACTCTAAAACGAGAAATTTTCTTATAACATTTTTAAGACAATGTACCTGGAATATCTCTAGAGCAAGATTCCACCACCTTGCTGCTAGTACTTGGCTCACTTCCTTCTTCATCTGTTTCGTTTAAGCGTACTTTCTCTAAAATTAATGAGAAACAACATAAGTCAGTGCATGTGTACATTTACTAATTCTAAAGCTCTATCTTTTCAATCGCCAACACTATCCTCACCAATTAATTCTTTGAAAGTTTGTATGATGACAAATTGTAATAAAAGCAAGAATTTGTGGAAGCACCCCGTTTGTTTTTCTTTGCTGAAGTTTTGACCTTTGTTCTGATGATGACCTGAGTGAACAGGTGAAAAGCTCAGCAATAAATAATAAACGTGGTGTTTTTAATAATTCTCGCTTTTATTACTATCCTCACCATCTAACTACACCTGTTAACCAGTAGTTAGAGATTAGTATAAAAGCGTACACCTATCTGAAACAATTGTCTGTTATTAAGATGTGTTTTATCTAAATATCAAGCAATAATCAGATCTGTTCATAGACATAAAACTCAACAATGAATTCTTGCCTGCGAATCAATAAGAGGGCCGTATGTTAGATAACCTTTACGGTTAATACGTCTTTTCCCTCGTAAAATAAAGTTTTGTTCTATTCTATTCTATTCTAATAACAAGAGGAGGGGGATATCTCAACTAGCAGTGGTTATATAATTACAACATCTTCCTTTTAACAAAATTTGATCGATCTGTTCGTTCTTTTCTCGATTTTCTCAATCTTTTGACTCTCGGTTGAGGAATATTTCTACATCTGAGTCTGCGTTCAAGGATGTAGCTGGCACTATTTCTCTAAAAAACAGATCAGGTTCTCGCGTCTCCACTTGTGTTCCACTTGATTTGCCATTGGATTCTACAGCACTGTCGTGCACAACTGATATCTTCTGCTCCTTCAGTACATTCCTTCACTTTGATCTTGAACCAAATAGGATCTTGGTAGAATTTCTGTTTGACGCCTGAATGGTAATCATTGTTTGGGCGTATCCTCATTTTGCTTCCCAATTGCACTTGCTTTCCAATGAAGCAGTATTTCTTGTATTTCTTTACAACTTCATAAACTTCATAAACTGAAGAGCTTCACAACTCTGCTTGATTCAACTGTCTGACGATACAGAGGCCACCGCAGGGCCTTTTTAAGGGGGGGGGGGGGGCACTAAAAGGGTCTCTTTTAATTCCCCATCTTCGATCCCCTAACTTCCGTTCCTGGTCAATGAAAACATTCTTGGCAAATGCTTTCGCATTAGGCGTGTTTCCCCTCCCTGAAAAATTTTGAAATTTGGAGTCTCTTGCCCTACCCCAGAAATTTGGTTTATTAAAATTTAGTTATAACTGAACAAAACAAAAGCTACTGTTCAACTGCAAACCTACAATTGGGCTCAGAATTTGTTTGCTGCAATTTGTTCATAACAAATAACTAAAATAAAGATAATAAAGAATACTATTCAAAGTCAATTTGAACATGGAAATTATGCCCTATAGGGAATTCATTAATATATATAAGTGGATCACCATTCTCTCCATTGGCACTTGCAAGAAGTCCGTGGATGAACACGTTTTGGGACCGAGATGATTCCACCCACCCTACCCACATCCAAGCCGAGTCGAATCTGCGGTCAATCCTTCGCTCTCCGGTCAGGGTTCGTCCCGGCCGGAGTTGCTGTCCATATCTTATTAATGACAATACATTGAGCAGAATATTACACTATTGCAAAAGCAACTAAAGAAACTCTTATATCTCTATTCATATTAAAAAATTCGGCAAAATTGTTTCTGTATTACTATTGAACTGAACTGAATATACAAGTAACTGTTGCTACCGAAACATAATTGATCTCACACTATTTAAATTCACAAAAAAAACAAAAAAAACCCCAGAAACGCATGGCGTTCGTAAACAGTGAGCAACACGAATACAAACATTCAGAAACACAAACCAACGCTGGAATTATAAGGTTTCAAGGTCTTTTACAAATTATTTCACTTTTCTAAAAAGCGTAGAAGTGACATTTCAACTTAAGGTTGCCATGATAACACGTCGAGAGGTGCGGTCAAGTACATAGCACCAAAATATCGTCCGTACAATTTGACGACAAGTCACCAAATTTGCTGTTATTATCTTCAACCAATGAGAAAATATTTCAAATCCAGCCCGGATAGGGTAAAGCTGGACTTCTACTAGGCGCAAAATGTCGCGTGCTCGACTTTTCTGTTGAACAAATTTGATAGTTTTTTACTTCGTTTCATGTGCAAACTCTTAAGACAACAAAAATAGTCGAGCGCGCGAACTTTTGCATTTAGTAGAAATCCAACTTTAGAACGAGATTGCTTTCTGCAGTATTCACATAAAATTTTAAATTACTATAAAAAGATATCGGAAAAACAGTAAAATTTCAAATAATGTGCACGTTGCTAACTTCTTTAATCGATTTCTCGACGTTCTGTAACACATAATTATACAAGACAGACCCAAAATACAATTGAACACATGAAATAATTCAAAACAGCAAAAATCCCGACAATTTACAAGTTAAAACTATTATTATTCTCGCTCCGTCGTAAAACAAACATCCATCGTCTGAGTCGTCTCGTAATTCTTCGCAGTTTCGTCTCAGAACTTTAAAATTATATTAGAGAATACAAGGTCGATGTAGTTTAGCCAAAATTCCTGACAGAAAGTACATTTCCTTACATGAGCGGCTGAGCCGAACCCTACTGCCGAGTGCCGACGCGGACATATAAAACACTTTCGTCAAATCGTCCGGTTGACGATTTAGAGAAAAGCTAAGGAAGACCATTTGTATCGCAACGCTTTGTCAAGAGCTTTGTAAAACACCCTGGGCCATTCTTTATCGGTAAACAAATATTTTCCCTGGTCTTCGAACAAGCTAAATATCGTCGATGACAGTAACAAATTATAGGGAACTGGAAACCAGAGGACTGGGAACAAAAACCCGATTTGGTTAATTTTATTTCATCGGAGTTTCCCAGAGCCTCCGTTCCTTGGTAATGACCAAAAGGATCGCAGGCTCTGGGTACGAGATTGGCCAGTCGAGATTGCCCAGTTCATAAGCAATCTGTTTTTAGTCCTCAAGCGCGACGGCACATCTCGACCAGTGATAAATCTCAAGGGTCTGAATGCGTTTCTTCAATACAAGCATTTCAAAATGGAGGGAATTCACCTCCTGCACGTCTTGCTGCGACCACAAGGATTTAGGTTTTGTAATAAATTTCGAAAAGTCACACTTCATACCAACTCAGAAGTTGGACTTCCTGGGCTTTATGGTGAATATTCTGGATATGACTTTGCTCCTTCCAGATTACAAGGTAGAGTCCATAAAGGCGCTATGTTCAAGCTTGCTCGGTCAAACAGAGCTTTCAGTCAGGGATTTATCGCAATTAATAGGGAAATTGACAGCATCTATCCAAGCAATTTTTCCCGCACCTTTGCATTACCGACACCTTCAAAACCTGAAACATCAGGTCTTGTTGCGGAGCAACAACTACGATGCGACGATAGCGCTGTCGCAAGAAGCCAGGGAGGAAATGCAGTGGTGGTTAGCGCACCTACAAGCATGGAACGGCCGGGCAATTTTGATTCCTTCTCCCAATTTCACCATCGAAACAGACGCCTCCAAGTTGGGATGTAAGCACCAGGGGTTATTGTCCAAATGGAGAAGAACCTACATATCAATTGTCTGGAACTCTTAGCCGGTTCACTTGCAGTGAAAAGTTTTATAAAAGACCGATTGTGTATCCACGTGCGACTACGAATGGACAACACCTCGGCTGTAGCTTATGTAAACAGGCTAGGAGAGACCCACTCTCTTGTACTTTTCAATCTGGCGCTAGCTCTTTGGGAGTGGGCCCTGAAGCGCAAAATCATTCTCAGTGCCGAACATTATGCGGGACGGCTCAAAACAATAGCGGATTGGGAGTCTCGCCACTTCAAAGACACGAGCAACTGGCGCCTAGACACAGCGGTGTTTTGCTCCCTTGTGCGAATACGAGAACCCTGCGCAAAGGATCTTTTTGTGGACAGATTGAACACCCAGTTGCCTCAGTATTTCAGCTGAAAAGCAGACCTGAACAACAGATGCACTACAGCAGATGCACTACAGCAGGATTGGTCGCTCGAAAGGAACTACATTCCCTCCCTTTTGTCTCATTACACGCACGCTGGCCAAGGCGAGAGAAGAAGGGAGGATCTGATCATTGTAGCCCCAGTGTGGCCAACACAGGCTTATGTCAGTTTCTCTACCACTACTTCTTCCTTCGTGTCCGAATTTGCTTCTGAATCATCAGAGGGAAAATACATCCCTTAATCGAGAACCAAACCTTACAGTTAGCCGCGTGGCATGTATCCAACAATCTCTGCAATCGGAAGGCATTTGTGAGGACGCTTCCAAACTCATTTTGGCGGCTTGGAGGCCAGGCACAAACTCAGTTTTTAACTCCGCCTGGAAGAAATAGCATAGCTGGTGTATCGAACAGCTAATTGATTCATTACGCCCCACTTTGGCAAATATAACCAGTTTCTTAGCTTATTCTTCTAATCAGGGTTTGGAATATAGAACGATAAATATATATCGCTCGGCGTTGTCGGGAGTGCTCTCTCTAATCGATGGTTTTGCGATTGGTCAACACCCAATAGTTATCCCCGAGCCCGGCGAGGGTGCTAATCTCGACATGCGTGTAGTCCACTTTACACGCGTGTAGAAAAAGGCGAGGGACACGAAATCTGGGAAATAGTTTATATATATATATATATATATATATATCTATATATATATATATATATATATATATATATATATATTTATATATATGTTTGGCACGACCAGTGTCCAACTATTCTTACCGCGTGACGTGACTAGCGACGAAGTTTGCTTTCGTTTATTTAAACGAACCGAAATGGAGCACGAAGAAAATAAGGATACAAACAACCCGTTTAATATATCTTGAAGAGAAACCAGAGAACTTGAAGAAACCAAACGCCGTATTGTAAACAAAAACTCGATCTGCAGTGTTCGTAACGGTAGCATTCTTGTTATTTTCAAGTTTTCGCTTAACCTAAACAATATACAGCTTCACGTTTTCGTGCTTTTCCTTTCTTGTCCAAACCATAAATCAGCTTAACTAAAGCTAACTTAAAACACTACCTTTATAAGCTTATGTAGACGTGATGTTTTTATTGGCATTGCAATCACCTTTTATTATTAAATACTCATGGGCTGTGGCGATTTGTTTGGCTGTATTTCCAAATTTTCGACCGAAACGTTGTCTGTTTAATACTTCTTTCTAGAATCCAATTCTACCGCATTATTTTTATGTCGGACCCTATTATAAATGTAATTTTTGAGCTGTGGACTTTTAATTCTGCCTTTGCAAAACATGTATGCATAGGGAAGCCATTTAAAGCTTGTTAAAAATAATCCCTTTTGAAACTTGAAACCTCTTAAAAACATATTTTGTACAACCAGAATTTAATAATGAAATCTAATTTTTGCTTTGATATGTTAAATCAGTTTAGTCATCTTTTCCATAAATTACACAATTATCTTGAGGATTATCATATCATTTGTTTTTATATCTGTTTGTTTTTATATTGGCTGTATATCAGCTGTGCTTATTTTTTAATCAGAGTGGGTGGGTGGGTGGGGAGGTGTTTCAAGAAAGCATTTACAGTGTAATAAAAGCGGGCGAGGGGTTGTTGCATTCATGTATTTCTAGTTTTCTAAATTTAAGACCGGCAATGCCTCGGTACCAACATTCTTGGGACGTAAATTTGGTGCTAGATTATTTATGTTCGTTACCAAAAAATGATGATCTATCTCTCAAACTACTAACGCATAAGATGTCGATGTTGCTCGCTCTTACGGCTCCAAAGCGTACATCAGAGCTTACACTTCTCGACATACGTTTGAAGAGCTCCTTGCCTGGAGGGAGTCGACTTTAAATTGCCTGGAATCACCAAAACCTGTTCGAGCATAACTTCCGTTTTCTTTGCAAAGTGCGAAGAGAATGAAAATCTTTGCGTTATTCGTTATTCGTTGTTTGCAGGCAATTACCTTAAGACAGAGACATTTCGACGCAATAGTGACTCGGAGACCCCAAATGAACTTCTCGTCAGTTACCATAGACCTCACCGATCAGTTATGGCTTGTTCTATACTTCTATTGCACGTTGGATCAAAGTGGTTCAAGGTAGCGCAGGAATCGACACAAACATTTTCAAAGGCCATTCTACAAGATCGGCATTGACCTCCAAAGCGCGAGAAAGTGGGATATCTTTAGAGGAGGTTATAAGAATGGCTGATTGGTCGAGTCCTTCTACATTTATACGTTTTCATTATCGCCCAAGCTTTAGGGCTTCTTATGATAGGGCCGTTCTTACGGGCCCTAAGTGAGCGTTTTTATGTTTTATAGTGGTTTAACCAGGTTTTACTTTTAGCTTTAAACAAGCATTGTTATATCGAGCTTCTGTGTTTGAAGTAATATTTCATAAACGAGTGCGAGTGTTTTACCAGGGTTTCCGAACACGCGAGAACAATTGAATTCACGAGGCTGTTCACCAAGCGATTTTTATAATTGTTCTCGAGAGTTTGTAAAACATGAAAGGCAATGAAAACACGAGGCCGGCACGGCCGAGTGGTTTTTGTTGTCTTGAGTGTTTTACAAACTCGAGAGAACAATTATGAAAATCGCGTGGTGAACAGTCGAGTGAATTCAATTGTTCTCAAGTGTTTGGAAACCCTGGTAAAACGCGAGCCACGAGTTTATGAAATAACTTCTCAGTTGACAATTTAATTGGTTTCTGTGTTGAGTTTTGCATTTATAATTTAGAATTGTGGTGATAATACAGTTTTCTTTGTTTTGACTGTTTTTATAATTTAGAAATGTTGTAATGTACGCTTTTTATTGTTTAAAGCGTTTATTATCTAATTTCCTAATTATTAATTCAATTTTTCGTTTATTACCGGGGTTTCGCAACTCACGCACGTGACGAAATACGTGTTTTTGATTGGCTAATTAGCTCATGAATTATTCATGAGTTTGAGAAATAAAATTGAAGATTTTGCAAGGGCGCGAAGCGCCTGAAGTAATGTCGAGATTATATGAGAACACAGAAGTGAGATATAACAATCTCATCTTTCCTCCCCATAACTTTAGAGTTCTGGTTCTCTCTTTAGATTGGTTATGGTTGATCTTGGAATGGTTGTCTGACATCTGGATCTCGGGAATTGTTTTTGTTGACAGCTATAGTTAGATTAATTATAAGTTGAGCTTGTTATCTTGTATGCTCGCTGAGTTTGAACAGATGTGATATCGAGGCTAGTTAGGTTATGGCGTTTTTATGCCGGACCCTAACGCAACCACAACCCCCGGTAGCCCTAAACCTAACCACAACCCTCGAGGGAGAAAGTCCCACTTCTCTGACCCCGACCACAACACGTTGTATCAGTTATATGTTTTTTCGTTTAACACACCGCATGTCGGACAGAGAGTTACCTAAAGGTAGTACATTCTGCATAAAAGGAATGTATTAAGCTCCTTCTTTAACGACTCACGCCTGCCCCATGCTTACAAAGTGGCCTTCATCATTACTTTCATCGCATTACTTACGTCGTCCTTTCATTCGACTTGGACGATGTTGTTCATGACGTTCTTCATGATGTCCTTCATCGCTACTTTCATCACGTTGCTTACCGCGCCTTTCCTTTCGACTTCGACGATGTTCTTCATGATGCTCTTCATCACTTCTTTCATCACGTTTCTTACGACGTCTTTCCTTTCGACTTCGACGATGTTCTTCACGATGTCCTTCATCACTACTTTCCTTTCGACGTTGATGTTCTTCATCACTTCTTTCATCACGTTGCTTACGAGGTCTTTCCTTTCGACTTCGACGATGTTCTTCATGATGTTCTTCAACGGTACTTTCATCACGTCGCTTACCGCGTCTTTCCTTTCGACGTCGATGTTCTTCATCACTTCTTTCATCACGTTGCTTACGAGGTCTTTTCTTTCGACTTCGACGATGTTCTTCGTCACTTCTTTCATCACGTGGCTCACGTCGTCTTTCCTCTTGACGGCGAACATGTTCTCCTAAAACAGTATTGAGGTATGACAATTGTGTATTTATAGGCAATATAATTTAAGGGTCAACCAGTTTTTTAAAAAAAATAAATTTCGAGGGGCATGCCCATGAACCCCTTGGAAATGTGTCGTCAGAGCAGCAGGCATTCTATTGATGGTGTGCACCTTACTTCATTGTCGCCATGTTGGATGAATATGACAAAACTTTTTCATCATCTGAAATTATAATTTCATCCAACATCGCGCAAATATCTTTGTCCTTCAAATCTCAGGGGATTTGTTGCTCATCACCTATATCTGTGGTACCCATAGTACCTAGATGCACGAATTTTTAGGCTTCTATTCGGAGAGAATACACTCACAATATGACAAGTATTTTAAATTGAGCCAACAGAAAATTGCTTTGTTAACACCAGTTTTCATTGAAATATATAGTAAGGTTTGAGTACTGCCGAAATTATTCAATGTAGTTTTCTAACCATAGTCAATTGAGATACAGAGCGTTTTCATCTTACGTCACGGCGGCCATATTGGTGTACCAAAACAATGAAATGGCGGCCATATTGGTGTATGGTATGGGGATTAGCTCTTTCTTATTCAAATATTTCGTATAGTTTCACCACCCCAATGGGCCACCGATCACGTGAGTGAAAACGCTCTATACATGGTCTGGAAACTAAGTGAAAGTCTTTGTTCTATCTTTTTGTTCACGTTTATGCAAACTTGTCCACGGTGAGCACATTGTATTTTCTGTATAATGAAGCAATCATCCAATAGCAGCGTTTGGGTTCAATCACTCAACCGTGTTATTTATATAATAATAAGAGAAAAACAAAAGGTTTGTGCACGGTTTCAACATAAAGTCACAGCTCATTATGGGCGCTTTGAAGTTTGTCAAGTTTCCAAACCATGTATATCTCAATTGACTATGTTCTAACGTTTCGAGCGAAGGCCCTTCGTCGGAGAGAAACGTGATTGGTTTGGTTTTCAAAGGTAAAAATTCGTTTTACTAGTTTCAATTTTTTCTTAATTTTTAAACATAAAATAAAAAGGTTATGTTTAAAGAACAGTTTTTGACTTTACTTTGAATCAACATTAAACTCAACTCAACTCAACTCAACTCAACTCAACTCAACTCAACTCAACTCAACTCAACTCAACTCAACTCAACTCAACTCAACTCAACTCAACTCAACTCAACTCAACTCAACTCAACTCAAAGTCAATCACTGAACGGAAAAGTTTTTGGAAGTCAGTTTCAAGCCTCTACGCGGACGTTTTCAATGTCACTTCAGTTTTCTACGGCTTGAAGATAAAACTCCACAAGAAATAGAACTTCAGTGGTAACACAAGTTAGTTTAATACTTCAAGCATTTCGAGAAGTTTTAAAGAAGGTAGTTTGAAGAAAACGAGTGTCGAGACCTGATTAAATATAGCCAGAAGTGTGATTTAAAATAGTCAACTTAACAACACGAAACCGGCATAATACTTTACCCATTTGAACCGTCATTTTGACAGTTTAATGTAGCTGGTAAGACACAGGCCTTATCTTATACCGTGCATGTGAAGTACTTATTCCTTTTCGTATCCTGTGTAGAAATAGAAATTCGTCTGTTTTTGTGGGGTTCTTGGGTGTCCTAGGTTTTAGTAAACCAAATTTGTTGTATGACCGCGTAGAGGCCTGGAACTAACGTCCAAATATGCCTCATGGTCGCCACTTTCCGCCTCAATTTTTGATGGCAGCCAGCCTTCCAGGTGTATATAGAGTTCACAGCACCAAGTAAGGTGTGGTAAGGAGTGTTGAGGTGTGGTGAGATAAGGTGCGATGCGAGGGGTTGGGTGAAGAGAGGTGTGGTGAGCTGAGGTGCGATGTGGTGGGGTGGAGTGATGTGATGTGAGATGAAGTGGGATAGGGTGTGGTGAAGTGATGTGATGTAAGATGTGGTAAAGTGAAGTGATGTGGGGTGAAGTAGGATAGGGTACGGGTGTGGTGAAGTGATGTGTGGTGAAGTGATGTGGGGTGAAGTCGGGTAGGGTGTGGTGAAGTGAAGTAATGTGAGGTGAAGTGATGTAAGATGTGGTGAAGTGAAGTGATGTGAGGTGAAGTGGGGTAGGGTGTGGTGAAGTGATGTGGGGTGAAGTCGCGTAGGGTGTGGTAAAGTGATGTGATGTGGGGTAGGGTGGACTGAGGTGAAGCGGGGTGATATGCAATACAATAAGATATGATCTTACAAGTATTTATAAAAGTTTTAAAAAAGCCACAGGTTTGGTTATTATTTAACGCAAAGACCTTGTACTTTGCACTCGAATTTTAGAGTAGAATACGCCGATTGTAAATATGGCGCCGATTGCACCAAAGCGAGGCTTTTCGGTGACAACCGTTGCTAAGATGCGTGTATATTTCTCACTCACTGTCGCTGTAGTTGGAAGGTTTTCTGAGCGTTTTCTCTGGAATTATTTGGAATGTGTCGATCGGGTAAGTGATTGTGAACAAGTCTTAAAACAATTCAAGAAAAAGTAGCGGTATCTTAATTTCCATGAACTTACTAGTTTATGAACTCTCTTCATCAGAGGAGTGACCACAATCAGGATGAACGGCTGATCAATTTCTTCATCAAATGGCTGGTATTCTATGATATATTCTTCATCTGCCTCTTTCAGGCTTTTTATTCTCTCCTCCAGGCTAGAAAACATGTCAGCTAAGCTTCCAGTTCCAAAGCGTTCTTTTTTGAACTCCGCATATATATCATTAAAATCCTTTCTTCGTGGTGCTTCCGACCGATCGGAAAGTCTCTGATGGTATTCCAAATCATCCTTGCATTCACTCCTGAGTTGCCGCAACAGTTCCCGATAAGCTGCACCAGGTAGAAGCCCACTAGTATACATTTCTTTGATTCGACTTGTGACCAAAGGTGGGATATCCTTAAAACTTAAGGAGTGCAATGATTGCACTGAATGGTTGTGGTTCCATTCAATATCAATCGTTGAACAGAAGTCTTCTGCATCATTCTCTTTACCAATCCTCACTATCATTGAATATGGACAATTAGTGTTTTTAAACCGTTTGTTTGGCTCCGATGCCAGAACTTGGTCAGGAAATTTAGTTCCTTCGTGTCTTGTATTGTGGTGACATCTGAAAATACTTTACCAAAACTTGGTTTCCACCTTGAACTTTCCTGGTCTTCGAGACCCTTAACGTTTCGTTGTTCTTTACGCCATAATTGTTTATGAAGACATTAATATCTTCGCTCTTCAAATCAACTTTAATGCTTGCCTTGAATTTGGACGCACTGCCTTCAACACTGACAATCTTATAGTCATCAGCATTCATCGGCATAATCTCACTTACCCGTGAGAAGAGCTCACAAGTGTTTTTTTCACCAGAAAAACCATTTTGAAAGTCGGAAAGTGCTTTGAGAAGAATGTCGTCCATATTTCTGGCGAATATGAGCAATAAATAAACAATTACTTTCTTGAGCCAGCGTTCTGTGTGGCCTTCTAGACCGCGAGTGGTCTGGGAACGAGATCAATGATGCGACTGACCATCATGATGCGATGGACTGTCTACGGTTTCGAAATTTGCGTCGACGCCATTGAGCGTGTAAACAAGGCCATTATTCTCATTAAAATGCATCGTTTAATTCCAACTTTCTTTGTTCAGACTGTTATTTTAGCTTTGTGAACTAACACTCTATTTTCGAATCGAAAAATGGATCGACCTGAAAAAATGCACGTTTCAGAATTAAAACAGTTCCTTACTGATCATTCTGTAAGTAAGTGCCTGCTGAATCTTTACTGAGTCTTTTCGGGATTTTTTGTTAAATTATATCATTATACCTTTTAGGGTCAAAGAATTTCTTCAGAGTAAACAAAGCGATTTGCAGGCACAAAGAATTTCTTCAGAGTAAACAAAGCGATTTTTAGGCATGTTCGAAAGTCAGGAAAACGTATGCAAAATGTGCAAATTACATGGTTATTAAAAGCCATTTGGGATGCATAGTGAATTTGTCAAGAATTGCATAGATGAACATGATTGTTTTTATGTGGAGCTTTTTCTTTTTATGAACAAGAAACGCCAGGCTTCAGTACTGCTTCAGGAGGAGTAATGCCAGTAATTACTCAACCAAGGTTTCTTGAAAACCATTTCCATCACCGGCTCAGAAGTAATTTGCCTCCCTCTAAGGGTTTGTGCCACATCTGAGATAGGGAGGTTGATGCTACATCATCTGGTATTGGCCATTGAATAATGGGTTATCAGATACATCAGGCTATGTACAAATATTAACTACTTATTGACCGAGCGTGAGGTCTGTACCAGTGAAATATCGGACCGATGTTTTTTTAGTACGGACCGAGACGAGCGCAGCGAGTTGAGGTCTGTGCAAAAAAAAGAGGTCCGATATTTCACTAGTACAGACCGAACAAGCGAGGTCAATAAGTAGTTTATTATATGGCCATAAATGTTGTGAACATTCTGTGAAAATTCGAGCCATCGTTCTTGCGAACTAAATTGCGAAAATGGCAGACATTTTTCCATTTTTAAAGTACTTTACGTTGAGCTAGAATCCTGAATTTTCTACCCCAAGTAGTATTTTTCAATTGCTTTTGTTTGACATATTGCTCAAGATCGTACGTTAAGTAGTTGAATAAAAAATCATCTGAAATTCTAATACTTGTGAGAAGTAAATGTTATATTATTACGAACAATGTTACGAACGTTTTGGACATTTTAAAAACTTTCACAAAACGTGGAAACTCGAACTATACATCAAATGAGAGCTTATAAAATGTCAAACAACATACCTGCACGAGATATTTCAACAATGAGTAGTTTTAAAATTATAATCCATCTTGTTGCCGATATACTGACATGACTGCCATTTTGTTTATAAAATTAACTTACGGTCCCGAACGGCAGCTTCCGCTCTGAGCGGGCGGATACGGGAAATATCCGACCGCTTATGAACCAATCAAATTACAGGATTTACGTATTCGGACCTCTCAGCGCTGCTGCCATATAATAAACAGTTTTATCTTACAGTATGTGACATTTCACTTTTTCTTAAACTACGATAGCAGCATGCCCTCAAGTACAGTAGCCAAGATATTGGTTAATTTAAGGCTAGACTTAATGAAGAAAACAGTCAATATGGCCTTAGTCTATACATGAGGATCAAAATCGTGCGATTTTGTCACTTATACAATTGCAAGAATGGCAATAGAGGGGATTTATTTTGACGAAGATGTTTTTCATCTATGTTACTAAAACTTGAAGTTTTTTTTCTTTTGTCACTATGTTCCATTTGTTGAGGATGCTAATTTGTAATATTTTAATGTAGCATACCATGCATCTGTAATGGTCAAAAGCATTATACTGTACTGTATACACATGGATCAAATTAACAGTGTGCAGAGTCCAATTGTCAAATAATTTTAGTATAAAAAAATGTTTGTGGCCTACATGTAGTACAACAAGTAATTAATTTGTGACAAGCAACAATGACAAATTAGATATTAAGAATTAATTCCTAAAATATTAATGTAATTATTCGGTTTTGTAAATTTGTCAACATTGCACATACTGTCCAGACCAACAATTGAAATTGAAATAAAATTAATATATGTTGAAAACTTTCAATCTTGTTGATTGCTCTTTCAACATGAATTCTTTCAGAAGCAGTAGCAATAACTTCGGCTACTGTGGAACACAACAGGTGTCCGGCATTTCATCTAGCTAAGCCACGGCACTGAACGCCTTTGCATATTTTTTTTACAATTGACATAAAAATTCCCGCAAAACATGCACGAATTACATACAGGTGTATAGGACATTGGAATTAAACGATGCGTAAATGGCGTCGACGGTAAATTACCATCATAATACCATCGAAGTGTACTTCGATTTTAGGTACAAAATGATAGTTATGATACATATATGATTAAGATACCGCTACTTGTTCTTGAATAGTTATAAGACTTGTTTACAATCACTTACCCGATCGACAAATTCCAAATAATTCCAGAAAAAACCGCTCAGAAAACCTTCCAACTACAACGACAGTGAGTGAGAAATATACACGCATCGGGCCTTAGCAACGGTTGTCACCGAAAAGCCTCGCTTTGGTGCAATCGGCGTATAATAACCCACTGATCTCAAATTATAGACTCATTATACTGGATAGAGCATCCGGTGCTTGCTGTTTTAGTCGGAATAAATTAGCGGCGGCCATTTCAGGTGGGACCCA
Source organism: Corallium rubrum (assembly GCA_964035015.1). Taxonomy (NCBI): domain Eukaryota; kingdom Metazoa; phylum Cnidaria; class Anthozoa; order Scleralcyonacea; family Coralliidae; genus Corallium; species Corallium rubrum. The sequence continues at coordinate 268,203 of CAXIUP010000034.1, forward strand.
CTTGGTTTTCGTACAGCCACTATTAAGTTCTCCCATAGCGACAGATAAATGTCACAAAAATTTAGCTGGTTTTCGTTAAAAATCCGATCATTTAAAGCGAAAACCAGAGAAAAAAACTATGATTCAGCAATATTGTGGGTCCCACAGAATATTAGCCTCACTTCCGACTTCAATTTTTGCCAGGCGCGAAACAACAGATGCTCTATCCAGTATAATGAGTATATTATTTGAGATCAGTGATAATAACCTCGTTCTTTCTACATAAACTTATATGTAGAAACTCGCCTCGCTCGCTGCTTTTGTGTGCTACGCTCGAAATAAATAAGCACAAAAGTATTAACTAAAAAAGAATGCTTACTTTTCTCTTGGAAGCTGCATTCACCTCCAAAATGTGATCGCTTTCTGACGTCACTATGCGCTAAATTAAAGAAAAACAAACAACACTAAATCTTTGTAAAGTTTTTTCGTTTGTTTTTGCTTTACAAGCATTTTTCGTAAAGTTAAACTCAGAAAAAATCTCTGAGCTCCAGACGGGACTCGAACCCACAACCTTACGAATGCCCGCCGGACGCTCTCACCATTGAGTCACTGGAACTCAGAGGGTAGACCGAGCTTGTTTTTTGCTATTTATACATGGGAACTAGTCAAACCGTACGTGTGTCACAAGTACTTGTTGGGCTACAAGTCGCTTTGTGTTTATTTTCAATAAATGTTTTTGTATCTTTACTAACTTCAAGCTGAAAACACTAATAACAACAAATCTTTGTTTCTTGAATGATTCAACGGGGTGCAATTAGATCAGTTTATTTTATTTAATAAAATAGTTGCGTTACCACCGCAAAGAAAAGATTGCTCGTTTATCATGCCTCGCGACAGCAACGTATAGCTTCCCACAATTGTTGCCGAAAGTTCAAAACATTGAACAAATGCGAGAAGCTTTGCGTCGCTGCCGGGACGCATAATAAACGAGCAATTTTCTCTTCGCGACGGTAACGCAACAATTTTATGGCTATTGCGTTGCCGTCGCGAGACGAATATTGCCCGTGTTATTTCATTCTTTAAAAAGCATAACAGGGACCTTTCAGGTTGCAATGGAAACGCGTGCTATGCATAGCACCAAAATATCGTCCATATACAATTTGACGACAACTCACCAAATGTGCTGTTATTATCTTCAACCAATGAGAAGATATTTCAAATCCGGCCCGGATATGGTAAAACTGGACTTCCACTAGGCGCAAAATGTCGCGTGCTCGACTTTTATGTTGAACAAATTTGATAGTTTTTTACTTCGTTTTACGTGCAAACTCTTAAGACAAAAAAAAGTCGAGAGAGCAAAGTTCCATGTCAAGTAAAAATCCAACTTTAGCATGAGGTTGCTTTCTGCAGTATTCACATAAAATTTTAAGAGATACTGATCTTTTAAATCTAGTGATCAGTTTAGCTGTTGTTTTGAATACGCTACATACAGTAGCCAGCTTTAGTAATTAACACCCGCTTCATACGTTGAAAGTTTCGTGTGTAGAATCTAATGGAAATTACTAGAATTTTTCAAGCTTCTTTGCATTGGATTATACATCAATATACATAATAATATTATACATCAAAATACAATAATAATAATAATAATAATAATAATAATAATAATAATAATAATAATAATAATAATAATAATAATAATAGTCTTTATTTCATAGATAAAATACATATCAAATGTTACATGTGATCTTAATATTATTTAAACATCTTACAAAGGTATTTCCCACGTTTAAGAGTTAAAAGTACAGTAAAAACTAAAATATCCTATCCACGTATAGTAGCATGTACTAACTATCAAGTGCCAGGTTGTACCTAAATATTAGGCGATTAATATAACAGTTTTTGAATCGTTCAGTGTTGATCTTAGGTTTAGGTATATGCTTACTTCTTAAGTTATACTTAGTGGGCTGGGATTTAGGGAGATAGCAGTGCATGGGGTACAGATCCAATTTCTTTACCTTAATAAAGATTTTTTATCCTGGTTTTCCAGCAAACTATATACATCGATATATTTAGATGCAGAACTTACTACTGTACAGTGCTTTCTTGAGCGATGTTTTAGGCGGAAATATACATGTATATTTCCGCCTAAAACATCGCTCAAGAAAGCACTGTACAGTAGTAAGTTCTGCACTAGATGCTGCATAAATGGAGAGGCCATAAGTAATATTGGGTAAGACAATGCTATTTAAAAGATAGTCAATTTCCTTCTGACTATAACCTTCTTTTCTTAGAGACCTAAGTACGAATAGACACTTATTAGCCTTAATAAGTTTTTGTCTAATATGACAGGTAAACCTACAATCGGACTGGAAAGTAACTCCTAAAATTTTAAGTTCATTACATTGAATTATATTATTAATACTGGAATATGGCTCTAGGTATCCCTTTTTGCGGAAAATCATCTCCTTACATTTGGTAGAATTGCAAGTCATAGAGTTTTGATTAGTCCAGTCTAAAAATTGTTGCACACTTTCAGTCGAGGTGTTTTCTTCATCTTTTTTCACAGAGGCGACAATCGTTGAGTCATCTGCATATTTTACTAAGGAACTAATAATGTCATTATCAAGATTTAAATCATTCATAGAAATGTTAAATAAGTATGGGCAACTCACACTACCCTGTGTAGTCCCTCTATTTACATGCTTCCAATCGCAGAGCATCCCATTTGTACGACTCTTTGTTTTCTATCCTTGAGGAAATTGATATACCAGTTAATGATAAATGGGTTCAGCGGCTATGTCTTAAGTTTCTCACTCAAAATGTAATGACTGACAGAATCAAAAGCTTTAGAAAAATCCATTGCAAATAATCTGACTGCTTTAGTATCATTGTCATCCAGTGCATATGCAACAACCATGTAAAATGTTCAATTAAACTAAATAAAACTGCTTACTTTTCTCTTCGTCACGCGGTTTATCATCAGAATTCAATCTCTTTCTGGAGCTACTCTCTGCTAAATAGAGAAAATACACAACAACAATAAATCTTTGTAGCTTGCATGATTCAACGTCGTACAATTATGCTGGTTTATCGTGCAGGGGTGTCGCCAGGAATTCCCCGACACAACAGAGGCTAAGACCCCTGACAGAAGGGCTAAAATAGTGGGTCTGGGGGAATGTTCCCTCAAGAAAATTTTGCAATTTAAAGGTCAAAAATAATATTTTCATCACTATCAGTAAAAAATAATAACATTAGCAACTTACAAACCAAAGCAAATAGTAAATAAAGAAAAAAAGTCATTCCATATGATATAAAAATTGCGACTAATCATACTCTTAACTTCGTAGGCAAAGGGATGAAATAAGAACTAATGGTATTTTCTTATCAGAAACTCTTTCCAAAAGTTATTTTAAAGTGTACGGACGAGAAATACAAGACGCGCTTTGTGAATAGCGGTGTTTAAAAGATAGGTAGGGTAGCCACGCTGGACAAAAAAAACAACTCATTTCCAAACATTTGATCTCAAAATCTTTGCCATCACTGCCTAGGCGGAAAAGTCGCAGAAGAGTGTGAAATGGATAGTTTAGTATGGTTGGGAGGAGAGGATGAAAATAAAAGGTAACTATGTGAATTGGTTGGCTTATAAGAGACAGAAGTCATGAGCACATTACCATTACTAAAATACTAGGAATGATACACAGCTTTCACTTATTTTCCATGTGAATTTGAGCGCTGGGTGGAAATTGTTAACATAATTAATAAATCTCTCTAAGGCCTGCGCTAAACGTCGCATAATAGACGAATTTAATTCAGACGAATTTCAAATTTTTAACTTTTTTTAGCTTCCTCGGTAATGCGACGTAAATCCGACGTCGAGTTTAACGTCGAATTTCAGTCGGATTTAATTGGCTTTACTTGCACTCGTGGAGCCTGAAAATTCTTGAAAATATGGCGCCGAATTGTCGTGTAACTCGAACAGGCGTTATCGTCGCATTATCCGTCTGACTCAGACGAATTTAATTGGCGAGACGAACTTAATTCGTGCGTCGAATCTAATCGAGTTATACGTCGCAGTTTCGTCGAATAAAATTCAAACAAACAAATTCGTCTCAATTACATTCGTCTATCAAAACACGAAGGCCAATTTTCAAAGTCTCTTGATCTTTTGTTCGACAGTGTCGGCATGAAATTGACCTATTAAACCATTCACGGTCCAAAAGGGCTTCCAATCTCAACAAAGATGAACTTCTAGCTTTTCAATCATTGCGAAGTCGGAATGACGTTGTCATCAAACTCGCAGGTGGGGCCGTTGTTGTCTGGAGATCTGACTTGTACCGACAAGAAGCTCTTCGTCAACTCAGCGACGCCTACTTTAATGCGTTAAATTTTGATTCCACTCCTACTCACAAGAAAGCTGTTAAAACCATCATTAGCAATCTTATTCAAGCCAGTCAATTGCCAGCCTCTGCCTCCAACCTGATAATCACCACTCCCAGAATACCAGTTATTCATTTATTTTTTAAAGTTTTCCTTTAATCAACGCACTGCATGTTTTGGAACCATCCACCGCTACATTACTTCGCTTGGGAGAACTTGTGCTCACCCTCAACAATTACTCATTTGATGGTAAACATTACTAACAAATTAGTGGAGTAGCAATGGGTACTAAATGCCCCCAGTTACGCAAAATTCACATGGGAAACAAGTCAAACCTGTGTGTCGTTCATATTTTGGTATCGATCAATTGTAGTCAATTGTTATTTTCATCCTCTCATCCCAAGCACACTAAACAATCCATTTCATCATAGTCAATCGAGATATGGTCTGGAAACTCAGCTAAAGTCTTTGGTCTATCTTTTTGTTCGCCTTTATGCATTTTTGTGCACGGTCACTGAACGCATTGTATTTTAGTATAATGAACGAAATGTCCAATAGCAACGTTTCAGTTCCATCACTCAACCGTGCTATTTAAATATTAATAGACCTAAAACAAAGGATGTGCACGGTGTAAGGTACGGTTCAACACAAAATCACAGCTCATTATAGGCGCTTTGAAGTTTGCCGAGTTTCCAGACCATATCTCGATTGACTATGATTCCATACTCTCAATTTCTGCGACTTTGTCGCCTATGCAGTGATGCAGTGATGAAGATTTTGAGACCATATGTTTCGAAATGAGATATTTTTTGTCCAGCGTGGCTATCCTACCCATCTGTTAGACACCGCTACTCACAAAGCGTCTAGTATTTCTCGTTCCGTGAAGAACAATGATGTTTAAAAATGAATATCAGAGCCCAGCAAATGACTTTGAAACAAGACATAATAAAAAGAAAAAAATTATTTACTGACGTTTCGTCTGATATTCATTTTTAAATTGCGTTTTCCGCCTGGTGTGTCTATCGCAACAATGATGTTGACAAGCTTTCAGCCCGACATTTTAACCGTTGTATTACGGACATGAAAGTTTCTGCCATCTCACCCATTTCAGGTGGTAATGACCAACCTCGTACCCAGGGCCTTCTCAAAATGGCGGGGCGGAGAGAAGACCCTGGCAAAGTCTGGTCACGTGACGACGACATTTTTGTGTGTGGCTTACGTTGTACCGGGGGGATCAGTACAGTCATTGTTATAAAACAGGGTGGTTGGCTTGTATATGTGGAACTATTTAAGCAATCAAGATTAACCAAAACCGTACAAATAACAAGACATTGTCTTAATAAATTGATCAAATCAGTTACAGGTAATGACCATCAGTAGCTCTGCATCAGTAGCGTCTATACTTTGCTTTTATTGAATGCAAGCAAGTGTTTATTTGTTTCTGGACTTTCTGAATCAAATTTATAAAGTTTATAAATATACAAAGTCAAAGTCTTCAGCGCTGATTTGTAATGTTCGTCGAAGGTGTTTCAATACTATTAAAATACTTCAACGAGGACAGCAGATTCGAATAACGCTGTTTGAAATTATATAGTAAATCGACACAAATTACAACAATTAAATTTCCACAAATCCCAAACGTGTGGATAAGAAATCTACAACAAAAATGCGCTATACTGGACGGTAAGTGAATCTCAACAAGTAAGACTAAGGCCTGTTTTATATCTTCTAAAAAGAAACAAAGAGTGAGAAAAAGCAATGAGGCGGTAGCAGTTAAAGAGTTGCGTAAGAGGGGAAAGGAAGCCTTGCTTATAGGTTGATGACGTCAGCTACACCAAGAAGAAACCGAGATCCCAAAATTTGTTTTTAGGCAAGTTTTGTATTTTTACCTGATTTACTGCTCTCTGCCTTATCTGATGAAGATGCATCTCCACGACAAACCAAATTTTGTTCTATTTGCATCTGTTGTTCTCTCTGGCTAGCACTCTTGGTCTCTGTGGTGAAGATAAAAGACAGTGTTGGTTTTGTATCAGTAGCAAGGTAGGCACTTTAGGCTCTGGAATGTATAAACACACAAGTTCCTTATCGGGACAACCGGAGCAAGGAAAAACGGAGAACCCAATGAAAAACCCTCGATGGACAGAAGAGAACCAACAACTCTACTGACATGAAGCTAACAGCTTGTGCCACCTATGCCTCCCACTTTCTACCAACTTAACCTGGTAAGCTCAGTCGTAGATAAAACTCCAACAGAAATAGAACTTTAGTGGAAACACAAGTTAGTTTAATACTTCAAGCATTTCGAGAAGCTGTAAAGGTAGTTTGAAGAAAACGAGTGACGAGACCGGACTAAATATAGCCAAAAGTGTGACTTAAAGTCGTCAGTTTAAATCCATTTGCTCGTGACGGCGTCTTAACGGTCGTTATGACATTTTGTTATGAGAAAAGAGATTCGTTGCAACGCTTCACTTCCGCGACCGTTAAAGACGCGGTCGCGACCGAATGGGAACCAAGCTTTACAACACGAAAAACGACACAATATTTTAGCCATTTTAATCCTGTTTTCGACAGCTTAATGTGGCCGGTAAAATGCAGGTTTTATCCTATACCGTAAAAAGCACTTGTACTTCTCGTATCATGTGTAAAAACAGACATTCTGCTGTTTTTGTGGTGGTTTTTGGCTGTTCTACGTTTTAGTAAACAAAATTTGTTGTATATGGCCGAGTAGAGACCTGGAACTAACGTCCAAAAATGCCTCACGGCCGCCATTTCCAGCCTCACTTTTTGATTGGCAGCCAGCCTTCCAGGTGTATATAGATTTCACTGCACTAAACTAAATTAAATAAATTACTAATATATGAAATTACATTAAATGAAATGAAGAAAGATGGCGTGTGGTGAACTAAGGTGAGATGAAGTAAGGTGTGGAGAGGTGCGGTGTGGTGAGCTGAGGTGGGATGCGATGGTAGGGTAAAGTGAGGTGTGGAAAGGTGCGTTGTGGCGAGGTGTGGTGAACTTTAAACAAACGGGTCAATCTTAAAAAAAATCAATAATTTGGGAAAATACAAAGAAAGTCAGTACATTGTCCTTAGTTTTATACCTGATAAAAAATCATCCGGATTTACATAAACTTTAGCCTTATATTCTCGGCTTAGACAAGGTTGTTTTTTAAAATTACTACGCCAATAAACTTAACAAGTGGGTCGTTTGTGGTTAAAATCTGATAAAGCACTACCGCTGCTCATGTTTTAAAATTAACATACTTAGGTTTAATTAGGAATTTACCTGATGACATAGCTCCATCTGTATTTCTGTCATCTCTCTGGGATTCGTCAAGGCTACTGTCGTTGGGATCTACATTGAAACGAATAAAATTATGAATAACATGCGGTATACTGACAGTTAACAAGCTAACCCTAATAACAGAATGGTATTATGGCGGTTTCCAACTGAGCGACTGTTTTTGCGCGAAGCGACTTTTTCTTTTGACTTATAAGTTCTGGACTGGAAATAATTCGAAATATATTTAACACTAACAATAGAAAGTAGATTCGCGAAAAAGAATAGCCTATAGTAGAAAATCGGCTCAATACACCAATAAATCTCTATTTAATGCTGGGTTTAATCAATTTCTTAGCTGGTTTCTCTGAACGTACTCACTTGTAAATAATACCAAGCAACTACTAATTTCTCTATCGCAGCTAAATCTAAATTTTTAACGAGAACACATGAAAGTGCGCGAAAGTGTCAACAATAGATCAGAACTTTTTGGTGATTAGTTGGGCTGTGTCACGTCGAAATTGTGCCCAGATACAGTACCATGCTATACAAAGCAAACAGTGTATATTCTGACATCAAAGAGACATTACTAATTGTAGCAAAACGAAAGAGTTAAAAACGAAACATTTTCTATACAAAAAATTCTATAACTCAATGATTTATAAAAAAGAAAAATAACACAATGTTTAAATGTAATAAAGAAATATTTTATTGTTGACGACAAAATTCTCGTAGTTTTTAATTTTTTGGGAGCGAGACAAGGTCAATGCTTTGTTATAGAAGTTCAGTACACTCCGAGCACGGATTTATTAAAACATGTCGAGTTTTATTGAAAGCTCGATATCTTAGGCACAGAATACACAAAATTAAGCAATACAATAATTGAACTTACCATGACACCAAAATTTCACACGATTCAGATGAAATTCCAAGGACTCTCCTTGGGTGAAACTACAGCAGATGCTTTCACTTGGGCATTGCTGAATCTCCTTCAACGGTCGCATATGCGTACATTCGTTGTAGCTGCAATGGATTTTGCTATGACGGTCACAAGGCACCTCGTTGACTTTAGAACAAGCGGTACATTTCACAAGAAACTCATATCTCAATCCACGGTAAAACAATGGCTCTTCGGATTTAATCTCGATCAGGCATTCTTCGAGAAGACCTTTGAGGCGGGCAACAAACTTTGCATGACTTTGTGGGCAGGAGGTTCTTTTGGGCGCAACACCAATCTTTATTTTGTCGATCAGTTGTATCAGATAGACATCATATTTAATATTGTCAAATTCAAGAGGGAGCAGCGTGTAATTGCAAAAAAGTCTTGGTTCCTCGCTGAACTTCTGGAGCATCTCCCTGCATTTACAAATGAGCTTCACTTGAAGGCGTGTGAAAACTCCAAGCGGGATAAGCTCCACTAAAAAACTGACCAACAGCGAAGCAATGGGACTTGCATTCAACTTTTCGTCATTCGGTTCTCCCGGTTTCATAAAAGGAGCAACCGACGGTACAAGAAAAGCCGACTTTCCTTTATGCTCAATTGGGCACATCAAGCTAACTCTTTGCATGACCTCCTCCAACAGCTCTCCATGTTCATTCTTTCTTAAGAATTCTTGCATCAGAATACCATTGTCACGCAGCTCGCGTAGGTAGGGTCCATCAATAGCTTTGACTTCATCGTCTGTATGAACAGTTATTACTTTGGTGAAAAGATTCATGAGCCACTGGGGGTTTAGCACAACCATCGGAGACCCACTGTAATACACGACCATGCTCTGACGATTTAGAAATTTAATAGCATCGTCAAATGAATCAACATTACACTTCTCAGCAATAGCTTTGGCTTCATCGACAGGAATATAATTACGCTTCTTTTTTGAAAACAGTTCCTGACGCAGTGCTGCTTCAAATTTCAACCATCTCGTCGGCATCGGTGCTTCCTTTTCCAGGATTGTCTTGCAAAGTTCAAAAACTTCACTTCTAAGTTCTCTAATGGGGACTTCGCTTCCAGACGTAGTTGTGTTGTCGATGACATATACACGGAGAACCCTACCAAACTTATCCGTTACTTCTTTGATTCTTCTCTTTACCTCTTCAATATCACCTTTGAAGCGATCTTTGTTGGTCAAAACAATAAAAACTGGTGGAGGAAGAAAATCAGGGAATTTTGCATTCTGGCTTTCACTTTCTCCTAATTGACCCACAACTGTTAGCCACGACAACAAATAATCCAAATTGGTGGCAAGAAGGGGATTTGCCGATTCCAGTTTGACATCAATATTCTTGGCTTTGAATCGCGGTTGAGCAGGCAGATCTAGCTTTTTTGTTAGATCATGGACAAGAATATACGGACAATGCGGTTTCAGGAAAAGGTAGTGGGTATCATAATATATCGCTTGACCAGCCAGATCATGGACTATGATTCGGACAGGGGGTGTCCTCGTTTCTTTATTTAGAGCTGCGAAGTCCATCACTTTCCTTTTTTCTGATGGTGACGGCTTGAAGGCAGTCTTGCTTCCAAGCGCGGTTTTTCTTTTAAGATCTGCTGACATTTGCTGATTGCTTGGACTAGGTGGTTGGATGAGTGATGAAATCCTCTCTGGATCTTGGGTCCCTGCATCACTAGTCCCAGAATACTGTTCGTTACACGTTGAACCAGCAGATGGGGTCATGTCGATCATCTGGTCTTGTTTGGACGGCTGTACTGGAACTGGTGAAATACTCATAATTTCACTATGCTGGTATAACGGTGGGCTTGGAGATACTGGTTCATCAATCGGCTGCACTGATTGAGCTAAAGTTTGAGTTTGTACTGGAAAAGATGTATTGCTAATCGGCTTGTATCCTGAGGCTGGTTGGGTTAGGAATAGGGCATCGTTCGTCGTACTGTCCTCATTTTTAATGAATGGAGAGGAATAATCACCTTCTGTATCTTTCAGATTCTTTCGTTGTTCCTTTACATCTTGGGACTCTGGGATTCTTTCAAGGCTTTCTTGTCTTTCTCTTACCACAGTTGCCGCCTTTTTACATAAATTATCTTTGGCAGCTTGTTTATTCACGAAAAACCGTTGTTGACTTCTTGGTTTCCATGGCTTACTTGACGTGTTATCTGTCACCTCAATAAAATCTACATGGATACCGACCGTGCTGGGTTCTTCCGGATCGAAAGGTTCTCCTAAAAGACGTTTCCGAACCGACGTTTTTCCAGCTCTATCCTGCCCTATAATCATCAACGGTATTCGATTGCTCTTTTCTTCTCCATGTTGTAGTGCTCGCTGGTAGGCTTCGTCATAGTCTAAATAATAATACAAAGTATATTCTGACACTACTAATTTTGCACAGATGGCGCGTGAAGCTATTGCAGGCGCGTATCTTCCCACCGCAAGGGATCAAAGTTAAGCCTGTTTAACTGTTTAAAATGGGTACTGTAAATCTGGCGGTGTTGTGGGAACACCTAACAGGTGTAATGTTACACGGATTTGGTGTAAAATGAAAGTTAACACCATTCAAGTGTAACTTAACACACCTAACGTGTACTTATACACTGCGCTTGGGTAAGGGTAACACTTCTTTAGTGTAAAATAGAAAACTGTCTTGTTGACACTTATTGGGGTGTAAATTTACTCAAAATGGTGTAATCTTACCTAAACTCAATGTAATTTCACACACTGTTAAAGTGTGAAAATACACTTGTTGGGTGTAAAAAACTCCAACACTAGTGCAGTGTATATTTACACTTGACGCGGTGTGACATTACACTAACGAAGGTGTGCTAATACACTATTTTGGTGTAAATTGCAAAGCAAAATTTCAGCACCAATAAATGGTAGATTGACACTTCTTTCGTGTAATTTTACACCAGGAAAATGTCATTACACACTGATTTGGTGTGAAAACTGAGTCATACATTAACACTACTTTAGTGTATAAACGCACCAAAAATGGGTAATTTTAACACCAGTAATTCTACAACTTGTTAATACTTTTAATTTACATTCTCGTGAATTGTTTACGCTAGGCCTAATGGCGTATTGTGTCATGCAAAGTAAACACAACATCAAAGTGAAATTTTCTGGTTAAAGTTAAATTTTCTGGCAGCAACCAGGCTAAAATACTAATACTACAGTCCCTTACGAAAAAATTCTATAGGATCCATAGGAATTCCTATAGAAATAAACTTTTCTATAGTAAGTAAAATTTTAATATTTTATAAGAAAATATACACTAAGTCATAATACGTAACCGGTATAAGGTATTCATCGATCATCATCGCGAAAGCGTGCATAAAAGCCGGCCGCGCCGAGCAATTAAGTAGACTATATACAAAATCAGGCCGTTGTCTGATTCTAGTATAAATGTGAGAGTTCTAAAAAAATAAATGCCCACAAGTTGTTTGAAACTCCTTTACTTCATCGTTTTAGGCTTTTAGCAATAAATTTTGTTCGCCAGAATATATTTTTTCAAACATACCCATGATGCCATGCCCGACTGGAAGCTAGCGCCAGCGTTGCATTGCGGGATAGCGTCGTTTGGATAGCGTTGGTTCGTGGTCGTGATGGTTTGTGTAAATTCTTGGCGAGTGGGCATCAAATTAACTATTTTAAAGTATTCACCGGCATTTTAAATTGTTTGTAAGTTAGCTGGATAAGTTAATAATCAGTTATTTTCACCCAAAAGTGAAGTGGGCCGTGTTTGGATTCGAAGACTTGCCACTGATGCGAAGTTAACGTACACGTACTTGGATGGGTGACGGCCTGAAAATATACCATGTTGCCGTGTCGATTCCCAACTTAAAGACTCGTGTGAGTAGAATTGTTGTCGGTTCTCTTCTCTACTTAAAGAGTTTTTCTCTAGGGTGTGTGTTATCCTACTGGAGAGCAAGTTCGTTATACTTGAAACCGGATTGTATTGTGCTCACTTCAAGACACTTTGTTTCAAGAAGGATTCTTAATCTCGAATATCCCTCATAACTTAATAATGATTAAAAATATTCGTCCATTATATATCATATATGAGAAACCATTTGAAATAAACGTCCCTCATTATTATTCAAGAGATAATCCCCCTCATTAACCATCATCTGGACGACGACAGCATGTTTATGCACTGCTATAGAACTGGTCAGAACAATCCTGTCATAAACCCGACAAATTAGCAGACTCTATTTATTGTTCTTTAGTCTTCCAACAATTTTGGAATAAGAACTTTGTTGTATAATGGAGTCAGGGAATAGATTGCTCTAGTTCATCATAGACAATGCAGACGACCTGTCACTGACCACTACATCTGGGAGGAAGCTCCAAGTTAGGTTGAACACCTGGCAAGAAACTTAAAAATAAAGAAATTACTAAAAGTAAACTCAGGAAGGACAGAAGTTCCAGTCACGACAAAAGAAGTTACCAAGACTAAAATCAATATTCGAGACCTACATGGAAGAGACTGAAGCAGGTGCCACAGAACCTGTAAAGGAAAGTCAGAGGAAAAGCCAGCTTGGCAGAAGTGAAGTGAAGTCAGCAGCGTGATATGCGATCTAAAATTACCAACAAAGTAGAAAATCAAGATCAAGACTGTGATTCGTCCAGTCCTCATGTATTGAGCAGAGACATGGCCATTGAACTGACAAAAACAGAGATGAGAATGCTGAGATGGCCTGGCACAGGCACCTGGCTCAGATAAAAGAAGACCAACAAAAAAAGTCGGACAACAAACTGGAGTCAAGTGCATATGCTATTGCTAAAGTTGAGAGATACACGACTCAGTTGAATTGGCCATGTGTATTGACGAAAAGAAAATCATTCCCTGAGCCAAGCATCTGACCTGCCTATATTATTCTCTCCGTTTCATACACTTTTAATAACTAGAAATACATGAATGCAACAACCCCTCGCCTGCTTTATATGCATTTTTTAACCCCACTCCCCCCCCCCCCCCCCAATTTCTGTTTTTGTTGTATTAATGACACACAGATCATCTTTAAATTTTTATGTATTTTTGAAACACACACCCCCTGATTAAAATATTAAAGCCCTCCTGATATGCATTTATAGGGTGACTAACTGTTTACTTTCAGATTTCTGATTTGAAAATTGAACATATGAAAGCAAAACTTAGGTTTCATGAATTGAACAAACCCCTGTAAAACATATATTCATTGTTTATAGGTTTCCAAGGGAGTTTTTTTTAGCAAGTCTTTAAATGGCTTCCCTCTGCTGTTATGCATACATGTTTTGCAAAGGCAGAATTAAAAGTTAACAGCTCCAAAACTACATTTATAATATAAAGTCTGAGATAAAAACAATTCAGTAGAATCGGATTCCAGAAACAAATATTAAACAGACAACGTTTCTGGAGAAAATTTGGAAATACTGCCTAGAAAATCGGCAAAGTCGGCCCATGAGTATTATAAATAATAAGTGCATATACATAGTCAATGAAAAACACCACGTCCAGATAAGTTTTACAAGTTGGTGTAAAAAGGTAAGCACGAATATAAGTGGAGCTGTATATCATTTGGGTTAAAGCGAAAACATGAAAACAACACAATGTATTAAACTTTATATAATAGCTGCTAGATTAAGTTTAACGGACGAGTGACTATAAAAGGGCTTTTATTTAAACGTATTGCCGGTCTTGGCACTTAATACAATGAATCCAATCAGCAAAATAAATATACAAATCCCCTACATGAGTTACCACAAACACTGCCAATTCAGATCGACTTTTTGTTTACCATACAGCGTTTAGTATCTTCAGGTTTTCTGGTTTCTCTTCAAGATATATTAAACCGCTGTTTGTTGTTTTAGTAGAGCCAGCTCCATTTCGTTTCTTTCGTTTCGCAAAATATAGCCATAGATTTAGTTTAAAATTTTGTGGTGCTTCATTGTCAGTCACCAGTAACCCAACAATTCTTACCGCATGACACCCTACGACGTATACATATATATATATATATATATATATATATAAACAGCTTCCAGATTTTCGTCTGCCTTGCTTTTTCTACACGCGTGTAAAATGAACTCCACGCGTGTCGAGATTAGCACCCTCACCGGGCTCCGGGCCTTCGGCCCGTCGCCCGGCCCGGGGATAATAAAAATAATAATAATAATAATAATAATAATAATAATAATAACAATAATAATAATAATAATGGTTTATTCAGCCATATTCTTGCACACGGATGTGTGAATTACAAATATGTTTACAATAGATATAAATATATAATTATATAGATTATTAAAGTTTTGTTCTAATTGAAAAGTCATGGTTAACTCTTTCTTGTCCGAATTGGTCTTTAGTATTTTATTCTGGCTAACGCCAGACGATTTTATTCACCTCTGGGGAAGCCCCCGGACAGGAATGAGTTAAAAATCAAGATATTTACACAAGGTATATACATATTAAAAATTAACAAAACGACAACTAGGAAAGGTCAAAAAGTCAAAAAAGTTAAAAAGGTTCGCAAGAAATTTGCGTATACGCCATTGCAGGGAAGAAACTCTTTTTATATCTGTCGGTATGACATTTGGGCAGAGACAAGCTTGAGTTATTTCTTAGTGTAACTGAAAGGCACCTTCACGCGTAGGAGGCAGAAGATGGTGGAGACGCGAGTCAGGTTCTCGAATGTTTGATAGGACTTTCAAACAAAGTTTTGATCTTCTTTCATCAAGGCGACTGCACTTAGCAACAGTCACCGCGTCACTGTAGTGAAGATCAGGAAACACAATTCGCATTACACGCTTTTGGACCATTTCTATTTTAGAACGAAGATATTCAGGAATACTGTGAGACCATACCACACAACAGTACTCTAATACTGACTGTACCAATGCGAAATAGATATGAATTAAGTCATTTGTCGGCACTCTCGCTTGTTTAAGCACCCTAATAATATGCAAACGTTTCGATGGTTTGGCGATGATCTCGTTGATATTATTATTCCATTTCAAATCATCTGTTATAGTAAGTCCAAGCACCTTGTGAAATGGAACTTGGTCGAGAGGTATACTATTAATAATCAATGGTGCAACATCTGGTTTCGTTTTTAAAGGACAAATGAACATCTCCTTGCACTTTTTAGGATTCAAGTTCATATTATTGTCTTTGGACCAAGTCGAAATTTTGTCGAGATCAAACTGCAACATTGACGTTGATTCAATTTTAACGACCTCCGACAATGAAATGTCATCAACATATTGCCAGTGGCTTGCTTTCAGAGGCGACTTCAGCGCGAGATCATTAATCATAATCACGAAGAGAATTGGTCCAAGTTTTGTCCCTTGGGGGACACCGGCGTGTGTTGATTCCCAACCAGATATCAAAGAATTGAATTTGACTGCCTGACGTCTGCTACTAAGAAAACTACACGACCAGAGGATAAGTAGCCGCCTAACGCCAAGATTGATCAATTTTCTTACCAAAATATTGTGATCAATGTGATCAAAGCCTTACTGAAATCTAGAAAACAGACTCTCAAGTACTGTGATGGCTGGTCTAGGGAGGAAAGCCAATTTTCGAACATGTCCAGGAGGCAGTAACTGGTGGACGAGCCTTTAAGGGAGCCAAACTGTTGTGGGTCTATCTCGTGTTGAACATCCTCAATAAGCCACTTCACGGCAAAGTCCTCTTGGACCTTTGATATGCATGGTGTGAGGGCTATGGGTCTGAGATCTCCATTACATGTAATAGGAGTAACTTTGGGTATCGGAGATATATATGAGTCTTTCCATAACGTGGGAAAGAAACCTGAGGAAAATGAAGCGTTAAATATTTCTGTCACAGGTATGGCCAGCTCGAATGCAAATTCTTTCCAAATGCGATTAGGAAGACCATCGGTGCCAATAGCCTTAAAAAGACCTAGATTCGACAGTTTCTTGCGTACTTCAGATGGTCTTATTACTGGTAGCTCGTACTGGGCAGGCAAAAAGGCTGGTAGTGTGCTATTATCCAGAGGAGAAAGGTCCGAGGAAACTGAGATATAAAATTTATTAAGTCTTGTAGCTAGGTTGGTCCCAGATATCACATTGCCAGTCTCGTCCTCGTAGCAAATCGACGTCGTGCCGCTAGCTCTGCCCGACATTTTATTAATAATGTTCCACCATTTACGTGGGTTACCAGTTCTAAAATGATGTGCTTTTTCCCGATAAAAAACTTCCTTCCTTTGAGTAATGGTTCTGCGCACCTTATTTCTCAAATGTTTCCACTGATCATGACGACCCGAATGATACGCTCGCTGTCTGTCTAAGATCAATTGTTTAATCGATGACGTCATCCATGGCTTATCAGTATTGTGGATTCGTACGGTCTTTGCTGGGAAGAAAAGCTCGATGGCTGACTTAAGATCATGTGTCAAAGATTCTGCCATTTCGTCAACAGAGGGACTTTCCCCCAAATTTCGAAACCAACTATGCTGACAAATCCATCTTCCAAAGGCATCCATTGCTGACCTGGGAAAATGTCGCAAGGAGCATTTGTTAGTTGGAAGGTGGTCAGTAGAACTACGTTGATAACTTGCTTTGGTTAGCGGTTTCCAGATTATAGTATTATGATCGGCAGATCCTAGAGGCGCATTGGACGTTGGTCTACTATAAAAGTTACCAAAGTTAGTAATTATAAGATCCAATATGGACGCGCCACGGGTAGCGTCCTGGACAACCTGTTTAAGATCGTGATGCACGATTAAGTCAGAAATAATAAGTTTGTTAAAATCACCCAAAATAATTACACCGCATTCTGGGTAACGATTGCGGACTAGATCAACTGAATCAACCAAATAGTGAACAAGATCCTTCTGTTCTTGAGCCAATTTATCTGGAGGATTGTAGACAACACCGATCATGATACCGGATAAGCGACGAGGCAAGCGGTGAGGACGGAGCCATATCCACATGCACTCGTAGAGAGGGCTTTCAAGATCAAGTCTTCGTTTAGAAGGTATAGTGTGAGAAATATATGCACACACGCCTCCAGCACGGCCACTCAGTCGGTCTCTCCGATGTAGCGAGAAACAAGGTATATTAATAAGATCACTATCGTGCATTTCATGCAACCAGGTTTCTGTTATTACTGCCACGTCTATAGACATTACCTCCAAAGTGGCAGCTAGTTCATCCACTTTTGACGGTAAAGAATGCGCGTTACAAAGAAAAAAAACATGGTAGCTGAGATGTCTTACCCAATTCCTTAGCAAACTTTGTTATGGGAACGCTGATGAGGTTTTTATTCTGCGATTTTCTCCAAAGACGGTTTTGATAATTAATACCCCTAACAGGAGTTCTATTATAAATTCTGTTAGTAATTAACACAGGGATATTATAAACCCCGGGGGTTATCTCAAGTGATGTTGGATCCGGGTAATCCTGTAAACCAAGTCCAGATGCGTTAGCCATTCCCTTTTGTAGTATAGGGATTGTTTTGGAGAAAGACCGTTCCGAAACTGTCGCCGAAAAAAAGGCTGATGGGATTGGTTACCATATATCTTGCCTCTCCTCTGTTTACCACTGGGTCGACCTGTACTAGCTGTTTCATTCATTGTGTTATTGCTCACTCTAACACCCCTGCCTCTGGTACTGACTTTAGTACTTTCATTGGTCGAAATTGGCAAGTCAATTATTGGGAGACAGCCCATCCAGTCAGGTATCTTTGGTGATTTTTGGGATTGATTTGAAATCTTTTTATCCGACTTAATTGCGTTATCAACTTGTTTCTTACCAACTGGTTGAGTAATATTAATGGCACGCAGATTACCATTTTCAATATTACTATGATAATAATTTGACCAAGAAACAGAGGAGGTTGGTGATGCGTTAATAACGTGTGATAAATTATCATTGATTGACTGCGTTCGACAACTTGCATTCGAAAGAACTTGGTCAAGATTTTCCTTGTGAGCAGTTTTTTGTATTAATGTTTCCTCGGGCGTGAAATTATCTTTGTCTTTAACTTCCTTACCGTAGGCATTGAACTGTTCTGTTTATGCTCAAGGTCGAAGACCCTTCTCCTGAGAAAATCAAGATCCAATTCTAACTGATTGGTTTTATTCCTTTCCTCAAGAAGCTCTTGATTTAGGCGGTTTATTTCATTCGAATATTCATTTATAGAGAAACATACCTTTTGAGCGTTAGCTAAACTTTGTAAGGCATCCATCTGCGACTGTAGAACTTCTATGTTGATTTTCATGTCTTCAAGTTCGGTTAAGACACAGCCACAAGGGCATTTCGTCTTGCCCCCATCAACTAAAGGCTCCATATCGCTAGTACCGAAGTCAGATTCGGGATTGCTTCTTTCTGGAATATTTCGCTCACTGGGATACCCAACAAAAGAGCCGACCTCGGTTTCGCTGCCATATGCGGTCGTAGATGATAGATATATATATATATATATATATATAGCGTGTACTAAGGATCTGCCTGAAGATTCTTTTTTAGATGAAACAGCCTGTTGCAGACTTTGGAGGTAAGCGAATATATATATATATATATATATATATATATATATATATATATATATGTTCTGTTGCTTAAAACTCGTTCGTGTAGGGTGTCTTGACAAATAATCGGCTGGATTGTTAGTTCCGGGCTGGTAAATCACTTTAAATAGGTATGGTTGAAAACGTAATACCCAGCGTTCTATTCTTGCTGAAGGCTTTGACTTGCGACTACCATAAATTACTTCCAGTGGCTTGTGATCGGTTACTAGTGTGAATTCATTTCCATAAACGTACAGGTGAAAATGTTCTGCTCCCCATATTATAGCAAGTGCTTCTTTTTGTGTCTGCGAGTATCGCTATTCAACTAGTATCGCTTTTCAACTTCTGTTAGGGCTCTGCTTGCGTACGCTACTACTTTCTCATCTTCCATCCCCTTTGATTTCTGTGAGAGTATTGCTGAAACACCTACTGGGCTGGTATCAACAATAATATATGTTTCTTTCTGCTTGTCGAAATAGGCCATACATGGTGCTCATGAGAGTGCTTTAGTTATCTGAATAAATGCTCGTTCATGGATGTCTTTCCACTCGAATTTCGCATTCTTTTAGGTCAGGTCGCGCAAAGGGGCTGTTATAGTTGCAAAGTTAGCAATGTACTTACTGCTATAGTTCGCCATTCCAAGAAGGCTTCGAACTTCGTGTACGCTTGTTGGTATTGGTGCATCTTACAAATCTTTGACGCGTTTTGGATTTGGTTTACTTCTTTCTTCTGAAAATACTTGACCAAAAAAATCGAGAGTGTTACGTAGAAAACTGCATTTCGACTGATTGAGACGTAAACCTTTGCTGGAAAGGCGTTGTAGACACTTGTCTAAATTTACATCATGCTCCTCGCGTGTTTTACCGTACACCGGAATATCGTCTGCGATGTTCTTAACTCTTTTAGGCCTTGAAGTTGTGTCTGTAAGGTATACTGGAAAATCTCGGCGGCGGCATTCGTTCCGTAGTTAAGGCGTTTGTAGCGGAAAAGACCAATGTGTGTACTAAAAGTTATGTACCGACTTTCCTCGTCCAGCTCTAGTTGATGATACGCCTGCGAAAGATCTGGCTTGGAATATTATTTTGCACGGTTTAACTCGAAGCTGATATCCCCAACGGTAGGGATCGGGTGACGTACTCTCTTTATAGCCTCGTTGGTAAGTCTCATGTCAACGCAAATTCTGACTCCACCGTCCTTTTTAGGCACAGCT
The DNA here is from genome assembly GCA_964035015.1 of Corallium rubrum. Classification (NCBI taxonomy): domain Eukaryota; kingdom Metazoa; phylum Cnidaria; class Anthozoa; order Scleralcyonacea; family Coralliidae; genus Corallium; species Corallium rubrum. The sequence continues at coordinate 288,518 of CAXIUP010000034.1, forward strand.
ACGATCGGTGATACCCATGGCGTAGGCTGGTCTTCGGGCACACGTTCGATTATATCTTCACTTCCTAATTCTTCTAACGCGCATTTTATTTTCTCACGAATGTGATACGGAATCCGTCGCTGTGGTTGTACTTTATAGGTGTTTGATCTTTGTCAATATTCAGTTTAACTTTTTCTCCTTTCAATTTCCCCAGACCGTGAAACAATTGTTCATGTTTGTTTAAAACTGTGTCTAGTTTATTATCCTTGGTCCCCGACACCTTGTTGATGTGTACACTGATGAGACCAAGATCTTGGGCTGTTGTTGACGAAATTAGATTACCACTGGCCTTTGTTTGGGCGACATAAATTGTTGCCACGGCAATTCGTTATACGCAAACGCTTTAATGTTTGTTCGTTTAGTTTAAGTGGGCTTACCTCAAAATGTTGAGTGTAAGTTTAGTTCCTTTCACCTTTTCGTAAGTAGTTTGGTCAATCATATTTATCGTCGCTCCTGTATCGAACGGTTGCTTTGAAGAATGTTGACACACCTTGACATTCACCTTCGGGGATTTATTACATGTCATCGCATACAAATAGTCATCCGAACTGTCTGTATCGCATTCGGCTTGGTTGATAGGGTGAAGAGACTTTTTAGCACTCGTTCGATTTTGGTTTTCGTGATCTGATGGAGGTTTGTGCTTTTGTTGTTGTTTCCCTCGAAAAACTCCTGCAAAATGGTTTGATTTTCCACATTCTCGACATTGTTTACCTTTTGTCTCTTTTGTGAGGATACCCTCAGGTATCTTTTCTTTAGACTTTAGACTATGTCGCGAACTTGATATGCGCTTTTTTTGTCGCGTCTATACCATCGATAAGAATGGATTTCAAATCATACGTAGGATTCGCAAAGCTTTCTCGCGAATTCTCGACGACGTGTCAGCGGTGATGATTTGCTGCTCGATTTCGAAGTCAACGTCGGCAAATGATCACGTTTGAGCTAATAAAGTGCGTAGGCGCGTATGAAATTGATCGAGAGTTTCGTGGTTCTCTTGCGTTGCTTGTCTAAATCGGTATACCTCATATCGCCGATTCTTTTTGCGGTTCAAAGTATTCCTTTAACTTGTCTTTTGCAACGTCGTAGTCAGTCGCAGTTCCTGTGTTGGGTATTTGTCGGAAGATTTCTCGAACTCGCTGTCCAGTTTGATATAGAAGTAGCGCACGTTTTCGTTTCGTTTCGTGTCGGTTATTCCACTCGCTAATATAAACATTTCGAAGTCCTCTGTCCAATTCTGCCATCGAGTTGTCAAGCTTGCTCCAACTTCTGAATCTGGGTTGAATTCTGGTACTGGCTGAATTGATACAGACTGTGTTTGAACATGTATGTTCGCTGGTTTAGCTTGCTCCTGCGCCATTCTCGTCGCCAATATAATATTCTCTCCGTTTCATACGCTTTTAATAATATCAACACTCGTCGTCTATTCTGCCTCAGACAGTCTCTCTCTCTCTCTCTCTCTCTCTCTCTCTCTCTCTCTCTCTCTCTCTCTCTCTCTCTCTCTCTCTCTCTCTCTCTCTCTCTCTCTCTCTCTCTCTCTCTCTCTCTCTCTCTCTCTCTCTCTCTCTCTCTCTCTCTCTCTCTCTCTCTCTCTCTCTCTCTCTCTCTCTCTCTCTCTCTCTCTCTCTCTCTCTCTCTCTCTCTCTCTCTCTCTCTCTCTCTCTCTCTCTCTCTATATATATATATATATATATATATAGACTGTATATATATATATCCTCGACCACGTGGTATCAATCGCGTTCTTGTTAATACCTAAGTATTACACTGCTAATCATGGAAAAACGAAAGAGGGGAAGACCAGTAAAGAGATGGAGTGAAGCAAAACCGGGAGAAAAGGGGGTTGGAAACAGAAGATACAGGGACCGAAAGAGTTAGCGACTACTCCTGCATTCCTGGCCGACCCAACCATATAGTCTTATAGAGAAGAGACGAAAGAAGAAAAATAAGTCGAAGTTACTGCAAATTTTAAATTCGCAAAGAAATAACAATTTGATCCAAGCCGCTTTTTCACCAAATCAAGTGTGTGTGTGTGTCTTCACGAAAAATATCAATACCAAATTCAAATTTTAGATGGAGGAAATCAACACAATCGTCAAGAAAAGTATCTACAATAAAATTAAGGTTTTTATCAAAACTGTTAAACTAACGTCCTTGTCAACAAATGTTTCCGTTTTATATTTAGTAGTACAGATCAAGATAAACTTCAGGCTGATCTCAAGGTGCTTTATGACTGGTTCGTTATACGTGGAGTATGGACTTCAATATCAGCAAATGTAAAATATTAAGGAAAATTCGAACTTATCGGTATTTTGATCGTTAGTATTACTTAGGGTGCAAGTCACTTAGTATTGTAGAATTAAAAAAAAAATGAAATAGGCGTTTGCTCATGTACCAATCTCAGTTGGAATTGTTTGGACACAGATAAACAACAACAAAAAATATTAGGTCTCCTTTATCCTTCAACACGAGATACTGATGACCCCAAACGTTAAACGTTTACTATATGTACATAACAACGGTCAGATCAATAATAGAGTGTGCCAGTCAAGTCTGGTCACCATATAAGAAGGCGAACTTCACCTCTTATTCTAGATAGCAACGTTGAATATAAAGAAAAACCGATAAAACTTCGCTTGCTACCGCTTTATATGCATAGAGAGATGGAAGATATACTTATTTTTCCTACAAAGTCTTACATATGGCCAAGTGCTAAAACCTATTGACCTAATCACATAGTCCATCACTGGTCGGAGCTTATGCAACAGTGAACACTAATGACCTTAAGTTGGTTATTCCATTTGTTTGCACCGATGTTAAATATTCACATTTTGTGCGTACCAAAAGATTATGGAACTCTTTACGGTATAACATTCGTTCTTCTTCATCGCTAACATTATTTAAGATTTGACTTTCCAATCTGTACTATGATCGATTTTCTATACTGTTCTTAACCTTAGTTCCTAGTTTCATAATATAATTCTAATTGATTAATGTAAATATAATGATTTAATATTTTTATTTGATTATTTCCTTAGGTGGTAGTCGAGCGGCAAATATTAAAGGAATCTTTAACTGATTTTGTTTCTGGCCTCCCAAATACATTCAATTTCATCTGGTTAAGTAGAAAATTGACAGGTATTAAATTAAATTAAATTAAATTAAATTGAATTGAATTGAATTGAATTGAATTGAATTGAATTGAATTGAATTGAATTGAATTGAATTGAATTGAATTAAATTAAATTAAATTAAATTAAATTAAAGCAAATTAAATTAAATTAAATTAAAGCAAATTTGGTGTCCTAACAACCTGTTACTATCTTGTCACCTAACAGCTTGTTACTAACAAGGTTGTAGCAGCTCGTTGAATGAACACCATTGTTACGTGTGAACAGCTGTGCTCCTGACGTTTTGCGACAACAACCTGTTGACAAACTATGAGATTTTTACCTAATTTTCCGAACATGAAAACAAGTAGCCTGCGAACCCAGACGTATTTGCCCGCCCTCTTTGCCTCCCGCGAAAACTAGCGTCTGCGAACCCGAGCAAAGATTCGATTTCCGTGACGTATTACCTTTTGTCTCGTGTTATCCAATCAAATTTGAAAATATATTTAGCTAAAATTGCCCACGCGTGGACACACGCTGAACATGGCTGAACGAAGTCAAGGAAGGACAAAATATTTGCATGTATGTTGTATAATATTAAGTCTTTATATAACGATGAACGACACTCGACAGAAATTGTCACATCAGGCCGACACTTGTTTTCTTTGTAAGAAAACATTTTCCGCGACAAAGGAGAAAATTAATTAATTAGCACTAACCAGATGTTGACCTCGACGCCGCTCAAGAAAGCTGAAACTCACCTTCACTAGTTCGAGCAGCTTCAGAAACTCAGAAGTAAGAGACTAAAGTTCATCTTACTGTAGAATATCTGAGAAAAACAATACGAAAAGAACTGGTAAATGACTTTGCGGTCCTCGGAAAAGCAATTATTCACGGCTCTCAATCTCATCAGAGAATTGCTAAAGCGGTATTGAAGAATGACACGTTGAAACTGGTGTGCCCTGGAAAATGTTTTAAAGCTTCTGACTTTGGAAGTTAACGGCTTATGTTCACGACGACAGTCTTCCACGCTCCGAGTAAAAACAACGGCGGAGTTAACATGTTTTGAATTTGAAAAGTTATGCCTAGAATGGAAACAGAGAGCCCCTCTTCTCCATGCAGCTTTTCGATGACTATTGCGTCTTCAAGGAAATAAAATCCTGAGTGGCTTCCCAGTATAGCAGTGGCTGGTTCGACAATAGTGATAACTGTAGTATAAAGCCTGGTTTTTACTAGAGCATAAGCACAAGCATATGGCCATAAACAAAAGACAATACAAAGAAATGTAACTCCTGTGTATGCCATACTTGGTACAGTAAGGTATCTGACATTTTGCTTGGAAACGTCATGCAGTATAATAATTGTTGCAACTATAAACGCAACAATTGTTGTCGTTAATCAGTTGTAATGACATGTTTAATATAAAAGTTTCACAGATAAAACTATTTTTTGTTTTGTTTTTTCTTGAGCTGATGCCTATGCTTACGCTTATGCTTATGTCGTTAGTGAAAACAAAGCTTAAACAACAATTATATTACTTTTCAAAAAAAGAGTATTTAGCACTGACAGATCGTTAAGAAAATGTGAATGACAATATTTAATATTGCTAGGCTTGGTTGAAATGAAAGCTGTAATTTAGGACAAAGAACAACAGATATTTTTCTCAACATTTTTGTCTTAAATATAATCACAACAACAAAATAAGTCATAAAACATTGCACTCTCAAAAACAAACTCGGAATCATATTTCACCGAGTTTTATTTGCAGAGACTTCATAAATTCGATAGTCACTTTCTTATTTGGAAACTGATGTTGTTTACGTACCATTGTTCTGAAATTGACACATCAACTGCTACAGCTTTCATAGCCTTTTTAGCTTGTATTATAAATGTCGCTGTGAACAGTGAACCATTTCCCGCCATATCATCTTTCATCACCTATAGCCACAACTCTGGTAATCCAAACACGATGGAAAACTTTCCGTTTTACTTTAGCACCGCTTTCAGTCCATCGAACATCTGACGTGATGTCGTTCAGCGATACAGCACTATATTAAATCCCAAGAGAATTGAGGCGACTGACTTGATCAGGCTTCGCTTGGCTGCATACAATGCACCAAACACGAGTGGCAAGACTTGAAAATATCAGGGACTTCCCAAATCCAGTAGGCAAATTCACGAAAAGATCCTTTCTCTCTTTGACGATATATTCTATAGCATGCTCTTGATATTTATTCAACCTTTTAATGCTAAAAACTTGACAAACTTTGGTAAGCGCACTCTCGATACTTTCTGTCATTTCAGAAAGCCAATTGTTTATTTGTATTCCTTTGTTTCCACGCGTTTGCGTGTTTATCCCGCACAAATCCCGCGCGTTAGTTCTCGGTTTTTAGGAGGGAAATTGTGATAGAATAAAAAGGTATTGCCTCACGGAAATCAAATCTTGGCACGGGTTCGCAGACGCTAGTTTCCGCGGGAGGCAACGAGTGCGGGCAAATACGTCTGGGTTGGCAGGCTAGAAAACAAGCGATAAACCAATTAAAAAGTGAACTGATGCGGGTTTTTACCTATTAAATTACATTCTGATTTACGTTTTTATTATCTTAACAACTGTTGAAGCTAGGTAAACTTATATTCTGATCTAAAGACGCGTTATAAGTCAACATGGCAGCACGTTTCAATTGAGAACAAATACCTAACACATGACAACTTACCTGTTTCTTGAATTTTTCCTATTTTCTTTCTTACACAATCAGCAAGCTCATGATTTCCGTCACGAATACATTTTTTTAAAACTTTATCCCAAGAACAGTTGTCATCAGTCTCCGCTAATTTCTTAAATAGCGCTTCTGCTTCAGCATCTACAAAGAGAGATTGTTAAAGAAGAGAACTTTAACCAGAGTCAGTTAAGATATGGTCTGGACACTACGCAAGCTTCAAAGCGCCAATAATGAGCTGTGATTAAGTGACTGCAGCCAAACGCTCCTATTGGATGACTGCTTCACTATTCTAAAAATACATTGCTCCCACCGCGCACAAGTTTGCATAAACGTTCATAGATCATCTTTCAATAGACTATGCTTTGACGTAGTGTTCTCTATTTTTTAAGCAAAAAAATATTGCCAAGTGAAGGAAATAGAAGTGTTACTTAAATAAATCTGAAAATCAGTTCCTTGCCGCGACTTTCACAACCTTTTTAGCTTGTATTATAAATGTCGCTGTGAACAGTGAACCATTTCCCGACAGGTTCACAGACGCTAGTATCCGCGGGAGGCAAAGAGGGCGGGCAATCGTTTACATATTCGATATTTTGTCGTTTGATTAGGAGTATGTTCTTTCGTTGCACCGTTTCAATTTATTTTGTCAATGATTGTCTGAATTTTTCACGAGTTGATTTCGTTAGAAAATGCAGCAGAGTGACTTCGTTTTAACAACGTTTCGTTCTCATTAATAAAACACTTGCTTGTGGACGTCTTTATGTGGCGTGTAATTTGTTCTGCAACGCATTTATGGTCTTGTTACTTTAAAATATCATTTTCCATTCACGCCTTACGCGTACGTCAATATACTTTTTCCAGTGTAAAAACCAACGATGTATACATGCATGCTAATTAGCGCATTACAAACGTGCATATTTTATGTGTTTTGGGCTGCTGTTGGTTGTTCTTCCCTTTGTCCTATGATTTAAGCCTCCCTTGGGTACAGTTCCAATTGGTTGAATTTAAGTACTCAATTAAGAAATTTGACCAATGATGCAGGACGCGTCCATTGCAGTTTGGAAATAACAAACAATTTCACAGTTGCCATGCAGAAATGGAGTTGCTTAAACACTATAATAGCTCTTCTTCTGATACCGACGGCGTGCTAGGCTCTCGGCAAGTTCGCCAGGTATACCTGATCACTTACAGCCAGGCAAATACAACAACATTTTCAACAAGACGGTCATTTGCCGAAGCCGTTGTCCGCTCGTTTTCTCAACGAACTGCACGCGTTGTTCAATGGTGTTGCGCCCGGGAAAACCATCAGGGTTCGGGCGTCCATTATCACGTTGCAATAAAGCTGAATAAAAATCAACGCTGGTTGCCGGCGAAAAACTTTCTGAAGGGGACTTATGGTATATCTGTACACTTTTCGAACGTCCACGCGAACTACTTCACAGCATGGCGCTATGTCACGAAGGAAGATACCGAGTATGAGCAAAGCGAGACACATCCAGACTTGTCGAATGCTTGCGAACCAACCACTATGAAGGCACTTAAAACGCTCAGAAGACAACGCAAAATTCGTGTCAGAAGGCAATCTCCAACACCTGTAAAATCCAGCGCAGAGAGCGAAGATGTTTCTACGCCTTCGAATGCAGAAAAGCCAATAGAGGGGCGGGCAAGAAAACGTCGACGTCTTTCTTCGTACGAGGTTTCCCAAATAATTGTGGCAAAGAACCTTCGTGACCGAACTGCTTTGATGGCTTTCGCTAATGTCCAGAAGCAAGAAGGAAAGACTGACTTGGCGGAATTCATTGTTAATCGGGGAACAAAAGTGGTAAATGAGTTAATTAGCAACGCGTGGGACATGGAGAACGCAGAAGAGACAATGCGACGAAGAGAGAAATCCCGCATTGGTTATACTGCAAGAGGCGTATGATGGAGAGTGCACTTGCCAAACGCACAGGGAGTGGGAGACGTGTGCTTTAGAAATACTGCATAATAATGACATACCACCACAGCAGTTTGGCGCGTATGTGAAGGATTCGCTTATGAGAGGCCGGGGGAAGTATAGAAATGTAATGCTTACAGGGCCCGCGAATTGTGGCAAGACATTCTTACTTAATCCGCTAAACAAAGTTTATCACACCTTCACGAATCCAGCATCGACCAGTTTCGCATGGGTTGGGGCTGAAAATGCTGAGATAATTTTCTTAAGTGATTTTCGATGGTCGCCGCAAATCATTGCATGGCACGATCTACTGCTCTTGCTCGAAGGTCAGCAGGTCAATTTACCTGCTCCAAAATCGCATTTCGCCAAGGATGTCACTTTCAAAGGGGACACGCCTATTTTTTGCACAACGAAAAGACCCATATGCTTCGTTAAGAATGGATGCGTAGACGATCGCGAGACTGAAATGATGAGTGTCAGGTGGAAAGTGTTCAATCTAACTTACCAAATACCACAAGACGAGCAACGGCAAGTAGAACCGTGTTCTTCGTGCTTCGCACAAGTTATTTTGCACGCTGACGATTAGCTAAATTATCATACTTGTTATATTAAATAATGATATGCACAACCCGAATGTATATTGTTAATGCACTTTACCATGTCTAATTGTCTATATGAGTCTATATGAGCAATTTTGACGTACTTAATTCAACTTAACCACACTTAACTACACTTAACCACACTTAACCACACTTAACCAATGCTGCCTTTAAAATTATTGAATGTATTTTATTATTTTTAATGCTTGGTTAACTGTGGTTAACTGTGGTTAAGTGTCCCAAAGTGGCGACAGTTTTGTTCTGTTCTGGTTAAGTGTCGTAATACGTCATATTTTCTACAACAGGGTAGAGGATTTAAGAATATATAAGCAATTTGAAATTCTGTAAAGATATTTTCGAAAAAAAATATTTTAATGTGCACTTGTACACATGGTGGTATGTATACAAGTCATTATAACTCTGACAGAGCACACACGATCATATTTGTCATACGTTCAATAACAAATTTGCTTAATCGTTTTGCTATTAGTGCTAAATCAAGGACAACGAACAAATGACAGTGATAAACATTTAATATTAATATGATGTAATAACAGAGCTACAGAGTGCAGTACATATCCACCAGTGTTTAGTAACTATTTATACATGCATGTTTACGTTACGACTGTTTATATAACCATCATGAAGTAATAATAAATGTTCAGTATTTTGTGCGCCTACCATTAGTTTTGACAATCTGCTGCAACCAGTTTGTCATAGAGGAAATTGTCTTATCAATTACCTCTTTTGACGTCGACCATATATTGTATTGTACCGCCTGTTTGAACTCCTCCCATGTTTGGTGGGTGACGTTCTTCTCTTTTATTTGTCCTTCCAGACGTTTTCTAACGAGGTGAAACACGTTCTCTATTGGGTTCAGGTCCGGCGATCTTGCTGGAATTTTTTGCATGGTATAACCCATGTCCATTAACGAGGCCCTTGCTTTGGCCGAAGTTTGTGAAGGATCGTTATCCATTACGAATATTTTGCGATCGGCCTCACCTTTCCCCGCGATTTCAAACAGATTGGGAAAATGGCGACGTATGAATTGTGCGAAGAATTCTGCGGTCATTTTTTCATAGGGTTCTGCCAAGATGACTCCTTTGCCATACGATATGACAACAATGAGATGAAGTCTTTTGCCTCCTGCGAGATCTTTGCTCCCCTTTGTCGTTAGGACTAGACCCTCGTTCTTTTTCCGCCAAATTCTGTTTTTCGGCTTGACTGCATCACTCATTGGATTACCTTTAAATACGAAAGATACGCCGTCTAAATAAAAAGCTACATCTTTTGTCCAGTAATCTGCAGAACAATCATCCAGTCTTGATCTTGCAAATTGACGCCGTACTTTTAAATCTTTATCGGTCAGGATACCTTTCTTTCGGCTAGGTCGAAATGCGTAACCAAGTTTTCGAATTTCCCTATGGAATGTCCGGTAATGAGCTGTGTTTAATGGAATACCACTTCGTTTAACGACGTCCATTACAGTAAAATTCGGGTCTTCCTGCCGCAAGGAAATAAGGGCTCTATTCAGCTTCCTTCTATCACGCAACGTCAAAATCTTGCGCCGTCCACGTTTCCCACTCTTTTTTATTTCTGTACGGTTGCCGCGAACAACCCGCCACACGCTCGCCTTTGACATTTTTGCCCTGACCGCTATTTGTTGCAGCGAGTATTCTCTTTCTTGGTACAGGAATAAAGCAAAAGCACGCTGATCTGCCGTAAGACGTCTCTTGAACGCCATGGGATCAGTGTTTCCTTGTAACATCCCAAAATGTCTATTACGTCATTTAATTAATTTATCCAGTCACATATGACGTCATGACGGTCTAATATTTACCGGACACTTAAACTAACTCCAAGCATTTGCCAAAGATGGTCGAAATGGCGCTTGGAAACTTATCTGCCTTTTTCAGACAATCATTGACAAATATGTTGAAACAAATACTGTTGCAGACACGCGTCACCCCCCATGCCCCCCGTACAATGTTGTATGCACAGCAATGACGACCACGATCGAGCAATTATCCGCTAACAGTTCACCAGGATTACGTCAACATTGCTTTGGGGAGAGGGGGGGGGGGGGGGGGGTTGATCGTTTACATATTCGATATTTTGTCGTTTGATTAGGAGTATGTTCTTTCGTTGCACCGTTTCAAATTATTTTGTCAATGATTGTAGGTAAACTTATATTCTGATCTAAAGACGCGTTATAAGTCAACATGGCAGCACGTTTCAATTGAGAACAAATACCTAGCACATGACAACTTACCTGTTTGTTTAATTTTTCCAATTTTACTTCTTACAACATCAGCAAGCTCATGATTTCCGTCACGAATACATTTTTTTAAAACTTCATCCCAGGAGCAGTTGTCATCAGACTCCGCTAATTGCTTAAATAGCGCTTCCGCTTCAGCATCAAAAACTACAAAGAGAGATTGTTAAAGAAGATTAATTTAACCATAGTCACGCAAGCTTCAAAGCGCCCATAATGAACTGTGATTAAGTGATTGCATCCAAACGCTCCTATTGGATGACTGCTTCATTATTTTAAAAATACATTGTTCCCACCGCGCACAAGTTTGCATAAACGTTAACAAAAAGAAACAAAGGTTTTTGCTAAGTTTATATAGATCATCTTTCAATAGACTATACTTTAACATAGTGTTTCTCTATTTTTAAGGGGGGGAGGGGGGGGGGGGGGGGAAAATTGCGAAGTGAAGGAAATAGAAGTGTTACTTAAATAAATCTGCAAATCAGTTCCTCGTCGCGACCAATTCATTTAATAAATTCCGCTGTAATTTTCTAGCTTGAATTATCTTTTCAACTATAATCCTATTTGCGGTAAGGTTGACAGCTCAATGTGATTCGTTATAGCCAGTACAATTGGTGGTAAGTTCACACACAACTAATACTTTTTCGGATTTTTCAGAAAAATGCAAGCGTTTTGATAATCCTGGGCCCTTGGAGAGGAAGGGGCGGAAAGAAAAGAAAGGGCTACAACTAAACCCATGTACTTTTTTAATTAACGTTCAGATACTGAACGCTAAATACTGATTGGCTAACAGGTAATCCCCTTCATTTGACATCCGGTTTTAGCAGGTTAGGAACTTCGTGATATTTACAAAGAATAGTATTTTGACTATGCAAACAAATCTGCGCAAAGACCATTGTAAAAGGTATGAGACAGAGTATCAAGGAAATATCGCAAACACAGGCCGAAGTGGATTATAACAAAATAGAGTGATTTTGAAAAGCTAATATTTCGGGAAGTATATATAGCCCAGAACTTACAAAGAAAGACATTTTGATTATGTTCCTTCTGCTCATACTGTATAAATAAAACTGCGAGAAAGTCTTGAAAAAAGGCTACAAGTGTAGGAAAAATATCGTAGCTGCGCAAACAGAAACGGTATCTACACAGAAAGTGCCATAAGTAATTTTGATTGGTATATTTTCACTACACAAAATTGGGAGCGGAAAGTAAAATACACAGATGCAAAATTTAAGTAAAAGTTTCTTTCATGTGCCTTTTACTCGAAATGTATTCTTCGCTACAACGGGGGATTTTAAAGAGTTACAACTTTGTTCATTACCCTCCAATTTTCAGAAATGATAGTTAAATACATCACAAAACAAAACAAAACAAAACAAAACAAAACAAAACAAAAACAAAAACAAAAACAAAAACAAAAACAAAAACAAAAACAAAAACAAAAACAAAAACAAAAACAAAAACAAAAACAAAAACAAAAACAAAAACAAAAACAAAAACAAAAACAAAAACAAAAACAAAAACAAAAACAAAAACAAAAACAAAAACAAAAACAAAAACAAAAACAAAAACAAAAACAAAACAGTGACGGGAAATTCGGTAATTCCGAAAGCTTTTATATGTATACGTTGACGGCTATTCCTGTGCGTTTACGTCAGGCTTTTTTTCCGGCCAATTTACAAAATGTTATGTAACTTTCTACTAGAATCCAATATCAAACAGACCTCCGGTCACGTTTTTAGCGCTTTGTATCAGGACTACCAGGAGAGAATCGAATAAAATAAATAATACTAAAATAGAAATAAGAAAATCAACTTTGAAGTAAAGCTTGTGAAAGGGATCGTATATTACAAGTAAAATTTGGCATTTACTTGTATATTAAACTGGATATACTAGGTAATTTTGGTGAAAGAAAATTTCGTGTGCAGGATATATACATTTAATATATAGAATATATACATTAGCTCAGTGGTCAGAGCACTGCACTCGCATCGCAGGGTCGCGAGTTCAATTCCTACCCAGAAGGCCTTGATGTTGCATTTTTCGCAAATGTTCCCGGTTTGGTCTCATAATGTATATATACTACACTCGAAATTTTCCTTCATCAAAATTACCTAATAGAGGGATCGTAGCCTCCCCAGCAGACGTTTTCAGGAGACGCCTTTGCGTCCCCACAAACGCCTGCTTGTCGGAGAACGAGATTATGTTCCCTTTGTGTACCGCGAACCAATCAAATCAAAACGGTACTGTGTCAAATATAGATCAGCCAGTTACAGGGCCCGGGCGTGGGAAAATCACTTGCCGGAAATTGTGACTATAACCGTCTATTATGTATACAGTAGGTTAGTTACCTCAAAACTACGTCAGTTATCTACCTCGGCGCGAACTAACCTACTTAGTTCAAGATCACAGAGGTTGCCTAACAAAACTGAGATACTGAGTTCGTTATCACAGAGGTTGTCTAAGAAAACACCAATTAGGCAACTACCATATGGTTAAATATCAAGTTCATTGCCCCGGATAATGTATATATTATCCCAGGGCAATTAACTTGATTTATGTGTGGTTGGGAGTAATTATTATAAATAAAAAACGTGGTACATCAAAGAAAACCTAGGTGATCGTGAACTAATAGTATTTAATACTCTATTTGTGAAAATTATAAAACAATTCACCTAGTTTTCGTTGATGCATGCTTTATTCATGAAAGTTTAATTCATTGAAATGTATTCTTCATTAGCTTATTAGTTCGTTGTTCACCATTGTCTGGCGGCTTGGCGACAGTAGACTGTCTACCGTAACAAATAAAATTGTCTGGCGTTAGCAAGAGTATTAAAAATAATCTGGCGTAAATACATTCGTCCAACTCGAACGACAACAACGCAATGTAAAGTATTAATTCATCACCTTTCATGTGTCGCTTGTCGAGACGTCTCTGACGGCACGACCGAATAAAAAACTTCTGGCATAGGCTCTCTGCCCACTCAAGGTAAAATAATAGAGTTGTCTATAACGACAACGCGACGTAACGAGTTATCAACGATCAAGAGATACGCCAGCTTCCGGATATTAGAAGTCTGAGTGATGATAAAAAGATTGGAAAGAAATTTGGGACACAAGGCACAGCAAGGTCACTCACTGAGCTGTCTAGGCAAGGTGAAGGTCAGCTTTCCAGATTTTGGAAAGTTGCAGCTGATTGGTCGATCACTTGGGATCGTGGAAAATCGTTCATTCAATAAGACAGAAAATTATAATATATTCAAGCATTAAATGCAGTCCGTGTCGTTTGCGTTCCGTAGTTTCCGAAGGTTGTCCGGGCATTCGGCTGAATCACGTGATCAAGGAGTATTCAAGGGGGGCAACGCGGACCCCTGCAGTGTTCCACAGTTCTCTACGCTTCGAACTGGCTTTGCGGTCGTACGGAGACTATATTTAAAATGTACTCGGTTGAGAAAAGTGTTCATAAAACGGCTAGTGTTTATCTTTGGGCGTAGTTAACTTGTGGCATTAGAAAATGAAGTGGATGATTACTCAGCCTGGATACTTTCTTGATAATCTTTCTTGATATCTTGGTTTTCCATAAGGTTGCGTACCATCACACGTTTAGATGTATACCTGCGTTTATGGCAGCGATCTAAGAAGCACCGAATTGTTGTCAATTCACAATCAGCTACACCATATACTGATAGGCCATAAGTGATGTTAGGTAGCACAATGCTGTTAAAAAGATGGTCAATTTCTGTTTGGCTACAACCTTCCTTACGTAATACTCTTAGTATATAAAGACCTCTGTTTGCCTTAACTACATGTAACTCATTTTTTACATGAGAAAGGTAACACCTAGTATAGGAAGAGCTTCGCATTGTGGAATGTTCGAGATAGTAGGATAAGTTTCCTTTTTTCCTTTCTTACAAAATGTTAGTTCTTTACATTTACTAGGTTTACAAGACATTGAATTTGAATTTGACCAGTACATAAACTGAGAGACAAGGTCCTGTTGGCAATTCTTTTCATTCCAGACTGGCGCTATTATGGTTGAGTCATCGGCATATTTATTTTGGGCATCTTTACTGCTTTGGTTGATTAAGTCATTAAGAAAGATGTTAAATAGAAAAAGACCACTAACGCTCCCGAGTAGTCCCCTTATTAACTGCCTTCCAGTCTCCTGCAAAATCATTATGTAAAATTCTCTGTTGTCTTCCTTCAAGAAAACTGATGTACCAGTTAATAATGTAAGGGTTTAGTGGCAGTTCTTTGAGATTAGTAGCAAGCAGGTCATGTTTGACGGAGTCAAATGCTTTCCTGAAATCCATGGCAAATGGTCGCACAGCTTTACACTTGGGGTTATCGAGATAACCACATACTTTGTGTTGAATTGTTAATAAAGCATCTGTACAATTGCCACCGTCCCTATGCGCAAATTGGGTTGAGCTCAGATTCTCCTCTACCTTATCTTTAGCACAGTTACGATATACCACTCTCTCAAAAGCTCTGGCTTTACAGGAGTTAAATTTATCCCCGGTACTCATTGTTCTCACTAGGTAAGTCTACTTTAGGGATAGGGTTAATATTAGTTCGCTTCCAGGTTAGTGGCCAGGTGTGTGTAGATATCGATAGATTCCACTCTCTAGTTATAATGGGGGTCAAAATTCCTGCGTGATCATTCCATATCCAGTAAGGAAGGTTGTCGGGTCCACTTGCAGTTCTTTTTAACTTTCTCAATGAGTTCCAAACCTTTTGCTCAGTGATCTCATGAATCTCCACCTCACCACCAACGTAAATAGCTTCTGGCTTTTTATACGCATGATCGGAGCACAGTTCTCCAAAATAATTATTCAGCTCCTCCAGTGATTTGTTATCTAATGTCACATTACCCGAAGGTGATTTTCGCTGCGAGATTTTATCAACCCCCTTCCACCATCCACGACTTCCCAATGCGGCTGCAAGGACGTTTCTTCTTTTTTCACTAATAACCTCTGATATTCTTATTATTAATTGTTGTTAGTCGGTCTTTATTTAAATTGGGAATTTGTGCCTTAGTCTTGAGCATATACTTCGACTAAACATTAATTTTAACTGACGAGAGCGAATCTCTCTCTTTTACTACTAACAGTGTTCACCTGTAATTGAACTGAGAAGAGCGATTATTGTATCTTCTTCGGCTACGAAACAGTATATTATTGAAGGAGAGCGAATATCTCCATCAGCTATGAAACAGTACTATTGAAGGAGAGCGAATATCTCCGTCAGTTAGGAAACTGTATTATTAAAGGAGAGCGAATATCTATAAAACAGTATTATTGAAGGAGAGCGAATATCTCCGTCAGCTACGAAACAGTATTATTGAAGGAGAGCGATTATCTCCGTCAGTTACAGTGTATTAAACAGTATTCTATAATTGACGGATTGCGGAGATCTTCTTCAGCTACGAATCAGTATTAAAAGAAGAGCGAATATCCTTTTCACGACGATCGAAACCGTATTCCGATTGAAGAATGAAGGAGAGCGAATATCTTCCTCAACTACGAAACAATATTAGGAAGTGCGGACATCTTTTTCACTACGAATCAGTATTATAATACTTTGAAGAAGTGTGAATATCTTCTTCAGCTACAAAACAGCATTATTAAGAATAAAGGAGGGCGAATATCTCCGTCAGCTATGAAAACAGTATTCATTTCTATTGGAGGATAGCGAATATCTTCAGCTTCAAATCCGTATTAAAAGAATAGCGAATATCCTCAGTTCACTACGATCGAAACGGCAGGTGGAGCACGAATATATCCTGAGAGTAAATCCCTTTCGGGTGGAGAACGAACATATCCTGAGAGTAAATCCCTTTCGGGTGGAGAACGAATATGTCCTGAGTGAATCTCTTTCGGGTGGAGAGCGTATATATCCTGAGAGTAAATCTTTTTCGGGTGGAGAATGACTATATCCTGAGAGTAAATCTCTTTCGAGTGGAGAACGAATATCTCCTGAGAGTAAATCTCTTTTGGGTGGAGAACGAATATATCCTGAGAGTAAATCTCTTTCGGGGTGGAGAACGAATATATCCTGAGAGTAGATCTCTTTCGGGCGGAGAATCCTAAGAGAAAATCTCTTTCGGGTGGAGAACGAATATATCCTGAGAGTAAATCTCTTTCGGGGGGGAACGAATATATCCTGAGAATAGATCTCTTTCGGATGGAGAAGGAATATATCCTGAGAGTAAATCTCTTTCGGATGGAGAACGAATATATCCTGAGTAAATCTCTTTCGGGTGGAGAACGAATATATCCTGAGACTAGATCTCTTTCGGGTGGAGAACGACTATATCCGGAGAGTAAATCTCTTTCGGGTGGAGAACGAATATATCCTGAGAGTAAATCTCTTTCGGGTGAAGAACGAATATATCCTGAGAGTAAATCTCTTTCGGGTGGAGAACGGATATATCCTGAGAGTAAATCTACTTCGGGTGGAGAACGGACATGTACGGTTGTTAATACCGTTCCATGGTAACGAATATCCTAAGGCTAAGGTAAGTCGCATCTTACTGGTTAATCTGCAACGATAGCGCTGCGTTATCGACCAGGCCAGCTGCTGTCCGTTAGAAGAAGCAGTCAGTATAGTACAGGTAGACACGCTACCTTCTTAAACTAGACGAGTCACCCTTGAGTTGGTGGGTCTCCGTCAATCCTCACAAGCGACTATAAATTTATTTCGAAGCAATCAAGCAATCTCGTCGACTCGTCCACAGTTTTTCGAATCACCTTATTACAGCAGAAATTCCAATTTTGAAATGTCGAAACTATAATTTAACTGACGAGAGCAAATATGCGGAGATAAAACCCTGGGTACGAGGTTGGCAAATATCTTGTTCAGCTACAGAGTGGTATCTAATAGCAAGAGGGAATATCTTCTACCAGTATACGGTCTACGAACACTATTAATCCTAATTAGGCGGAGAGCGACAACCTGTTAACTTGTTATATGCAGTTCAACCGAAACGCCCATTTCAACCGAGGGCGAGGAAAGCACATATATTCTTCAGCTACGAAGCATTATCAGGGGCGATTAATTGTTTGCACTGCGAAACGGCTTCAAAACTTGAGGGCGAGCGAACTTTTTTTTCTATCCTTGCCTCGGTCCAGCCGAACACAGTTCACGCACCTGAACACGCACCTACGCCCAAACCTCGTGCAAGCAAGTTCTTGGATCCATTACTCTAGTCAGAGGTTCAGACTTGAACAACGACTTTAGCACCCGCTTCAGGAGTACCTGAACACAAGGCTATATGGGACGTCTTGCCCGTCATCTTACGACAGACGCCGCTTAGCCCAGCGTAGTGGGTCGGAGCCGTTGGTTGGGATGAGGGTTATCGGAAACCCTTTCTCCAACCCACTTCGCGGGCTGGAGGGTTTCCTTGGGAGAAGGGTTACCGAACGGTTTGGTATGGCCCAAGGATGAGCCTCGGCAACCTTGCGGTCTGGCTCAAGGCTCAATCTGGGCAACCTTTCGCGGTGTTGGATCGTCTAACCCGAACCCATCCCTTCAGCCTGCAATACTCCAAAACTACAGTAGACGTACGTTGTTGATCTATAGTTGTTACGTAGAACCTGTCTGGTACATCAAGAATCTGTCTTCTTTATATTAGGAATAGAGAGCAGTTAACAAGCTTTAATTTCATGGGGGTTAAGGTATCTGCGACGTGATAATGACCTTACGAAATACGAGGGCAACTTCAACGACGATGTCTTTTAAACAAAAGAATTCTAGTTGAAAAACAAAGAGAATGAGTAATTTTTCTTCATTAGAGTAATCTCAACAGCGTCCTTTTCTTCTTTATACAACGCCACTGAGAGCATTTTCACGTCTTCAGGACGACGTCAACTCACCAAAAGATGAGAGCTGTTGCTTGAGATTGAGTTCAATACGGACACTACAATCATTTTAGCAATACTGGGGCGTTTTGATATCCATTAAACTAGCTTCAAATATCAAATATAATAGTCAGTCAGCCGTGACTTTATTTAATTATAAAATTTGTTGCTTTTTGACCGCCGTCGTCCTCCTAGCATCGTAAGGTCTGTAATGAGGACGCACTATGTCGTTTAGACTGGAGACACCCCTGAAGGCATTAAGACATTCCTTCTCTAACCTTTATGCTCTCTTGCTAACACATATTACCACAATGATGTCAATGTCAACATGTTTTACTAAATCTCAAAGCAGCAAAGTCATGGTCACTTTGAAATGTAGTTGTTGACGTATCTGCAATTATTAATATCTAATATTACCTTGTCTTTCCTTCAGAATTGTCCTCAGAAACTTCGCCACATCACCATGCCTGCCGCCGGATTTTACTAAAAAGCACAACAATAATGTCAATGCAAATCAAATGTTTAAATTACATGTAATTAACAAATGGATTTCCAACACAGCAAGGTGAAGAATCAGACATAGTTTAACGCTAACAGTATAGGGAAGAGGGGTTCTGGCGCGGGTGGAGGTTTTTGCTCCACACATGACGTCACCATTTTTAGCCTTAAAACTCTTAGCAACGTTCAACGAAGCAATATGAATATATTAAGACACTTAGAACCTAAATATTCAAACAGATCGAACTAAGTCATCACAGAATTATTGCTAAATAAACCCTAGTTTATAAAATAAGTGAAGAAGTCGAGAAGTCTTGAGAAGAACTTAACATTTCGGATGAGGAGTCACTTCGAGACCCTGTAAGAACGTACACGTAAGATACTAACGAAAATGGCTGAGTGCACAAGTACGTGGAGGATATATTGGCATAGTGTAGTGTATTTAACCCTTTCAACACTATTCGCCTCCCAATGACGAGTAAAATCGTCTGGCGTTAGCCAGAGTAAAATACTACTAAAAGGGAATTCAGGGTTGAGAGGGTTAATTAATTTTTTTCACTTATTTTATCAACAAAGGTTAACTCAGCAATAATTCTGTGATGACTTAGTTCGACCTGTTTGAATATTTAGGTTCTAAGTGTCTTAATATACTCATATTGCTTCGTTGAACGTTACTAAGCGTTTTAAGGCTAAAAATCGTGACGTCATGAGTGGAGCAAAAAGCTCCACATGCGCCAGAACCCCTCCTCCCCATACTACAAACGCTACTCTGGCTTAAATGTTTTTTGAACGCAACATAAAAAGTTACTGTTCATGACCCAACGTTGCAACACTTCGATCTAGTGTCTTCATCAGGGGTAATTGTTGTAAGGAAAGGTCTCATATTTATCATCTCAAATATAACCAATAATGACGTTTCGATCACGGCAAAAGAACTGATAAGTTATTTTACAGTTTTTATTTGGTCCATTCGTTTTGGAGATGTATTGCTT
Organism: Corallium rubrum; assembly: GCA_964035015.1. Lineage (NCBI taxonomy): Eukaryota > Metazoa > Cnidaria > Anthozoa > Scleralcyonacea > Coralliidae > Corallium > Corallium rubrum. The sequence goes on from CAXIUP010000034.1 coordinate 308,540, forward strand.
CAAACATCGGAAAAATGCTCCAATATGAACGTCCCGCGAAAAATTGCCGCAAATATTATATGATCAAAATAGGGCCTGGAACCGACAAGGCGTGACGTCATTTAAGAAACGTCAATTCTGATCACTCTGTCACTAGCAGTGTACGCAGGTTTTCCATACTAAGTTTAGCTTTAAAATTCATTGGATATTTGCAGTTTAATAATTTTAGTAATGCCAGATAGGTGTGCTGTATATGGTTGCTCAAACACGGCTAGTGTAGCCGATGACGTCAAATTAAATTTGACTTTTTGACTTAAATGACGTCACAGGTATCTCGTCCCAATCCTCTATAATTTGTGGCTTTTTCATATAAATTGCTACAGTATGTTTAAAGCGAGATATCTCTGGAATGAATGGACCAAATCAAAAACTATAAAATAACTTATCAGCTATTTTTGCGTCCTATTTTCAGAAAACTGAAAACTGTGTAGGGTTTATATGCACTTTAACATCAACAATGTATGCTTAATATGATGTCTGAAAGGTCTGGTGTTTACTGTTCTTCCCACTCGTCAAAATAGCACAATTTCACTTACTAAAATGCTATTCAAAAGCTTAGTTTACTCAAAAGGTAGATTGTTTACAAACAGTTGGCATCACCAACAAAGCATCACTGAGGCACATGTTGCTCTGTCTAAAATCATTTGATTTTGAAAGATAAATGATGAAACTCATTGCAGTTCTGACTCACTTTAAGAATCCTATTTTGTTGGCCTTATTTGTAGATGTTTTCAGTGTTATCTGAGCGATAATCTTCACTCTATTCACAGCATTGTTTGACAGTTGAAAATATATTTGCCAGTTGAAAATATATTTGCCCACTTCCTGTTTTAGACAATAATTTTCATCCAGCCAATCACATGCTTCAAACGTTTGCATCTGACCAGGGCCTCCAATTTTCCAGTGTACCAAAGAGGCCCTGGGAACGAGGATGGGTGTATCCCCATATATTAGCTGTACAGGGACATGCCACTTAAAATACTACGGTTTTTGCTATTTTTTATGTATTTATTTAGTATAGTAAACTATTAGCAATGTGATACTGTTAGTGGCTAATTTTAAAATCAGGCATAGTTGGGGATGTGGTGATGATTCAAACTTAATGTCTAATCAAACCAAGTAGAATGTGTTTGAGTTTTGGATTTGTTTCTTTGAACAAGAAATTATAAGTATAGTCCTCACATGTAATTTAAATATTTTTGAACAATCTTTTGAAAGCGTAAACACAGTAAAAGACAGTACTACACAAAACAGGAAGTTAAAAAGTTAGGAACTTTCAACAGGAACTTAGGAACTTTAAACAGGAAGTTAGGAACTTCATTAGCAAATAGGAATATTGCAAATATCATTGGAGATTTGCAAGGAACTTTTCAAATTTGCAAAGAAGTCAATCAAAATTTCAAACCAATTTGGAACTCAAAGAAGAAACACTTACATTTTCAAACACATAAATCACTAATAGGACAACAAGCTTGATAATTAAAATACAAACAGATTTGAAGTATCGAATACATGCTATCAGCTAATACTAGCAAATTGTCTACTGGTGAACTATGTAAACAAATAAAATAAAAATAGCAAAAACCATAGCCTTTCAAGTGACATGTCCCTGTATAGCCAATACCAGTATATGGGAGTACCCCCTCCTATAATGTCCAATGTTTTTCTCAATGTCAATAAACAAGTGTAAGTATACATGCTGTATTTCTTTAATTAATTAAACTAAGTTGACTCAAAAGAGATAAGAAAAAAGAGAAACATAACACAAAAATACCCTGTCAGTTGACACATTGTTTGCTCAGTTTGAGTTATCTTAAATGGTTATAAAAAAGACTGACTTTAGACTTTCTATTTTCATTCTTTTCTCAACCAACTGACCCAGCAACTAATCGCTGAGAAAAAATATGTGTCTCAAATTGTTCTGGCCAGAGAAGAAAAGCTATATTTGTTAAATTTATCCAATATAGTGAGAATATTAATGCAACAATGTTCATAAATAATACTCACCAGCTATTTGGAGACCAGACTCGCCGTACTTAGTTTTGGCTGTAATGTCACATCCATTGTTTATCAACCATTGCACCATACTTAACTTATTAGCACTGCATGCACGATGAAAAGGAGAAGATCCAGCATGGTCTCGAGAATCTATCTCAGCACCATGCTGCAGAAGACACTCGGCCACTGCTGGATATCCTCCTGAGGATGCATCATGAAGTGCAGTAGAGCCAATATTGTCACGAGATGTGCAGTCACTTCCTTTACTAAGAAGAAGTTTCACAACTTCCAAATGACCACTTTGACTGGCACGATGAAGAGGAGAGGAACCTCCGCTGTCTGTACAACGAACATCCGCTTTGTTTTTAATAAGATATTCAACTATATCGATATCTCCTATAAAGAAAGCAAAATAAAGGGGTATTATTATGTTTTCGTAATACCGCTTTGACTTCTGATTTGTGATCAATCAATAATTAAACATTTCTAGTTACCTTTCCCAGCTGCGTAGTATAGAGGTGTTCCTCCCAAGTAACCTCCCTTTTCTTCTACGTTTGCTCCTCTATTAATAAGTTGTTTAACTTTACTCAAATCTCCTTCCCGTGCAGCCTGCCATAACGCCATTCTGAATGTTCTTTCAAAGAAATACACGCGCCGAGTGCATTGTGGGATACCGGAAGTGAGTAAAAATTCCGCTGTTTGCTTATTTATTCGTACGCTTGGGTCAAAATCATCGAATACACTTACAAATGCTTTGCTTGTTACGCTTTATTCACAGTACACAACAAATTAAAACTGGCTTTTTCTTTCGCTCGAAGGAATCTCCACTCGCTTTGGCTTATGGGTCCACATGGGCACGCTAAGGGACGACCGTTCATTATTTATCGGAGGGGGGGGGGGGGGGGGGGTGAGAAAATGGGGGGACCTGAAATTTTTGCTACTCCCTTTGGGGGGACCCTGAAATAATTTATAATTTCTTAAGGGGGGCATGAAGTTTTTGTATTAAGTTAACTGAACAAGGATAAGAGTCTGATGATCAACATCATTATACAAACAAACATTTCTTATTGGGAAAAATCATTCAGAAAAGCCTTTAATTGGAATTATTTTGTGGTATTTTGTAAAATGTAAAGTAAAAGTAAAGCATAAGGCTCAGGTATTTACATCCTGGTTGTGTCTTACCATCCTTGGTGTATTGTACGTGTTGGTGAATGGTAGTAGAGAATGGTTTATAAATTGAGGTTGAAGATGTTAGGGTAATATTTATGATTGAGATTAAGGAGAAGGTTAAGGTGACAATTGGTTTAATGTGTGGGTCGGGTGGGAATTAAGGTTGGGGTTCAGCTAATATTTAGGGTTAAGGTTAGCACTTGTGCACAGCAAGTTACGATAATAATAGATAAAGCTCGAAGTTGCACATTGCAATTGTGCAATGCTATAAGTATTTTTTCTGTTGAAGTCCATTTTCACAATGAGCTAGACATATTTTTGCCACAAAAATTGTCATATACTATGGAACAAATTGCCAGACAAAACTAGTGTTTTCAGAAACTAGGGACGATGGGTGTCCCCCTTTCCCCAATACATCACCCCCATACACCCACCACCATACACCCACCCCCATACACCCATCCCCAAACACACAACACCATACACCCACCACCATCCCCCATCCCCATACACCCACCACCATACACCCAACACCTTACACCCACCCCCATACACGCACCCCCATACACGCACCCCATACACACACCCCTATACACTCACCACATACACCCACCCCCATACACCCACCACCATACACCACCTCCAATACACCCACCACCATACACCCACCCCAATACACAACCCCCATACACTCACCCCCATACACCCACTACCATATACACCCACCACCATACACCCACCCCCATACACCCACCACCAAAACCACCGCCATACACCCAACCCCATCCATCCACCCCCATACACACACCCCCATACACCCAACCCCATAGACCCACCACCATACACCCACCCACAATACACCACCCCCATACACCTACCCCCATACACACACACACATACACTCACCCCCATACATCCACCACCATACACCCACCACCATACACCCACACCCATACACCACCACCATACACCCACCTCCATACCCCCACCCCCATACACCAACCACCATAAACCCACCACCATACATTCACCTCCATACACCGACCCCCATACACCCTCATACACCCACCACCATACACCCACCACCATACACGCACACCCATACAACCACCACCAATACACCACCCCCAATACACCCTACACCCATAACACCCCCATACACCCACCCCCATACACCCACCCCCATACACCCACCCCCATACACCCACCCCCATACACCCACACCCAGACTCCCCATACACCCACCACCATACACGCACACCCATAGAACCACCCCCATACACCCAACCCCATACACCCCCCACCATACACCAACCCCCATACACCCACCCACATACACCCACCCCCAAACACCCAACCCCAAACACCCACCACCATACACCATCCCCCAAACACCCACCACCATACACCCACCCCCATACACCCACCACCATACACCCACCCCCTAACACCCACCAGCATACACCACCCCCAATACACCCACAACCATACACCCACCCCACACACCCACCACCATACACCCACCACCTTACACCCACCCCCATACACACACCAGCATTCACCCACCTCTATACACCCACCCCCATACAGCCACCCCCATACACCCTCCCGCATACAACCTCCCCCATACACCCACCCCCATACACCCAACCCAATACAACACCCCATACACCTTCCCCCATACATCCAGCCCCATACACACAATCCTATACATCCACCACCATACACCCACCACCATACACCCACCCCCATACACCCACCCCCATACACCCGCCCCCATACACGCAACACCACACTCACCCCCATACACTCACCCCCATACACCCACCCCCATACACCCACCCCCATACACCCACCCCCATACACCCACCCCCATACACCCACCCCCATACAACCACCACCAATACACCACCCCCATACACCTACCCCCATACACCCACCCCCATACACCCACCCCCATAAACCAACACCAAATACACAACCCCCATACACCTACCACCATACACCCACCCCATACAGCCACCAACATACACCCCCCCATACACCCGCCCCCAAACACCCACCCCCATACACCCACCCCCATACAGCCACCCCCATACACCCACACCCATAGAACCACCCCCAAACACCCAACCCCATACACCCCTCACCATACACCCACCCCCATAAACCCACACCAAATACACAACCCCCATACACCTACCCCCATACACCCACCCCATACAGCCACCAACATACACCCGCCCCCATACACCCGCCCCCGAACACCCACCCCCATACACCCACCCCCATACAGCCACCCCCATACACCCACACCCATACAACCACCCCCATACACCCAACCCCATACACCCCTCACCATACACCCACCCCCATACAACCACCCCCATACACGCACACCCATAGAACCACCCCCATACACCCAACCCCATACACCCCCCACCATACACCCACCCCCATACAATCACCCCCATACACCCAATCCCATACACCCCCCCACCATACACCCACCCCCATACACCCTCCCACATACACCCACCCCCAAACACCCACCACCAAACACCCACCACCATACATCCCCCATACACCCACCACCATACACAACCCCATACACCCACAACCATACACCCACCGACATTCACACACCCCCATACACCAACCACCATACACCCGCCCACAACACACATCCCCATACACCCACCCCCATACACCCACCCCCATACACCCACCCCCATACACCCACCCCCATACACCCACCCACATACACCCACTACCATACACCCACCCAAATACACCCACCCCAAACACACGCCCCCTAACACCCACCACCATAAACCACCCCCCATACACCCACCACCATACACCCACCCCCATACACCCACCATCATACACCCACCCCATACACAAACCACCATACACCCTCCACCTTACACCCACCCCCATACACCCACCAGCATACACCCACCTCCATACACCCAATCCCATACACCCACCACAAAACACCACCCCCATACACCTTCCCCCATAAACCCAGCCCCATACACACACCCCTATACACCACCACCATACACCAACCACCATACACCCACCCCCATACGCCCACCCCCATACACCCACCCCCATACACCCACCCCCATACAACCACCCCCATAAACCCAACCCCATAAACCCACCACCAATACACCACCCCCATACACCTACCCGCATACACCCACCCCATACATCCACCCCCATACGCACACCCCCATACACCCACCCCCAATACACAACCACCATACACCTACCCCCATTCACCCACCAAATACACCCACCCACATACACCCGCCCCCATACACCAACCCCCACACACCCACCCCCATACAGCCACCCCCATACACCCACACCCACCATACGTCCACCATACACGCACACCCATACAACCACCCCCATACACCCAACCCCATACACCCACCACCATACACACACGCTCATACACCCACCACCATGCACCCACCCACATTCACCCACCCCCATACACCCACCACCATACACCGGCCCCCAACACCCATCCCCGTATAACCAACCCCATACACCCACCCCCTACACCCACCCGCATAAACCAACCCCCATACACCCACCCGCAAACACCCACCCCCATACACGCACCACCATATAACCACCCCCATACACCCAACACCAATACACAACCCCCATACACCTACCCCCATACACCCACCCCCATACACCCACCCCCATACACCCACCCCCATACACCCACCCCAAATACACAACCCCATACACCTACCCCCATACACCCACCCCATACAGCCACCCACATACACCCGCCCCCATACACCCGCCCCCAAACACCCACCCCCATACACCCACCCCCATACAGCCTCCCCCATGCACCCACACCCATACTCCCCATACACCCACCACCATACACGCACACCCATAGAACCACCCCCATACACCCAACCCCATACACCCCCCACCATACACCCACCCCCATACACCCACCCACATACACCCACCCCCAAACACCCCCCCCCCAAACACCCACCACCATACACCACCCCCCATACACCCACCACCATACACCCACCCCCATACAACCACCACCATACACCCACCCCCATACACCCACCACCATAACCCCACGCCCATCCGCCCATCCCTATACACCCTCCCCATACACCCACCGCCTTACACAACCCCATACACCCACAACGGTACACCCACCGACATTCACCCACCCCCATACACCAACCACCATACACCCGCCCACAATACACATCCCCATACACCCACCCCCATACACCCACCCCCATACACCCACCCCCTTACACCCACACCAATACACCCACCCGCAACCACCCGCCCCCTAACACCCACCACCATACACCACCCCCCATACATCCACCACCATAAACCCACCCCCATACACCCACCATCATACACCCACCCCATACACAAACCACCATACACCCTCCACCTTACACCCACCCCCATACACCCACCCCCATACACCCACCCCCATACACCCACCCCCATAAACCCACCACCAATACACCACCCCCATACACCTACCCGCATACACCCACCGCCATACATCCACCCCCATACACCCACCCCCATACACCCATCCCCAATACACAACCACCATACACCGAACCCCATACACCCACCACAATACACCACCCCCATACAACCACCCCCATAAACCCACCACCATACACCCACCACCAATACACCACCCCCATACACCTACCCCATACACCCACCGCCATACATCCACCCCCATACACCCACCCCCATACACCCATCCCCAATACACAACCACCATACACCTACCCCCATACACCCACCAAATACACCCACCCACATACACCCGCCCCCATACACCCGCCCCCATACACCCACCCACATAGAGCCACCCCCATACACCCGCCCCCATACACCCACCCACATAGAGCCACCCCCATACACCCACACCCATACCCCCCATACGTCCAACATACACGCACACCCATACAACCACCCCCATACACCCAACCCCATACACCCACCACCATACACACACCCTCAAACACCCACCACCATGCACCCACCCACATTCACCCACCCCCATACACCCACCACCATACACCCGCCTCCAACACCCATCCCCATATAACCAACCCCATACACCCACCACCAACAGCCACCCGCATAAACCCACCCCCATACACCCACCACCATATAACCACCCCCATACACCCAACACCAATACACAACCCCCATACACCTACCCCCATACACCCACCCCATACACCCACCCCCATACACCCACCCCCATACAGCCACCCCCATATAACCACCCCCATACACCCAACACCAATACACAACCTCCATACACCTACCCCCATACACCCACCCCATACACCCACCCCATACACCCACACCCATACACCCACCCCATACAGCCACCCCCATACAACCACACCCATACCCCCATACACCCACCACCATACACGCACACCCATACAACCACCCCCATACACCCACCACCATACACACACCCCCATACACCCACCACCATACACCCACCCACATTCACCCACCCCCATACACCCACCACCATACACCCGCCCCCAACACCCATCCCCATACACCCACCACCATACACCCACCACCCATACACCCCCATAAACCCTCCAGCATACACCCAGCTCCATACACCCACCCCCATACAGCCACCCCCATACACCCGCCCCATACAAGCACCCCCATACACCCACCCCCATACACCCATCCCCATACACCCACCCCAATACACCAACCCCATACACCTTCCCCCATACACCCACCACCACACACCCACCCCCATCCACCCACCCCCATACACCCACCCCCATACACCCACCCCCATACACCCACCCCCATAAACCCACCCCCCATACACCACCCCCATACACCTACCCCCATACACCCACCCCCATAAAGCCACCCCCATACACCAACCCCCATACACCCACCCCCAATACACCACCCCCATACACCTACCCCCATACACCCACCCCATACACCCACCCTATACATCCACCAACATACACCCACCCCCATACATCCACCCCCATACAACCACCCCCATACACCCACCCCAAACACCCACCCCCTACACCCACCACCATACACCAACCCCCATACACCCTCCACCATACAGCCACCCCCATACACCCACCCCATACACCAACCCCATACACTCACCCACATACACCCACCCCCATACACCCACCCAGATACACCCACCCCCATACACCCACCCCCAAACACCCACCCCATACAGCCACCAACATACACCCGCCCCCATACACCCGCCCCCAAACACCCAACCCCATATACCCACCCCCATACAGCCACCCCCATACACCCACACCCATAGAACCACCCCCATACACCCAACCCCATACACCCCCCACCATACACCCACCCCCATACAACCACCCCCATACTAGCACACCCATAGAACCACCCCCATACACCCAACCCCATACACCCAACCCCATACACCCCCAGCATACACGCACACCCATAGAACCACCCCCATACACACAACCCCATACACCCCCCACCATACACCCACCCCCATACAACCACCCCCATACACCCAACCCCATACACCCACCACCATACACCCACCCCCATACACCCACCCACATACACCCACCCCCAAACACCCACCCCCAAACACCCACCACCATACACCCCCCCCATACACCCACCACCATACACCCACCCCCATACACCCACCACCATACACCCACCACCATACACACACCACAATACACCCACCACCATAACCCCACGCCCATCCGCCCATCCCCATACACCCTCGACATACACCCACCACCATACACAACCCCATACACCCACAACCATACACCCACCGACATTCACCAACCCCCATACACCAACCACCATACACCCGTCCACAACACACATCCCCATACACCCACCCCCATACACCCACCCCCATACACCCACCCCAATACACCCACCCCCAAACACACGCCCCCTAACACCCACCACCATAAACCACCCCCCATACACCCACCACCATACACCCACCCCCATACACCCACCAACATACACCCACCCCATGCACAAACCATCATACACCCTCCACCTTACACCCACCCCCATACACCCACCAGCATACACCCACCTCCATACACCCAATCCCATACACCCACCACAAAACAACACCCCCATACACCTTCCCCCATAAACCCAGCCCCATACACACACCCCCATACACCCACCACCATACACCAACCACCATACACCCACCCCCATACACCCACCCCCATACACCCACCCCCATACAACCACCCCCATAAACCCACCACCAATACACCACCCCCATACACCTACCCGCATACACCCACCCCCATACATCCACCCCCATACACACACCCCCATACACCCACCCCCAATACAGAACCACCATACACCTACCCCCATACACCCACCAAATACACCCACCCACATACACCACCCCCATACACCCACCCCCATACACCCACCCCCATACAGCCACCGCCATACACCCACACCCACACACCCCATACGTCCACCATACACGCACACCCATACAACCACCCCCATACACCCAACCCCATACACCCACCACCATACACACACCCTCATACACCCACCACCATGCACCCACCCACATTCACCCACCCCCATACACCCACCACAATACACCGGCCCCCAACACCCATCCCCGTATAACCAACCCCATACACCCACCCCCTACACCCACCCGCATAAACCCAACCCCCATACACCCACCCGCAAACACCCACCCCCATACACGCACCACCATATAACCACCCCCATACACCCAAAACCAATACACAACCCCCATACACCTACCCGCATACACCCACCCCCATACACCCACCCCCATACACCCAACCCCATACACCCACCCCATACACCCACCCCAAATACACAACACAATACACCTACCCCCATACACCCACCCCATACAGCCACCCACATACACCCGCCCCCATACACCCACCCGCATACACCCACCCCCATACACCCACCCCCATACAGCCACCCCCACGTACCCACACCCATACTCCCCAACACGCACACCCATAGAACCAACCCCATACACCCAACCCCATACACCCCCCACCATACACCCACCCCCATACACCCACCCCACATACACCCACCCCCAAACACCCACCCCCAAACAACCACCACCATACACCACCCCCCATACACCCACCACCATACACCCACCCCCATACACCCACCACCATACACCCACCCACATACACCCACCACCATAACCCCACGCCCATCTGCCCATCCCCATACACCCTCCCCATACTCCCACCACCATACACAACCCCATACACCCACAACCATACACCCACCGACATTCACACACCCCCATACACCAACCACCATACACCCGCCCACAACACACATCCCCATACACCCACCCCCATACACCCACCCCCATACACCCACCCCCTTACACCCACACCAATACACCCACCCGCAACCACCCGCCCCCTAACACCCACCACCATACACCACCCCCCATACACCCACCACCATAAACCCACCCCCATACACCCACCATCATACACCCACCCCATACACAAACCACCATACACCCTCCACCTTACACTCACCCCCATACACCCACCAGCATACACCCACCTCCATACACCGAACCCCATACACCCACCACAATACACCACCCCCATACACCCACCCCCATACACCCACCCCCATAAACCCACCACCAATACACCACCCCCATACACCTACCCGCATACACCCACCGCCATACATCCACCCCCATACACCCAACCCCATACACCCATCCCCAATACACAACCACCATACACCTACCCCCATACACCCACCAAATACACCCACCCACATACACCCGCCCCCATACACCCACCCCCATACACCCACCCCCATACAGCCACCCCCATACACCCACACCCATACCCCCCATACGTCCACCATACACGCACACCCATACAACCACCCCCATACACCCAACCCCATACACCCACCACCATACACACACCCTCAAACACACACCACCATGCCCCCACCCACATTCACCCACCCCCATACACCCACCACCATACACCCGCCCCCAACACCCATCCCCATATAACCAACCCCATACACCCACCCCCAACACCCACCCGCATAAACCCACCCCCATACACCCACCACCATATAACCACCCCCATACACCCAACACCAATACACAACCCCCATACACCTACCCCCATACACCCACCCCATACACCCACCCCCATACACCCACCCCCATACACCCACCCCCATACAGCCACCACCATATAACCACCCCCATACACCCAACACCAACACACAACCTCCATACACCTACCCCCATACACCCACCCCATACACCCACCCCATACACCCACCCCCATACACCCACCCCATACAGCCACCCCCATACAACCACACCCATACCCACCATACACCCACCACCATACACGCACACCCATACAATCACCCCCATACACCCAGCCCCATACAGCCACCCCCATACACCAACACCCATACCCCCATACACCCACCACCATACACGCACCCCATACACACACCCCCATACACCCACCCCATACAGCCACCCCCATACAACCACACCCATACCCACCATACACCCACCACCATACACGCACACCCATACAATCACCCCCATACACCCACCCCCATACACCCACCCCCATACACCAACACCCATACCCCCATACACCCACCCCCATACACCCACCCCCATACACCCACCCCCATACACCCACCCCCATACACCCACCACCACACACCCACCCCCATACACCCACCCCCATACACCCACCCCCATACACCACCCCCATACACCCCACCCCCATACACCCATCCCCATACACCCACCCCAATACACCACCCCCATACACCCACCCCATACACCCACCACCACACACCCACCCCCATACACCCACCCCCATACACCCACACCCATACACCCACCCCCATACACCCACCCCCATAAACCCACCCCCATACACCCACCCCCATACACCCACCCCCATACACCCACCCCCATAAAGCCACCCCCATACACCAACCCCCATACACCCACCCCCAGTACACCACCCCCATACACCTACCCCCATACACCCACCCCATACACCCACCCTATACATCCACCAACATACACCCACCCCCATAAATCCACCCCCATACACCCACCGCCATACACCCACCCCCAAACACCCACCCCCTAACACCCACCGCCATACACCAACCCCCATACACCCTCCACCATACAGCCACCCCCATACACCCACCCCATACACCAACCCCATACACTCACCCACATACACCCACCCCCATACACCCACCCAGATACACCCACCCCCATACACCTACCCCCAAACACCCACCCCCTAACACCCACCACCATACACCACCCCCATACACCCACCCCCATACACCCCCCCCCATACACCCACCACCATACACGCACCACCTCACACCAACCCCCATACACACACCAGCACACACACACCTCTATACAACAACCACCATACAGCCACCCCCATACACCCACCTTCATACAACCACCCCCATACACCCACCCCCATACACCCACCCCAATACACCACCCCCATACACCTTCCCCCATACACCCAGCCCCATACACACACCCCTATACGTCCACCACCATACACCCACCACCATACACCCACCCCCATACACCCACCCCCATACACCCACCCCCATACACCCACCCCCATACACCCACCCCAAATACACAACCCCCATACACCTACCCCCATACACCCACCCCATACACCCACCCACATACACCCGCCCCCATACACCCGCCCCCATACACCCACCCCCATACACCCACCCCCATACACCCACCCCCATACGCACACCCCCATACACCCACCCCCATACACCCACCACCAACACACCACCCCCATACACCTACCCCCATACACCCAACCCCATACATCCACCCCCATACACCCACCCCCATACCGCCACCCCCAATACACAACCACCATACACCTACCCCCATACACCCACCAAATACGCCCACCCACATACACCCACCCCCATACACCCACCACCATACACCCGCCCCTAACTCCCATCCCCATATAACCAACCCCATACACCCACCCCCTACACCCACCCCCATACACCCACCCCCATACACCCACCCCCATACACCCACCCCCATACACCCACCACCATACACCACCCCCATACACCCACCCCCATACACCCAACCCCATACATCCACCCCCATACCCCCACCCCCATACAGCCACCCCCAATACACAACCACCATACACCTACCCGCCAGACACCCACCACCATATAACCACCCCATACACCCAACACCAATACACAACCCCCATACACCTACCCCCATACACCCAACCCATACACCCACCCCCATACACCCACCCCCATACACCCACACCAATACACCCACCCCCATACACCCACCCCCTAACACCCACCACCATACACCACCCCCCATACACCCACCACCATAAACCCACCCCCATACACCCACCATCATACACCCACCCCATACACAAACCACCATACACCCTCCACCTTACACCCACCCCCATACACCCACCCCCATACACCCACCCGCAAACACCCACCCCCATACACCCACCACCATATAACCACCCCCATACACCCAACACCAATACACAACCCCCATACACCCACCCCCATACACCCACCCCCATACACCCACCCCCATACACCCACCCCCATACAGCCACCCCCATGCACCCACACCCATACTCCCCATACACCCACCACCATACACGCACACCCATAGAACCACCCCCATACACCCAGCCCCATACACCCCCCACCATACACCCACCCCCATACACCCACCCACATACACCCACCCCCAAAGACCCACCCCCAAACACCCACCACCATACACCACCCCCCATCCACCCACCACCATACACCCACACCCATACAACCACCACCATACACCCACCCCCATACACCCACCCCCATAACCCCATGCCCATCCGCCCATCCCCATACACCCTCCCCATACACCCACCGCCTACACAACCCCATACACCCAAAACGATACACCCACAAACATTCACCCACCCCCATACACCAACCACCATACACCCGCCCACAACACCCATCCCCATACACCCACCCCCATACACCCACCCCCATACACCCACCCCCTTACACCCACACCAATACACCCACCCGCAACCACCCGCCCCCTAACACCCACCACCATACACTACCCCCCATACACCCACCACCATAAACCCACCCCCATACAACCACCATCATACACTCACCCCATACACAAACCACCATACACCCACCCCCATACACCCACCCCCATAAACCCACCACCAATACACCACCCCCATACACCTACCCGCATACACCAACCGCCATACATCCACCCCCATACACCCACCCCCAAACACCCATCCCCAATACACAACCACCATACACCTACCCCCATACACCCACCAAATACACCCACCCACATACACCCGCCCCCATACACCCGCCCCCATACACCCACCACCATACAGCCACCCCCATACACCCACACCCATATCCCCCATACGTCCACCATACACGCACACCCATACAACCACCCCCATACACCCACCCCATACATCCACCCCCATACACCCACCCCCATACACCCACCCCCATACAGCCACCACCCATACAACCACACCCATACCCCCCATACACCCACCACAATACACGCACACCCATACAAACACCCCCATACACCCAACCCCATACACCCACCACCATACAAACCCCCATAAACCACCACCATACACCCACCCACATTCACCCACCCCCATACACCAACCACCATACACCCGCCCCCAACAACCATCCCCATATAACCAACCCCATACACCCACCCCTAAACCCACCCCCACACACCAACCCCCATACACCCACCACCAATACACCACCCCTATACACCTACCCCCATACACCCATCCCCATACACCCACACCCAATACACAACCTTCATAGACCTACCCCAATACACCCACCCAATACACCCACCCATATACACCCACCCCATACACCCACCACAATACACCCACCACAATACACCCACCCACATTCACCCACACCCATACACCCACCACCATACACCCGCCCGCAACACACATCCCCATATAACCAACCCCATACACCCACCCCCTACACACACCCCCATACACACACCCCCATCACCCACCCCCAAACACCCACCCCCAAACACCCACCACTATACACCACCCGCAATACACCACCCCCATACACTTACCCCCATACACCCACCCCCGTACACCCACCCCCATACACCCACCGCCATACTCCCACCCCCATACACCCACCCCCATACACCCACCCCCAATACACAACCCCCATACACCTACCCACATACACCAACCCCCATACACCCACCCCCTACACCCACACCAATACACCCACCCGCAACCACCCGCCCCCTAACACCCACAACCATACACTACCCCCCATACACCCACCACCATAAACCCACCCCCATACAACCACCATCATACACTCACCCCCATACACAAACCACCATACACCCACCCCCATACACCCACCCCCATACACCCACCCCCATACACCCACCCCCATACACCCACCCCCATACCCCCCATACACCCACCACCATAGACGCACACCCATACAAACACCCCCATACACCCAACCCCATACACCCACCTCCATACACACCCCCCATACACCCACTACCATACACCCACCCACATTCACCCACCCCCATACATCCACCTCCATACACCCGCCCGCAACACCCATCCCCATGTAACCAACCCCATTCACCCACCCCCTAAACCCACCCACAGACACCCACCCCCACACACCCACCCCCAAACACCCACCCCCAAACACCCACCACCATACACCATCCCCCATACACCCATCCCCATACACCATTCCGATACACCCTCCCCATACACCCATCACCATACACACACCCCCATACACCCAACCCCATGCACCCACCCCCATTCACCCACCACCATACCCCCACTCCCGTACACCCACCCCCATAAACCCACCCCCATACACGCCCCCCATACACCCACCCCCATACACCCACCAACATACACCCACCCCCATACACCCACCACCATACCCCCACGCCCATACACCCATCCCCATACACCCTCCCCATACACCCATCACCATACACACACCCCCATACATCCACCACCATGCACCCACCCCCATTCACCCATCCCCAATACACCACCCGCAATACACCACCCCCATACACTTACCCCCATACACCCACCCCCATACACCCACCCCCATACACCCACCCCCATACACCCACCCCCATACACCCACCCCCATACACCCACCCCCATACACCACCCCATACACCACCCCCATACACCCACCCATACACCCACCCCCATACACCCACCCCCATACACCCACCCCATACACCCACCACCATACACGCACCCCCATACACCCACCGCCATACACACACCCCATACACCCATCACCATACATCCACCGCCATTCACCCACCACCATACCCCCACCCCCATACCCCCACTTCTAGACACCCACCCCCCAATACACCACCCCTATACACCTACCCCCATACACCCACCCCCATACACCCACCCCCATACACCCACCCCCTTACACCCTCCCCCAATACACCACCCCCATACACCACCCCCATACACCTACCCCCATACACCCACTCCCATACACCTACCCCCATACACCCCCAACCCCATCACCCACCCCCATACATCCACCCCATACACCCACCACCATACACGCACCCCCATACACCCACCACCATACACACACCGCCATACACCCATCACCATACATCACCCCCCATTCACCCACCACCATACCCCCACCCCCATACCCCACTCCCATACACCCACCCCCATACACCCACCTCCATACACCCACCCCGATACACCCACCCCGATACACCCACCCCGGTACACCCACCACCATACACCCACCCCCATACACCCATCCCCATACACCCACCACCATACACCCACCACCATACACCCATACACCCACCACCATACACCCACCACCATACACCCACCACCATACACCCACCACCATACACCCACCACCATACACCACCACTACTTACGCCCCTTGTTTGTGCATTGCTGGATGAGACATAATTTGCTAATGGTATTGGATTGGTGGACAGCGGAAAACTGCTGGTAGCCATCGTGAAAACACGGGAAGGTTAGGTACCACACCAGGGGTTTGGCTGTATTCTACGGTAGTTTTTAACATTATTCCAGACTGGGGGGGGGGGGCAGAAAGTGCCCGCGCTGAATTTAAAAGTTAATATCTCCTAAACCATTATAGGTATGGTTCTGAAATTTTACGACTTTTCCTAAATATGTATGGGCTTTATGTGTGGAAAATTTGGTGAAAAAATATCGCGCCAAAAAAAAGTTACAGCGGAGTCGTGAACACCTACCAACACAAAATTTCAGCCGACAAATTTTTTTATGTCTGCTTTTATAATAGTTACAATAAAAGTAAGCACTTTTTAATAAAGAGAAACTATATTTTTGATATACTACCTTTTTTATGTTAACAAAACAATAGGAAAAATTTTTTCGAAATTCTAGTAATCCTGGGTTTTTCCAATTACTGACGTCATAATGACGTCATAATTTGTCGCCATGGCAACATAAGTGTAACACATACTTGAACAAGGCATACCATCCACCTGTAAAAGTTTCGTCGGAATACACCAAATAGTTCAGGAGATATTGACCGCGGGCACTTTCCGCCCCCCCCTCCTCCCCCCCCCCCAGTCCCAGAAGTAAAAAAAAAGCCCAGTCTCGATAGGGTTAAAGTGTCTATGAAACGAAAATTAAATTTGTCTTATTTGAAAGAACACTTAAAATTATAGAGTAACATCTTTTGCAGTTTTTCGTTTCCTTGCTTTGTTCTTGAGATATTTCAGTTTATATAAATAAGTTTTGTGGAAACACCACGTAAAATATTTCTTTGCTAAGCTTTCGGCCTGTTGACTCAGGCCTTCATCACAGCAATGACAACAAGTTGTTGGCTCACGTCATTTATTTATTTATATATTTTTTTCAAAGATTAAATATTTCAGTTTGTTCAGTTTAATATGCAAATTAAACATTTTGACGTCGTAGGTGCTCAATGAGCTATCGGAGAAGCTTAGATATCTTTTCTATTATCAAACCAAATTAATTTGAATGAAGCATGGATGATTGGATGTGTTTCGTCCACAACACTAATACATGTAAATATTACCAGGGTTAAGGCACGTTGTAGCTCTGCTATAAATATACGCGTGACCACATGTGAGTTGTTTACTAATTTCTCCTGACGAAGGGCCTTCGCTCGTAACGTGGAGAAGATTTTTCTCTGTTTTTCAGGCCAACGTGACTTAACCCTGGTAATATTTGGATTTCAACCGTGGCCGACGCTGTCCTAGAAGCTTTTAACTAATACATGTAGATCTTCAAGTCATTATGATATTTGATAATAGAAAAGAGATAACACATTATGCAATATGCACGTGTGAGTCTTTTTGTCCTTCGCGCGTTCCCTTGCGCTGCTTTTTGTTAGCTCAAAACAGTTACAACAATTTGCACGTAGTACAATAAAATATCCCCCCCCCCCCGCCACAAAATGTAATATTTTCTTAAACCCCCGTCCAATTTGACATGGGTCCTTGTTTTACATGGGTCATCGGGTCCCCGGTCCTGTTTTTGCGGATACTGGTTGCTAAACCATATCCGCTATGTCATGAGCGCGGTTGTGTGTTTGTGTGTGTACGAATGTTTTCGTCAATCACGTGATCAACGCAAACGACCAATAGCGGATCCGAATCAGCATACTTCAGAAGTCTTATTTGTATGTCCGAAGGGTTTATGAACGTGTACCAGAACAATGAATGGAAGATAGAACGTTGAGTTTTGTTTCAGGTAATAAACATTTGCGCGCTATCACAAGACGCCAAGAAATATATGACAAGTCGACAGCTGACAGTGGGCTACTGGTCTGTCGGTATAAATTTGAACGGTTTTGAGAATTTTTCGGATTGTCTGGTTTCGAAACAATATGTATTTCAGCATTTTAATACATTTTTATGCACATGTATGTATGTACTGTTGTTTTATACTATAAATACAAGCGCGCGGTGACTGCATATTTACATGCAATACTTTCTCGTGTTCATCTCAGCATCACGTAATCAAACCATACAAGGTGTTCATACTCTAATAATTCCGGAACGCGTTTCGATTTTATCGCCTAAACGACAAGCTTTCCAAGGACGAAGAAACAGTGTCAGCGCTTGTTTGGCTTCGGATTAAAGATCTTTCTGAAATCTGAATGCCCTTTTAACTATTAAATGTTTCAAGTGCTTACGTGTTAGGCGCTCGGCCAAGATATTTTAGCTATAGGTTTACACGCAGAAATCCACCGTGCTTGGCACTGTTTATGTTACATGTAGATCTAGACGTATTCAGTACTTATTCAAAAAACTCGTTGAACATTGATTTATTGAGACGCATCAATGCATATGTTACTAGAGTCTAAAATATAGCCATATAAAACATAAAAATATCATATTCTTTAACAATGCGATTAGCGTCCGCGTTTGCTGTTTTTGCCAATTTACCAACTATGATTTACCTAACCTTACCCGTGTGTGTGTTCAAACATTTTAGTATAGGGGTTAGAGATTGCCAGATTGGGGTTAATCGTTAGAAATTAATGATTATTGTTATTTCTATAGGTGAGACGTAACAGTACATGTTGAAGGGTGTAGTCAATTTATAACGTTTTTGCTCAGACAAGAGTGTTAAACCGTTCTAATCAATATTTCCGAAACGTGAATAGCCTTTGAATTAATGATGATAAGCACTGGGCCGAGATGTTTAACTATAATTCACAAGCAGAAAATTTCAGGCTGTTCTTTGCGCCGGCTCTAAATGCCTCTAATGCTTTAATTCGAACATACGTGTTGCATGATCACACGCTTATTGTGTTGAGTTCTAACATTATACTGGAGCGAAATTAAAGCGATATAAGTATCATATTTTTTAATACGATTATAGGGACCGCGTTTCATGTTTTAACTAATGTTTCAAGTGTACTGTTGACGTGTTAGGCCCTTGGCCAAGATATCTTATCTATATGTCTGATTGTCTGTATATATACGCAGAAAGAAATCAACTGTACTTCAATAACTTGGTACTGCTTGAGTTACATGTAGGTGTATAAAATACTTATTCAAAAAGTGCATTGATCATTCTTGAGACAAATCAATTGATGTGTTACCAGAGTCTAACGTGTAAGTGAAAGCGATATATTATCACATTCTTTTAACAATGCGATTAGCGACCGGGTTTCCTGTTTTCAAGATTAGAGTTAAGATTAGGGTTGGGACCGGGCTTGGGTTAGGGATTGGGTTGGAGTTTAAGTAAGGGCTAGAATTAAACATTATTGTTAAGTTATTAAGGGCATTTAAAAATTAATAATTATTGTCGATTCTAGATGATACGTGAGAGCATATGCTGATATGTCACAAGGTTATCTAGGATTTTCAGTATGTTTTAGTGAACAATTTACGTTGTTCAATCATTATCGGCAGGCGAAATAAATACCAGTATCCGCATGTACGCATTGCGTACCTATTTTTACATGTAGCCTACTGACAAGTGCAGGTATTGAATATCTGGGCGTAGTTTAGGTATTTCCTTATTAACTTAACCTTAGGCCAAAAGGAATTTATTGACGTCACACCACACCCTATTGACGTGTTGTGTAATCGAGTGAAATGCCCAATATCACTTATAATATACCCTATGACGTACATCCGGATCAGCCGGGCGAAGCAAAGTCTCCTGCAATAAGATATCAATAAGTTATCTATGAAATATCAATAAGTTATCTCGGAGTTATCTGTGAGTTATATGTAAGATAATATTAAACTTTTTTTTTAGATTCGCGCCGGCAATTTAATATCACTATATAATAAATGTCAGATACCGCAGATGAAACTAAATCCAGTACCAAGCCAACGGCAGCCCAACCGAATGAAGAAATACCTAAAATAACGACAGTTAAAAAGACTAAAGACCCTAAGAGAATCGAAGCTGGCAAAAGACTCGCCGCTATTTCGAAGGAAGCGAAAGAGGAGAAAGCTAGAGAACGCCTAATGAAAGATATTGATGAGGAAGCGAGTTTAATCAACTTTAAAAACGGTAGTATTATCGTATCCTCGTTGGCCCGCTATCGGGGGTTTGTATTTCGCGTATAAAAAAAGCCAAACGTGAGAGAGAATCACGTGGTGAAGGCTGAAACATCCGAACTGGCTAAAAAATCGGATAATATATTTGATAGTTGGGAATAATATTTCTTATATAAATAAAGGTAATGACGAGCACTGTGGACCTCTTAGAAAAGAACTCGTGAACGAATTATTCGACTCAGGTCTTTTAACAGCTGGAGCGGTTGGCGTATCAATGACATCAAAGGAACTCTTGAAAGAACCACTTGGAACACCTAGATTAGCAATATCTAATCACGTTTCTCTCTGACGAAGGGCCTTCGCTCGAAACGTTAGACTCCTACGTTCTCTGTTTCGGCAGTATATCTAACCTTACTATATTTCGATTGTTGTTTCTACACTGTCTACGCAGCACGCTACTTTTATTACACTATTTAGATTAGCAATGGGCGAGTTTCAGGCTGTTGCGCGAGCATCGTTTTGGAGAGAAATTGGCGGGCTCTCTACAAAGTAAGCAATGGCAAACAGACTTGCTAGCGAGTCAACAACAGAATAACAGTGTTAAACACCCAGAAACTGTATCTATACTTTGTTTATTTTAAACAGTACTTTTACTTTGAGGGGAGCTCGCCAGTTTTTTTGAAAAATGATGCGCGCACATTACAACACCAGTGGCGTAGCCAGGAAGCAGATGTCATGTGGGCACAACATGGGCACAGGTCTCAACATTCTCTGGTGGGTTTTTTGTTATTACAGTGATTTACAGTCACAGGGCCGTAGCCACCAATTTTGAAGTACAGTATGTCCGGTTGGTAGTGGCAGTTCAGAGCGCCAAACATGCGGGAAACCTCTGGGGTGTGAACATGCTCCCCCAGGAAATTTTTGATTTTTTACGCCACGGAAATGCTATTTCCTGCATTTTGGGGGCAATTTTAACAACAAAAAAGATAAAATAAAAACCAGTGAAAATCATGATTTTATAGTTTGTAAACAGTAAACTTATACACAATCTTCCTAGTGGCTATACTCTATACTTAAATTACTTTGCCTATATAATGAGAGCTAGATCTGTCTGCAATATTTCACCCGGGCACACGCACGTTTCACCCGGGCACAGGCTCGGGTAGGCCCGGGTGTAGCTACGCCACTGTACAACACCCTGAAACTCGACTACTGCAGTGTCTATATCGACACTTCTTATCAAGTGGCTTCAGCAAAAGAAATATCTTCCGGTTGACCCATTCAAAGGTTCTTAATATGTATTAAAATGGCAACAGCAATATATCCGTCACGGCTTCTGAACCGTCTGGCTATTTTCTGAACGGATTGCTAATCATTATATTATATCTTCTTAGAGCAATAACGCAGCAGATTAGTTAGAATTTCACTGACATAAGCTGAGTTTCTTACTACAACAATTTGCACGTAGTACAATAAAACATTACCCCCGCCACAAAATATCATATTTTCTTAAACTCCCGTCCAATCTGACATGTTTTACACGGCTTTTACATATAGCCTATTGTAAAGCCCTAATTAAACGAGAACGCAAGTTGGCAGTAACGCTATCTCAGCCAGCCACTCTCAGTCTGAATGATTTCTCGAAAATATTATGTACCGTGACAAAGTTAAAACTTGTTTAAAACACTCACGAAACTTTATTTTGTTAATTTGGGGAGTTCGAACGACCGCCACAGAAATTCGTGACTGCCAACTTGCGATGACTTGTGTTCTCGTTTGATTAGGGCTTTATAAAAATAGCTACATGTACGACACGCATGCCAAATTGCATGAAAGGGGACATTGTAAAGGGATTAGTTAGTAGAGTAGGGTGTGTATCAGAGAGTAACATAATAAAATAAGACGATATATGTAAAACCGTCAATTGGAATCAGAGATCGCAACTGATTGTTTCCGACCTATTGAGATGAATGATATGCGTGCGATCTGAAGTATTAGGAGTGTTGATCTGAAGTATTAGGAGTGTTGATCTGAAGTATTAGGAGTGTTGATCTGAAGTATTAGGCTTGTTGATCTGTAAGACTTTCATGTAATAAAGAGATACAAAACGAAAGATACAGCCCCCAGTCTTCGAAACCGGCTTGTAAAGTTCTGATTGCTTTGTGGAGAATTTTACGAAAACGTTTTCGATGGCCGTGTCGGACCCCTCGCAACAAATTACGACGAATGTCGTTTTCTTTCGCTCGAAGGAATCTCCGCTCGCTTTGCCTTATGGGTCCACATGGGACATAGGGCACCCTAACAGACTTCCTACTTTACATAGGTCACTTATATTAATTGTAACGAACTGTTCAGAGTTTCTACTGCTTGATATAATGCACTGTTCTTACAAAACGGAGGGGGTGATTCTTACATTTACCTTTACAAAGTACAAGTATACATCTTTCGTCGCGGTTCAATGCATGCTACTGAGCATGCCATTCAAAGAGTCTATTACTTTGTTAGTTAGCATAAACTGATAAACAGTTTCATGTTATTGAACTCCAATGAAGTTTCCGGGATGAAATGACGTTGGTATCTTGTGCATAGGTGTGAGATTTTTTGCCGGATAAAAAAGGCGCGGCCCGACCCTTTTGCCTGATTAAAATAGCTTAAGCTTATGCGTACATCGGTACATGGCTACAATGGGGCGCACATTAGTGTGTGTGTGTGTGTGTGTGGGGGGGGGGGGGGGGGGTGACACCCCCCAACAATTGAGTCGGTTGAAAAAGTCGGTCCCGAATTGCCTATCCGACTACCTTTTCGGTCCGTCTTGAGCATCCGGTGTGATGGTTTTGGGAACTTGATCCTGAGGAAATGAGTTTAAGGAGAGATGATGGTCGTTAAACTTATCAAATAGACTGATCCAGAGTATCCAACCACTCCGATTTCCTCGGGTATTTATCCGATTTTGCTTCAAAACCCCGAATCCCGACGCGACCTCGATCGCGATACTGAAGAAAAATCCCGATTTTATAGATCAGGTCTTCAATCGGGATTTTTCGTATCCCGATAGAGGTCGGTTTCCATATACCTGAAAAAGTACTTGTTTGAGGGCTGTACTCCATAGTGTTGGCTCACGGAAATTCAAAATAACTTTGACAAAGTTTTAAAATATTTAATTTTAAACCTAATTCGTCCACGTTGATTCATACGAGCATGATAAATTTAACTTGAGTAGGTAGTATGGGATTTCTCGAGCTTTAACAAGGTACCCTACCTCCTCCGCAAATGTTTTTAATTTATTTGCACCCCTTTATGACAGACACAAGCTGGGAAAAGAATGCCTGTGGAGGAGGTAGCTCGCAAAATATGTCAATTTTCATTTTTCATGGAAAAAAAGCGTAAAATGTCAATCAATTTGCCGAGCTTTTTTGACCGAAATATTCGCCTGAGAGTGCTAGAAACGGTGTTTCAGGGCATCCAAATTTCAAAATTTTCTTGAGGGGCATGCTCCCAAACCCCTCTAGATAGATCCTGATCTGGGAAGGTGCATAGCTTCCACACTGATAAAAAAAGTCGGCCCCATAACGAAAAACACCCCCCCCCCCACCAAAAAAAAAGTTTCGAATGTGCGCCCTTGGCGCCAGTGTTACATAACTATGACTCAGCCCACATGCTGCACAATATTTCACGAACAGTCGAACTCAGGTAATTCGAACAAGACAAAACCAGGACCAAAAGGCAAAAATAGGTACGCAAAGCGTACATGTGGCGACTGAGATGTTTAAGGAAAACATTTTAAAAAGCGAGTTGAATAAATAACAAAATAAAAATGTACGCAATACGTTTTTGTTATTGCATGCAATTAACTGGAATTGGTAACAACGGTTCATAGGGCACAAATTGCAAAAATAGCTATCACAATTATATGAAGGATTTCAATGTTCCCCCTATTTGTTGCCTTGGGGCAATTAGTCTGTATTCAGGTTCATTTAGATAAAAAAATTCAGGTTTTTCAGGAAACTTCATTCCATTTGAAATTGCATATGGTGGTACTTTAACTTTTCTCAAATATCTATCGCATAACTGACAAAGTCATTCAACATTTTCAAAACTTATAATATTTTGGAGATGTTGAAGTATGTTCGGATTGAGCAGTCGAACTCTCTCTGCTGGGCAAACACTATGTTTATACCATAATTGTTCATAACAAGAACATATGTAAAGTGGCCCTGTAGATACACTAACATGAAATTTATTAATTAGTATGGGTAATTATATGATAGCGAGTACAATTAAGGATTTACACTACAAGTGATATTTGAAACTTTTGCCAAACGTCCACGAGCCGTTAGGCGAGTGCAATTTGGCATAATTTTCAAATATCACGAGTAGTGTAAATCCTTAATTGTATGAGCCAAATCATATGATTACTCATTTATTATATGCATGACAAAATTACGACACGTACACTTCGTACTCACTCACGCCTTTAAAAACATCTTGTTTCATTACTTGACAAGAAACATTTTCACTCTGGGTTTTCTCCGTACTCATTTCAAAATATTTACATGGAATTTTTAGTTCATAGTGTACCACAGTCGTTGGAAATGTGAAATCTTTCCATTACAGAATTGGCCGCCATTTTGAATTCTATTGTCAACATCGTTCCCAAGTAATAAAATAATTGTACTCCTCTCAACCAATCAGAATGTAGTAATTTTGTCATACATATAATAAACTCATTAATACTTTTTGCTGCACCACGATTTGATTTATTGTAATGATCACGTTTGGCAGAGCTTTTCTTTCTCATTTCAAATGTCTCATTGCCTCTTACACTTGTAGCATATTTACGTTTTTAGATAGTTTTATTTCTCTTGCTTTACCAGATTGATTTTGTTGAACTCTTTCATTGTAATCAGATTGCATTGATAGCCTATTATGTCTCTGCTCTGCAGATTCATTTTTTTCGCACAGATTTCGCATAACTCCTTTGTTTTAATAATCGTTTTTCTCTCTGATTGGTGGACTCATTTTCTCTAACCGTTCTAGCACAATTGCGTTTTTTAGAAAGTTGTTTTGCCCTCAACTCTTCAGTTTTATTTTGTTTACTATCGCTGCTTTTTAATATTAGTGTACTTTGTGCCGAAACAGGTGCACCAAGCATTCCTGTAAAATTTTCGAGATTACACAACACCCTTCGTTTCAAAAGGTATAACTATGTCTTGCGCACATGAAGTAAGCTGAAAATAGTTTACCAAGTTTTGAAAACCTTCAACTGACGTTACTTACTTACTCTAATAAACCCAATTCTCTCCTGGCATTACCACCTTAATGTACACAGAACTCGCGATCAAGCTCTCGGCAACGGCCTCCGTGGCTCAGTGGTCAGAGCATTGCACTAGAATCGCATGGTCGTGGGTTCAATTCCTGCCGGAAGGCCTGTGTAGTTGCATTTTTCGAAACTGGTCCCGGTTTGGTCTTAAAATGTATACATTCTACACTCGAATTTTCCTTCACCAAAATCCTTAAAACACAACATCCTGATGAACATGGCATTCCATATAAATTTCTTGAGCGAGAGTCGAAAATTTTAAACACCTCTGGAAAAGGTCTAAAAAAAAAGTCTCTGATTGGGCCAGGGTACCAGGCTAGTATAATGCCAGCATATTGTACCCGGGGCTTCGCTCCCCTCCGTTATCCAACTTTATATATATGGCTGTAGTGGTGGATGCAGTGAACTCTACACATACCTAGAAGCCTGACTTCAGCACTCCAGTCAATCACTGGACGAAAAAGGGAGGCAGAAAATGGCGGACATGGGGAATTTTTGGACGTCAGTTTCAGGCCCTACACGGTCATCTTGGACGTCAAACGTACATCCTCTTGCACACGAGCAGTGTTGTATTCCTTCTGTGTTTCCTTTTGATTTCATTTACTTTCGGGGGGTTGCGTATGTTGACCGTTGGCACAAATTCAAATCGAATATACCAAGAGCCATAGAAATTCGAAATAAATGTTGTTTCAGCTTCATTTCTATTTGTTGATGCTTGCGTCTTTCCGACTTCTGGGTCGGAGTTTCAACTATATTTCGACGAGTTCCACTCACGGTCAATTATTTAACAATTATTCACCAATAATAGTTTTAGCATATACCTCATCAATGAAATTAAATAACAAGTTTAACATTCTTATATTTTCGGTATTTTGTACAAGACACGGCCGCTAGCAACTTGGGCACTATAAACGGCACTTGGCGTACTCGATATTTGTCGACAAAACAGTTTTTACAACTTTTGAATATATTAAGGGCTAGAAAATTGTAAAGAAACATACCTGTGGACACTCTTCTTCTTAATTTTGTTGACTTTTCTCGTTATTCTACAACATCAGCCTTGTTTATCAACAAAATCTCCTGCTTCGACAAACAAAGCAAAACTGGCCGCCATTTTGTTTTGCCCGCAGGTGAATAGTGCAGGATATCCCGAGCCAGAGAGGGACCAATCAGATTGCTTGAAAAGCACTATTCACCTGCGAGGTATATGCTAAAACCTCTTTATACTTAAAATAAAGAAAGGCTTGTAACTTTCATAGACCTTATTCAAAAATGGCCGCCGAATTAAGATTCTTTTATATAGATATAAATTAGCCCTTATGAGCTCGTTTTCATGTGGGAAACTCAAAAGAATTTTTAGTTTAAAATGAGGTCATAAGGGCTAATTTATATGCACATAAAAGAATTCTAATTCGGCGGCCATTTTTGAATAAGGTCTATAGAGATTAGGGAATCTTTCAGACGACCCTCATTTTAAGCTCCGTAAAATACACAAAAACCTAGATCTCGCCAAAATTGCCATCAGTACAATCGTCAAGAACTTGGCTTTCAGTTCATTGCTCTTTCATCATCTTTGCAGCCCGACTGAAACGTTCATATACAAACGCGAGATCGTGTGGTTTTTGTGGATTTTACGGAGCTTCAAGTCAGGGCCGTCTGAAATATTCTCCATGAAAGTCACCAGCTTTTCCTTATTTTAAGCATAAAGCGGTTAATTGACCGTGAGTGGGACTTGCCGAAATATATAGTTCAAACTCGACTCGGAAAGTCACAAGCATCAACAAATACACAGCAGAAACAAAATAAAAACATTTATTACGAATTTCTATGGGTCGTGGGTCAACATACGCAGTCCACTCACCCCAAAGCAAATGAAATCGAAAGTCGAAAGTAAACACAAAAGGAACACAACACTGGTCACGTGGCTCGCGTGCAAGAGGCTGTACAGCCGCGAGAAAAAAGACCAGGGCCGCATTAAGGGTCTTTTGAGTATTTTATGACGTTTTCTGGCCTTTAGAATTCTGTAAATCCTTCTCCTAAAATGCGGAAAATGGCATTTCAGAGATTCTAGATTTTAAAATTTCCTGGGGGAGCATGCCACCGGACCCCCCTAAAAATGTTGTCCCTCATAATCATGCTGGCGCCGACACAAGGGACCAAAATTTGTGTAGTGCCCAGGGCCCAAAGACACGTTAAGGCGCAGCATATTCTCTCACTTAGAATTCATGATTATCGTTAATTGTGAAATGTCGTAGAATTAACGATAATCCTCAATTTTAAAAAATAATTCCCTACCCAAACCCTAACCCCAACTCTAAACCTGACCCTAAACCTAACCACAACCCCCCGGTGGACCTAAACCTAACCAAAACCCTCCGAGGAAAAAGTCCCGCCTCTCAGACCCCGACCACAACACCCCTATCGTTTCGTTTGTGAGCCATAAAGAAGTCGCCGAAGCAAGGGCCCTGAAAAAGAATAAGACTGACATC
The DNA here is from genome assembly GCA_964035015.1 of Corallium rubrum. Classification (NCBI taxonomy): domain Eukaryota; kingdom Metazoa; phylum Cnidaria; class Anthozoa; order Scleralcyonacea; family Coralliidae; genus Corallium; species Corallium rubrum. Next base: position 338,949 of record CAXIUP010000034.1, read on the forward strand.
GAAGATGACCGCGTAGCGACCTAAAATTGACGTCCAACAATTCCCCAAGTCCGCCATGTTTTGCCTCACTTTTTTATTGGCAGTCAGCCTGGGTGGATGTTATGTAAGTCAAGAGGATTGACTTGGATTCGCTATATAATGACTTTTAATATGTCAGCCATGTTTTTCACAACGCACACACAACTCGGACTTCCACAGGTAGCACAATACTACATCTCCTTTTCCTTAACAAATTAACATAAAACAAGACGCCTGGGTCAGGCGCTCACATACTGAGAAGTACGCGGAGGCTGAATGTGGTGCATCTGATCACACTGGTGAACATATTTACGATCAAGACAGTTCTCAGCCACATCTGAACAATGTTAAACTACAAAGTCAGTCAGTCAGTTTCGGAATCTACCAACCACGTGCAAGAACACCTTGATCAAAAGGTAAAGCTGTTCAACACTTTGTCCAACAACAAAAGCAAAAAGAGCAAAGAACTTACAACATGCCTCACGGTCTCGTTCCTTCACACGGCTAACAACTCACCGGAAGTATGAATAGTAGCGGAAGTAAAATGTGCAAAAATGCAAAATCGTGACACCCCCACCCCCCGAGTAATAAATTGCAAACTTTAAAGTAACCTGACACTTGTAAGTTAAAAACATTATTTGCAAAGTCAGTGTCCTACGAGATCGCTAGAGTATTAATAAAGTACCGTTCAACAAATAGCTGCAGTGCTAATATTCCTCTAATGGCATTAACCAGCTGTCTCCTGCTTCCAATCCTGGTAATGTAAAGCTCAAGCATGGTGCGAGCCTTTGTCGATGCATCCTAATCAATTCTGGAGTAACGTATATTTTTAATCTCGTGCAGCTCAAACTGACCCGTCATCCCATTTCGACGCCATCCTCTGGGATATTCGAACAATCTCTGGTGGCTGCAGATCATCTATCAAAATTGAGAGCAAAACAATTCAACCGCATTCAACATTAAATGTCAACTCAAGGCAAATTATTTTTCCGACTTGTTATATGCGCCAAAGTATGGAGAATACGAATATGATGATAAAAACTTGAAGCAAACCGTACTTTTTATTGATTTCTGAGTTTTTTAACGAAGTATTCTAAAAAAAACCGTGTTGTATAAAGAGTCTGGCACTAGCAAGTTTGTGACGTAAACAGTTGAACCTGGACGATTTAAATCATAAGAAAAGCTGATTTATGATGAATATAACTTGAGCAAGTTTCCAGCCACACATGTATTAAAGTATTTGACGCTTTTCGAATGTGTTTACTTTAATGGATCGTAAAATCGTTCCTCCGTTTACGTCACACACTTGCTAGTGCCAGACTCTTTATACAACACGGCTTTTTATAAAAATACTTCAAAATTCGTCGATTCAACATCCCAAAATCAACGGGAAAAAATTTCAATGGACCTTTTCACCAATAGCGGCGCCATCTTGAATTCGCAATGCATTGTGGTCTATCCAGGGTAATAAGCTCAATTAAAAGGGTGATTGCTTAGTATTGAGACACAATGCGGTAATTTTTTCTTGATAAACACTTTCATGGCAACAATGTCTAGATATGATCGTTGTCATATTGGTAAAAGCAATAATTCTCGTACGTATAAGGATACATTTGTCATGAATCTATCCTTACACGTCCAATAATTGTTGCTTTTACCAATATGACAATTATTATATTTAGATATTATTGCCACGAAAGTATTTATGAAGAAAAAATTACCGCATTGTGTCTCAACACTACGCAATCGCCATTTTAATGGAGCTTGTTACCCTATATAGACCATAATGAATTGCGAATTCAAGATGGCGCCGCTATTGGTGAAAAGGTCTATTAAATTTTTTTCATCATATTCGGATTATACGTGCTTTAATACATAAATAAAGCGAAAAATGTAATTTGCCTTGAGTTGACCGTTAACAGGAGTCGATTTAAAAATTCAAAACATCCCCCCCCCCTGGAAAATGTGTGTAGCAGGCAATCTATATCTGCGATACCTATAGTACTGTACTGTGCAGAAACATAGTCAATCGAGATATGGTCTGGAAACTCCGCTAAAGTCTTTGGTCTATCTTTTTGTTCGCCTTTATGCATTTTTGTGCACGGTGCACGGTCACTGAACACATTGTATTTTAGTATAATGAACGAATTGTCCAATAGCAACGTTTCAGTTCAGTTCAATCACTCAACCGTGCTATTTAAATATTAATAAACCTAAAACAAAGGATGTGCACGGTGTACGGTTCAACATAAAATCACAGCTCATTATAGGCGATTTGAAGTTTGCCGAGTTTCTAGACCATATCTCGATTGACTATGGCAGAAATAACCTAACAAAATCCGCGCCCGATTTGCGATCATGTTTGCGGATCGCATACGGGCGATTCGCGGCTGCGGTTGCGTACGCTTGGCGGTTGCGGCTACGGGCGTTTGGCGGTTCAGCTGCGAGCATAGAGCCAGACACTGCGGCAAGCAAGACGCAGGCGTCGTAAGTCAGCATATGTTTCTCGAACTTTAATAAGCGTCATCTGAGATTCTGAGATCAAGGCCACGTTCAAACGTAGAGAGTGTTGCAATCAATTGATATGGCAAAACTTTCAGAATTCGCAAGGAACCGAATTGTTACGCTCAACTCGTCCGACGTTTCTATTGTCAATATACAGCATAAAGAGAATTTTAGAAGAAGGAGTAAAAACTTCGAGATTGGCAATACACTGTAAGTTTGTTTCTTTCTCGATATCGAAGAATTGGAAGACTTGCCGACGCTCAATGTAGTGGGAGAAGACCTCTTTCAGGTGCTGATGGAAGAAGATTCATCAATGATGAAATGAACAAAAACGACGAATTGATCGGCCGCATTAAACTTGGAATATTTTTCAAGGCGGTTTGAGAATAAAACGTCTTCATGGATTCCGGCGTGAACACAAAATATTACTGTCACCTTGTGAATGATGATTGTTAATTGACTCGGACAAATACGTCGATTGCAAATATGGCGCCGATTGCACGAAAGCGAGGCTTTTCGGTGACAACCGTTGCTAAAGGCCGAAGCGCTGCTATTTCCTTTGTGAATGAGACTTTGTTGACAGTTTTGAAAGGTGGAGTTCATGCGCTGGTACGTTTAAAAAGACTATGTAGGACCTACATACGATTATACGTGGACTCTGCTCTATTTTGAAAGAAGTTTTACCAGGGTATGTTTGCTTTTGAGCGTAACAACTCCTCTTCTGATACGTGTATTACGGCCGTACAATTATTGAACCTTACTTGCAAATATCATGTGTCGAACATTCATTCTATTGAAATTTGCCGTTGAAGCTTTGCATTTCTTACTCGTGTTTTGCCGTATTTAGAACTTGCCGTACATTTTTCGTTTAGTTAAGGTTTTAACTGGTTAATCATGTCCAATTATTGTTGCGTTCCAATGTGCTGCAAGATTGGATATCGTGTCGATTCACATGGGAAGAAGGTCACTTTCCACAGGCTTCCGATAAAGGATCCAACAAGATTGAAGGTGTGTTTTACTATTTTGAAAATAACTGCATGTGGTTGTGGCAGGCTTACCTTTCCAATTTGTTTGTCTGATATTTCTTAATACCACTTTTCCAGACGTGGCTCGTGAAAATCCGAAGAGATGTTTCACCGTATTTTCGAATCACAGAGCGAACAAAAATATGCTACACGACACCCGCTCTTTCAAAATAGAGAAGAGTCCACGTATAATCGTATGTAGGTCCTACATAGTCTATTTAAACGTACCAGCGCATGAACTCCACCTTTCAAAACTGTCAACAAAGTCTCATTCACGAAGGAAATAGCAGCGCTTCGGCCCTTAGCAACGGTTGTCACCGAAAAGCCTCGCTTTCGTGCAATCGGCGCCATATTTGCAATCGGCGTATTTTTCGTGAATATTGCAATATTGCGGGCAAGAGAACATCCGGTTTGACTGTAAAAATCACGTGTAGTTCATATTTAAAATCTATAAATAACACGGATTCGAAGAAATAATAGTTTCAAAGCAGATATGTCGGAAACGGGAAAGAGCTAATCATGGAGTTTCAGAGATTATATGTAAAGTTCGTATATACTGTAACTGCTAATATAAACGTGTTTATCACAAATCATACACAGAATCGTAAATTCGGCAAAGAAAAGTTATTTAGTACGTCCCCAGATTAATTTTCTCGAAATTAGTTTGTAGTTCACTCAACAGAGTTTGGGAATTTGGTCCCCAACGGCATTCTTCACACCGTTGACAACACCGAAAAAGTCATGTACACTATAAGAATTTGATAAGTTAGTTCAAATATTCGCATCCGATCTTTATGGGCATCTACAATGGCTCGCTTTCGGCTCGCTTTCGGCTCGCTTTCGGCTCGCTTTCGGCTCGCTTTCGGCTCGCTTTCGGCTCGCTTTCGGCTCGCTTTCGGCTCGCCATTGTAAATGCCCATAAAGATCTCCGCTCATATCTTAACTACTACTTAAGATACCTCCTGATTTACATAAACTTTAGCTTTGATTTTCTCGGTTTAGACAAGGTTATTTTTCAAACTTACTACGCCAATGAACTTACCAAGTGGTTCGTTTTTGAAGCCGTTCAATAAACTCGCAATTCGTGTTTTATTAGATATAATCCTGCTCGTTTATTAAACAGTATTTAATACTGCATGCCGGGGTAAGTTTTAATACATGCATTTTGATCAAGTTTCACTTTGACTGATTTAACTTTATTCAGACGGCGAACTTTTGACGTAACTAGTCAATTTTCTATCCATAAAATGCTGTATGTACAACCCCCCGGTGGCCCTAAACCTAGACTTGGGCGGTTTTCCAAGAAAACCGAAACTGAAAACCGCCATCTTGACGTTTGAAACCCCGTTTAATTGCGTCATTAGGGAGCTTGAGCAAGCGATGTCAACGCGGACGTCAGTTGGCCGCGAGTAGACTGGATTAAAAAACGACGTTAGTCGCCATTTGTGGCAATCATCAACAGATAAGGCAAAACATGAGGTTTTGAAAGTCTGTGACTTGCCCAGACAGCCATTATGATGAAAATCACCGCCGAAATAAGCTACGCTGACATTCGCTTGACGTCCGCGTTGTCAAAAACGTCGCTTGCTTTTGAAGTTTGTCCGGAAAGAAACACGAAAAACGGAATGGGGAAAATGATACCAAGGTCTATACAGTGGTTTCTTGTTTCTCTGTTATGAAATACTTAATAAGTAAAACGAGGAAGCCAACACCAAGAAAAGAATATAATGTTATTGCAGTCATATAATAAAAACTTATTTAAAGCATGCATGCACCAAAACTTATTTAATCAAAACAATATTCAGTTATATTGACAATACTTCTATTTCTAATTCTAGGGATTGTCAAAATAACTTATTTTTAGTCCCACATGTCTTCGCAGAGGTCCGACCACCATTTTAGCCAATCAGAAGCGCTGTGGTTTTTCCGCGCTTCTGATTAGCTCTTAGCATTCCGAGTTTGATCCGCATTCGGATTAAGCTTCGTCGCATATCAGTCGCGCGTATAAGTCTCAAATATTGTGTGAATGAACGGCGATATATGATTCTTCGGTCGGTTTTTCGGCTTTCGAATATAATCGAAACCGTAAAACCGGTTTTGAAAAAACCCCGATTTTTTCCGGTATCCCGAAAAACCGCCTCAGCCTACCTAAACCTAACCACAACCCTCCGGGAAAAAAGTCCCACCTCTCAGACCCCGACCACAACACCCCTACTGGTTTTTTAGTTATATGCAATTTACTTAAACATCCCGCATGTGACAGAGAATTACCTACAATTACCAATTATTGGTAATTCAAGGCCGTTTCACACTTACTGATTATTGGTAATTCTAGGTAGGAGGACATGTTGGTCGTTTAGACGGGAGACACCCCTGAAGGTATTAAGACATTCCTTCTCTAACATTCGCGCTCTCTTGCTAACACATATTACCACTAGTTATCTGTCGATTTTTTACTTTCCGTCAAAATGTTTGACAACAATGTCAATATCAACATGTTTTACTAAATTTCAAAGCAGCAGAGTCAGGGTCACTTTGAAATGCAGTTAGTGACCTATCTGTAACTATTAATATCTAGTTTTACCTTGTCTTTCCTGCAACTTTGTCCTCAGGTATTTCGCAACATCACAATCCTTACCGTTTTCCTCTAAAAAGCACAACAATAATCTCAATGCAAATCAAATGTTTAAATTACATGTAATTAACAAATAGATACACAACACAGCCAGGTGAAGAATCAGACATAGTTTAGTAGTATAGGGAAGAGGGGATCTGGCGCGGGTGGAGCTCCACCCATGACGTCACAATTGTAAGCCTTAAAACGCTTAACAATGTTAAACGAAGCAATATGAATATATTAAGACACTTAGAACCTAAATATTCAAATAGATCGAACTAAGTCATGACAGAATTATTGCGAAATTAACCCTAAAATAAGAGAAGAAATCGAGAAGTCGTAAGAATAACTTTTTCGGATAAAGATTTCCGACGAGGGGTCACTTCGAGACCCTGCAAAAAGAACGTAAGATACTAACGAAATATTATTTGACTATGGGATGGCTGAGTGCACACGTACGTGGAGGATATATTTCCATAGTGTAGTGTATTTAATTAATTTTTTGGAGGTATTCAGGAGATGTAGGGCATAATAAGGAGCATTGCCATCTTCCCTTTATCTTCCTTATCTTCCTCTTAACTTCCCCTTATCTCACTCATATCTTCCTCTTATCTTCCCTTTATCTTCCTCTTATTTTCCCCTCATCTTCCCTTTATCTTCTCCTTATCTTGCTTTTATCTTCCTCTTATCTTTCTCCTATCTTTCTCTTATCTTCCTTATCTATCTCTTATCTACCCCTTATTATCTTTATCTTCCCTCTATCTTCCTCATCTTCCCCTTATCTTCCTTATCCTCCATTTATCTTCCTCATCTTCTTCTTCTTATCTTCCCCTTATCTTCGTCTTATCTTCTTCATCTTCCTTTTATCTCCCTCTTATCTTCTTTATCTCCCTCATATCTTCCTCTTATCTTATCTTCCCTTTATCTTCCTCTTATCTTTCTGTTATCTTCCTCATCTTCCTTTTATCTTTTATGTTAAGGCTTACCGCTTCTCATAACTACATATCTGTAAATATGTAAATATATTATTTTGTAAATAGTCACGGCTTTCTTGAAAACCAATTGTAAATATTGAAGAAATTCCGTGTTGAAATAAAATCTCTCTCTTATATCTTCCTTATCTTATCTTCCTCGTCTCTCTCATATCTCCCTCTTATCTTCCCCTTATCTTCCCCGTATCTCCCTCTTATCTTCCCCTTATCTTCCCCGTATCTTCCTCTTATCTTCCTCTTATCTTCCCCGTATCTTCCTCTTATCTTCCTCTTATCTTCCTTATCTTCCTCTTATCTTTCTTATCTTCCCCTTATCTTCCTCTTATCTTCCTCTTATCTTCCTTATCTTCATCTTATCTTTCTTATCTTCCCCGTATCTTCCTCTTATCTTCCTCATCTTCCTTTTATCTGCCTCATCTTCCTCTTATCTTCCTTATCTTTTCCTTATCTTCGCTTTATCTTCCTTATCTTTCTTATCTTCCTCTTATCTTTCTTATCTTCCTCCTATCTTCCTTATCTTCCTCTTATCTTCCTTATCTTCCTCTTATCTTCCTTATCTTCCTCTTACCTTCTCCTTATTTCTTCCTCTTATCTTCCTTATCTTCCTCTTATCTTTTCCTTATCTTCGCCTTATCTTCCTTATCTTTCCATTATCTTCCTCTTATCTTCCCCTTATCTTCCTTATCTTTTTATCTTTTTTATTGAATCCTAAGATGGAATCATTGAATCCTAGGATTGATTGAATCACAGTATGATTGAATCACTGAAGCCTAAGATTGAATCATTGAATTCTAAGGTTCAATCCTTAAATCCTACGATTAAATTAACCTTAGGATTTTTAACAATTAAATCTTAGAATTCAATGATTCAAACTTAGGATTCAATTATTCAATCTTAGGATTCAATAAGAAAGATAAGTAAGATAAGAGGAAGATAAAAGTAAGATAAGAGGAATATAAGAAAGATAAGGGGAAAATAAGAGGAAGATAAAGGGAAGATATGAAGAAGAAAAGGGGAAGATAAGGCGAAGATAAGGAAGAGAAGAGGAAGATAAGGAATATAAGGGGCAGATAAGGAAAGATAAGAGGAAGATAAGATGGCAATGCCCCTTATTATCCCCTACATCTCCTGAATACATCCAAAAAAATAATTAAATACACTATGCAAATATATCCTCCACGTACGTGTGCACTCAGCCATCCCATAGCCAAATAATATTTCGTTAGTATCTTACGTTCTTCTTACAGGGTCTCGAAGTGAATCCTCGTCCGAAATCTCAAGTTCTTGTCACGACTTCTCGATTTCTTCACTTGTTTTAAAAACTAGGGTTATATAAATAAGTTTTGTGGAAACACCACGTAAAATATTTCTTTGCAAAGCTTTCGGACTGTTGACTCAGGCCTTCATCAGAGCAATGACAACAAGTTGTTGGCTCACGTCATTTATAAACTAAGCAACTGATCAATTAAATCACGTAAGAATACAATGGCGTATCACGTTAATTTTATTAATTGAAAACAAAATCAAGAAATAATTGTCAGTTGTTTGCTGTACAAGGTGTGTTGGTTAGTAATACTCAGAAAAACTCTGAGCTCTAAGCGGGACTCGAACCCACAACCTTCTGAATGCTAGCCAGACGCTCTAACCATTGAGCCACTAGAACTCAGATAGCGGAGCAAGGTTAATTAACGTACGTATACCTTAGACTGTGCTCAGTCCTCCAGGAACGAGTCTTAACCGCTCGTAACCGAGCGGAATATTATTCTTATTTATTCTCGAATACCGCAGACATTCACATCAGCATAACGTTTCCAGAATAATGGCTTCACTGGTAATGTAGCTAATGTCCTTTGTTCAATATTTTCGATTGCTAAATTAACAATGAGAGCAGATACTGGGGACCCCATGGCTGTGCCAAAAACCTGTCAGAATGAGATAGTATGTGACGTCATACGCAAAATTAGTTGTGTTACGCTGTCATTGCTAATTTAGTGAGAATAAATTATTAATCAAATAAAAAATTGTCGCAATACCATGTTTATTCTTTAATGCTGAGCTTTTGACCTGTTGACTCAGGCCTTCATCAGAGCAAAAAAGTCGAAAGCAATAAATCAGCAATAAAAAAACCCAACAGCGGTGTTTCCACAACTTCTTGCTTGTATTACAATTTGTCACCAAGCAAAACATTCACGTAGTTAAACATACAAAATTGAGTTAATTTTCCTTACATTTCTCTGCTAATTTCGAGGGGTTGAGGTGGTCCAGGGGCATTGCCCAAACCATCAAGGGCACGTGGCTAAAAAAAGCTTGAGAAACCCTGGTGTAGACGTTTGGGTACATTGGCAAAAACAATAAAGTACTCTGTGTATTAATTAAAAATTGTGTAAACCTGGATATCACTGGAAAGCTGATATACTGCAACTGATTACAACACTGTGCTAAAATATTTTGGTCTATTAAAAAGGGGAAAAATACTTCACACTCGCCTTGCTTGAACAATACATTCTACTTTAAGAAGCTAAGGCCCCGTTCACACTATACTGGATAGCTTTTGTGCTGGTACGAAAACCATATCGGATAGGCCTTCTGTTCACACACAAAACACCTGCTCTGGCACAATTTCTGTTCCAGCACGCCGCTGCGCCATTCCGATCTCGAAAGAGGTACATCTTGTATCGGATAGCTTTTCGTGCCGTTCCATTTCCAGTGTGTACGGAGTTCGAAATCGTTCCGAAAGTAAATTAATAGAATAGAGTGTGGGAATTGGTTGTATCGTCAGGTTTTCGTGCCGGCAGAAAACCTATCCGGTATAGTGTGAGTGGGACCTAAAGCGCTGCATACATTAGGTTCAAAGTTTTTGCATTCGTTTACACCAGATGTCAATCAGAACTGTCTGTTCTCAAAAAGTACATCTGGTATTTTCAATATTCCAAAGATTTAAATGGCGTTATGAAATAACCAAGGTTAACAGCTAAGGAACTGCGCGTGGTGAATGGGGAGAACCAGCATGGGAGTGCTCAAAACAAACAACTAGGAGCATTGGGCAGCAGAGTCATTACACCTTTAAACAACTTGCTGGAAGGTTGGAGAAAACATGCTCCAGATTAATAACGTATTGCATCCCTCCATCCCACCAGTAACCAATGGAATTGGTCAAGTCTAGGATGGAATTCGACACATATAAACGATGAGAATATCGTCCCAATCAAATGTGTAGTATAGCACGGTAGCACAATTTTTCTCAAGCTGTATAGCTTTTGCAATATCACTGATGTGATCTTTTCCCTTTTCTTCGTCTATTGCTTGCCAGGTCTTACGTGCATAGTCGGTCACAATCGATCGTTTCTCTATGGAAACTTGAAGTGTTTTGGCCTTGCCTAGATCAGCAACTAATAACGCCGTTTTAAAACGTTTAAAGAAAAGGAAGCAACTCTTCAGAACGACGTACCACGCGACGTATTGATTTGTAAATGACGTTTGATTTTCACCGACAATTAAATTTAAATGGATCCTATCATAGCACTCAATCGATTTTCTGAAATATGAGATAGATCGCTTCAAATGTTCGAGTCCTGATCGTAGCTGAGGTAGGAATATCAAATAATGACATGAAGCAAGGCCTGCGAAACATAGACTCTCAAGCTGTCGCATGCTGAAATAAGCATCCCCCATATTTCCAATTGTTGCCATTTCATCTTGAAGCCCTATGTCAGTTGTAATAACCAGGGCTTTCTCAAAATATTCTATGGCCTTCTCAAATTTCACAGAAGCTAAATATGCATGGCCGAGGTTTGCATTAATGTGTGCCATTTTCGGCCGATCGTCTATTTCAGTGCTAATTTCTAAATGCCTTTTTGTAAAAAAGGATGGCATTCTCATATCGTTTCGACTCATAATACGCTTCTCCCAGATCGTTACAAGAAGTTCCTATTTCTTCCTGATTCTCTGTTTTAGTGTACATGTCTAGACTCTTCTTCAAGTAATCAATGCTGTTCTCATATTTCCCTAAGCTGCTTCTTGCTATTTCCTCCCACTTCTCTAGTTTAGTGTACAAGTCTAGACTCTTTTTAAAACAATCGATGCCTTTCTCATTTTGGCCTAACTCGCAATACATACGGCCCAAATATTTATTGCTGTTTGCTATTTCTTCCTGATTCTCCATTTTAGTGTACATGTCTAGACTCTTCTCAAAATAATCAATGCCTTTCTCATATTTCTCTAAAACGGAATAGACAAAACCCAACATTTGATTGTTTTTTGCCACATCTTCCTGATTCCCCATTTTAACGCTCGCTGTCAGACATTCATTGAAACACACGATGGCTTTCTCGTACTGCGCCATATTTAAGTACACATCTGCCAAAATAAGATACCCATCGAAAATTCCGAATTGATATCCTAATTCTGTACTGATTGCAAGTGCTTTTTCGTAATACTGGATAGTTTTTTTGTAATCACTCGAACGTAAATATGCCTCTCCATCAGTTTTGTAGCACGTGTATTCATCTAATTTGGTTTTAAGCTCATTTGCCATTTTTTCTGGCTGTAATTCATGTTTTAAGGCTTCACTATAGGGTACAAGATATTCCATTGTAGCTAGTAAAGATTTCTGCAACAGTACTAATGCTAATATTGCTAAAATGCTATAGCTAGACGTCTTTAACAATTCTTCAAGCACAAGACGGTACATGCACTTCTGCATTTCTTCGTATGCAGTTTTCTCATCACATTTACCGGTAATCTCAGATAATATTTGTTTTAGTATTTTGTTACCATGAAGTAGATCGGCTGATCTATCTGCCATGTACGTAAAGTCTTGAAGTCTTCCATTTTCTGATAGGACTTTGGCTGTCTCAAAAACAAACCTCGCAATTGTTGAATCCTCTCTCAGTTCAGGTATCTAAATTTAATTTAATAAGCATTAGACTACAAATAAATTCCTAACACATCCTGGTGAAGAGTCTGACATAGTTTAACGTTAACTTGGCTTAAGGTGTCTCCATACTGTTTTGAATAATGCAAATTTCAACTTGAGAAAGTGCTGATGAATAGTTTAGAAAAGAATGAAACTAACGTTATGCATAGAGCAACGTTCAGTCACAGGGAGTCCGAAATAATAATTATAAGTAATAACATGACTTGAGGGAAATTAGCGATTAAATTTCCCCGCCGCCAAGGGAAGATTTGTAAAAGTCCTCGGGCGCTTGGACTTTCACAAATCTTCCCTCGGCGGCGGGGAAATTTAATCGCTAATTTCCCGAAAAGTCATGTTGTTAGTTTGTAATATTATGATCGCCCAGGAAAACTTTTTAAAACTTTTAGAAATCTTACCGACAGGAAATTTACACGGTTGATCAGAGAAGTTGCATCTAATTTCCCCGTGCATGTTGTTGAGGGAAAATATATGCAAGCGGGAAATTTAGAAGAAGACAAAGGATTTCTTTGTTTTCTAATTTTCCCTCATTAACATGCACGGGAAAGTTAGAAGGATTTCTTTGTCTTCTAATTTTCCCTCATCAACATGCACAGGAAAATTAGAAGACAAAGGATAAATTTCCCTCTTGCATGAGCGATGAGGGAAATACGAGGTTTACATTCATTCGGAGAATAAAAGAATCCGAGGCGATCATGGTATTATAATAATAATAATAATAACAACAACAACAACAGTCAACAACAACCAACAACAACAACAGCCAACAACAACAACAACAACAACAACAACCAATGACAACGACAACAACAACACAACACAACACAACAGCAGCAACAACAACAACAACAACAACAACAACAACAACAACAACAACAACAACAACAACAGCAACAGCAACAGCAACAGCAACAGCAACAGCAACAGCAACAGCAACAGCAACAGCAACAGCAACAGCAACAGCAACAGCAAGGACAAGGACAAGGACAAGGACAAGGACAAGGACAAGGACAAGGACAAGGACAAGGACAAGGACAAGGACAAGGACAAGGACAACGACAACGACAACGACAACCAGAACAATAACAATAACAATAACAATAACAATAACAATAACAATAACAATAACAATAGCAATAGCAATAGCAATAGCAATAGCAATAGCAATAGCAATAGCAATAGCAATAGCAATAGCAATAGCAATAGCAATAGCAATAGCAATAGCAATAGCAATAGCAATAGCAATAGCAATAGCAATAGCAATAGCAATAGCAATAGCAATAGCAATAGCAATAGCAATAGCAATAGCAATAGCAATAGCAATAGCAATAGCAATAGCAATAGCAATAGCAATAGCAATAGCAATAGCAATAGCAATAGCAATAGCAATAGCAATAGCAATAGCAATAGCAATAGCAATAGCAATAGCAATAGCAATAGCAATAGCAATAGCAATAGCAATAGCAATAGCAATAACAATAACAATAGGCGTCCTGCAAAGGAGCTCGATTCAAGAACGGTACAAAATTCTCTACGGGCGAACATCTTGACTCTGGTAAGTCAACTTAATTTGGTACACAAACATGACACATGGTTTGTTTTACTCCGTTGTGTCTCGTGGTTTAAATTTTATCGCCGAGTGATTTTTTTTTTTACTTTGTCGAGCAGATCACTAAAGACCTTCTGCGGTTGCTTGTCGAGCCATTTGCGAGTAAAGGCAGACGATCTCGATCTAGCGAAAGAGCAAATATGCTCAAAGCGAATGCAGCTTCGTGATGTCTTGGAGAACATCGATGGCGTTCAGTTCTTTATGTCATGTATTACAGCTCTTTCGTCAAATGCCAAATCGGCAAATAGTGAGGTTAATTCCAGCGACGATAACACAGAAGAAACAGTCTACCCTGCAGTTGCATACTTTATCGTGAACAACCCATCGGGAACGAGGAGTCCCATGCTAGCCATGAATCGAACTGTCTTCACATTTTCACGCCATCTCCCTGGGTACTGAATAGCAAGGTGTAAATGGGCAAGGTTGCCCAACTATTGAAGGGAACTTCCACCGAAATGTGACTGGAGTCCACGCAATATCCTTTATAGAACGTAAAAGAAAGGCTCACAAAAAAAGAGAGAAACAGGAGAAAAAGTTCTGGACCGAAGCCGATTCGAACATCGATGCGTGGATGTTAGTCGTCGGTCAACAGCGCGATGTTTTCGATCTAAACGCGTTGGGCAACGAATACCCCGACATTCGTAAGTACGTCGAGCGAGTTCGAAAAATGGTAAATGTTCAGGTACTCCCCTGTTTCTGTCCCGTGTATCAAGCTATCGCGAAATTAAGAAATGACTCGGAAAGTCAAGCAGAAGCTGAAATAGAGAAACAAGAATCTGATGTTGACAGTCAACGCCTGCCTCGACGTCCGCAGCTGAGTTCGCAAACCTATTGGACTAAAATTAAAGGGTGGCGACCCTGGTAAAACAGCTTAAGCTTCGTTATTTTGCGCACTGTTGTTGTGAATATAGTGATAAAAATGACTCTTGCACCATGAAGGCTTTACACGTTACATTTTTTGTATTCGTTTTGCTCATTCTTGCATGTTAGCAATCGAATCTGATGGTTGTCGTATATATTGACTTATTGTATGATTAACATTATTATCAGAACTCGTAGTGTTGCAGGTAAATGTATAGGCTAGCATATTGATATAAAGTAAATTTTGAAGTGGGATTTTTTACAGAACAACGCATACATATACAAATACTACAGGATATACCACATCCGCATCCATCATTGTCTTAAAAAATAAAACAACGAAGGGAGGGGTCGACGAGTTATAATATGTTGTATGCATGTGTATGCCTCTTTCCTTTAAAAATTCCGCTTCAAAACCACTCAACCATTCTCTTCGCTGTTCTATTTTGTATGAGAACGATGGAGAGATGTGATATACCCCTGTAGTATCTGTAGTGTATGCACGTGCATGCCTCGTTCTATAAAAAATCTCGCAAATAGAAATCCAGATTTTACTGCGTTTAAACTGAATTTTGAAGCGGAATTTTTCAAAGAACGACGCATACACATACATCTGCATCCATCGTTGTCTTAAAAAATAAAACAACGAAGGGAGTGGTCGAAGAGTTATAACATGTTGTATCATCCACATATCTCATTCGAAATAAAAAAAATTAAAGCCGGGTTTTCTTCAAGAACGGGGAAATAATATAGTAATTTTTGTCCACGATAACATGTCTTAGAATTGGTACTCTATATGATCGTAAGTTAGAATATGTTTCGTTTGTAAAAAGTTAATATATACATATATATATATATATATATATATATATATATATATATATATATATATATATATATATATATATATATATATATATATATAAAACATCAAAAAAGGAATGATAAAATCTTTTTATTTTATTATATAAAAACTTTTATTTAAATAAAGATTTTATCATTCCTTTTTTGATGTTTTATGATTGTACTTGGAATTGATGTTCAAAGCTGGCTCTCTGACAATATATATATATATATATATATATATATATATATATATATATATATATATATATATATAACAAATAAAGTGAAAACACAGGTTACTTCATCGAAATTTTTTCACTTTATTTGTTATACCGCTCTGCGTATACGCATTGAGCACTCTATTTCCATATGATTTTGAACCTGATAGTTACTATCAACATACTTGATATATATATATATATATATATATATATATATATATATATATATATATATATACCAAAGAACCGGCTACCATAGCTCGGCAGCCGGGATAATTCATATGGTAGCCAGCCTGTAGCCGGTGGTTATGAATAACAATTAAATTAGATAATTTGCATATGGTTATAATATATTCCAAACCACCGGCTACCATTAGCCGGGATTATTCATGTGGTAGCACAGGGAGCAGAGAAGTCAAGTATGAGTTGTATTTACTGAACTTCTTACCTTTGACAACTTGGATGGCTGGATTTTCAATTCGTACGGCTTGGCAAGTTAGCAAATACTTCGTGTATTAAAATTCAAGCAAATTCATTACACCGCAGCCTAAAGTATTGTGGGCTCGCATGCGAGCTGATTGATCAACATATATTTAATAATAGGAAAAGGGAGGAAACAGCCGTTGGATCATTTTGTTCAAATTGCTCTAACTCGCATGAGATTCAACAAAAAAGCCGTATTTTAAGTATCCTATCTAAACATTGTATATTCTCACCAAATCGTGCAAGAGATTTGTAGAAATGGTTGTTAAAGGTGCATATTTGGCGGCCAAAATTTACAGATTGTTTTCGTACGATGTGCACCGCAACACCTGGTGACGGAAACGACGTATTTGTTGATATGTGGAAAGTGGTTTTCCCCCAAGTTAATATTTTAAGAAACGATTGTCCTTTCCACTTATTATAACTAAATCAGCGAGCGGTCTTTTCACTAGATCTCAATTCTTAAATTCTCATACACCAAACCTGGCTCAAAGAGAAGGGAATATCGACCGATCGACGGTAATTACGGCAGGCAAGATTCGTATTTTTATCTTAGACTGTCAAACGTCACACTTCAGTGTTTCAATTATTATAAAGCTTCACACAAAGGAGTTGACTCACAAGATCGAACTCAAAATATGAACAAATTTATAGCTTGAATAAGAGAATACCCTGGTTTTGCATCAAGCGACCGACTCATATTTATACGCATTTAAAAATTTAATCAAAGTTCTACTTTGGCCCAAGCTTTTATATGATCAGATCTCATCGAAATATGCTTACGTACACGTATGAATGCACTTAATATTCAAAGATCTTACCGGCATTTAGAAACAAAAACATGTTTTTTCCGTGTTCGATGTATTTATGGTTTGAAATATCCTTGAAATTTCCAACGGTCAACTGGTCCAGTGACCATTCGCTTCCGGTATTTGTGCACTTCCGTCACCAGGTGTTGTGGTGCACATCGAACGATTGAACGTTAAGAGTTTCCTCCCTTTCTCTATTTTTATTCGGGTTACCATCGGGGCACATCGGCTAGGCATATCGTTTACGAAGCAAGCTTCGCTGACGTTCGGGCAATGCGAGCCCACAATACTATAGGCTGCGGTGTACTGAATGCTTGAATTTTAATACACGAAGTGTTTGTTTGCTAACTTGCCAAGCCGTACGAATTGAAAATCCAGGTTTGTGAATTGATTCATAAGTTGTCAAAGGTAAGACGATCAGTAAATATAACTCATACTTGACTTCTCTGCTCCCTGTGGTGGTAGCCGGGATTATTCATGTGGTAGCCGGTCGGTAGCTGGTCAATTTAACAAGGTTTTTAATTAGTAGCCGCGTGGCCGGTGGTTATGAATATCAATTAATTTACAAAGCTAATTTACATATATATTGTCTCGCATTAAATAAAACCTTCTCTTCCAAAAGAAAAACAGCGATTTTGACAGTGGGAACGCTTTGTTCCGATTCAATAATCTGAAGTTAAAAGTGTATGTAATGAACCTAAAGTTAGCTAGCAAAAGGAACGTCTTTTCAATTTCGCGATCTATATAATCCCAAAGGAAGAAGAACAAGTTGCATAGCAGAGTATAAATATGCGATATATATTGAAGATAGATGTAAACACAGGAAGTAACCATCGCCGTTCATGCAGTAGTTCTTGAAGTTTACCGTGGCCGTTGGCAACCTCGTACCCAGGGTCTTATCTCCGCTCCCCCGCCCCTGCCCGCCGCTGCGAAAAGACCCTGGTCTGGGCTGGTCACGTGTCTCCCATATTCTGGGAGATTTTTCAACTTTGTCGTTAGGGAGGGGTTAGAGAACTTAGGATTTGTCATCATTGTACGGAGACTATCGAGACTGGTGGAGGCAAGTCGCAAGAGAATCTTAAAATAAACACCGATATTACGATATATGCCGACGATAATATAATATACCGACGGGAAAACATTGGCAAAACATTTGGTTAAAGACCCTCAGACACTTCGCTGTTCGGTAAGGCCAAGAAACGACAAGGCGCTTCGCAACAGTGCGGCAACATTTTACTGAAAAGTTGTCAGTGATATTTGTGGATATTTTTCCTATATCTTTCCTAACTTCCGACGAACAGCGAATTTGAGGGGATTCTCTTCCTCGAAATGAATGTTTACTTCAGTTACGACGCCAAGCTGTTACGCCTGTCGCCTGCCGTTTGCCAAAAGAGAGGATTTGGAATGTCATCATTATTGTGAATAAATATATGGAAATCTGAAAGTCCTTGTGATTTAACATCGCCAAGATCGCCAAAACTCGACCTATAGCTTTCAACAAAAGCTAAGGTTAGTGACATATTTTATTATTGTTTTAAAAGTGGTTTAAATTTGTAACGCAACAGTCATGTGAATGCAGCGGAAGCAAATAATAATACCGCATGCAATCATGATCAGAGCTGAAAATCGATTCCTGTTTGGGAAGTGATGCCATCATCCTGATCAAGAAAACACTGACCTTTTAACAACATATTAATATCACTAGTCTATATCAATTCCCCTTTGACTAAAAAAGCAACAAGGTTTTTAATATGAATCGAAGTTACTCACTAATGAACCTATTGTTAATTGTTGAACGTTGTTGATATTGCGTTGTTCTTTTATACACTTGTTGTTTTAAGAATAGATATAATTGCGCCGTGAGTGCATAAAGCAGTCAGAATAATAAAAAAGTGCTCAACATGTTATCAAAAATCATTAAATGTTGAATAATATAGCAATCACATAACTACGGAGTATCGAACAATATTTAGTATACTGTTTACTTCATAAATATAGATCAAAGCCCAAGGTGTCAGTACATTTCGATTGAACTTTGCTCTAGTCACTTTAACACATTCTTCTATTCCTTATAATACCTAATGTGTTCGTAATTTACCAATACTCTCATTGTTATTTAGGTGTAATTTCGTCTTGGTAGTTAATTCTGCAACTACAACAGATCTAGAATGCAAACAATCAATTCAAGTGCGGCGCAACAAACATTGTTCTTTGAAAACGGTTTTAAAACCAAGACGGTTTGGTGAAGCAAACTTCAAATAACACATTGGAAGGTGCTATATATAAATCAACCAATAAAAGAAATTAACATTTCAAACATTGTCTCTGTGTGATTATTCCGCGGTCTTCTTAGTTCCTACAAAAGTACAAATCCTACTAGCCCACTCCCAGTAAGTCTGCGTGACACGTGACCAGCCCAGACCAGGGTCTTTTCGCAGCGGCGGGCGGGGGCGGGGGAGCGGAGATAAGACCCTGGGTACGAGGTTGGGCCGTTGGATGCCTCGTCGGAATAACCGTACGATCGATTGGAAGTCTCTCGACGGGGCACTCAAGAAGCCTAGACGGTTACATCTGGGGAGAGACGAAGAAAGTCTTAATCATTACCCAGTTCCTAACTGCGACCATCCAGGATTTTCCAGTCGAAGAGGCTGTCGAAAGCACCTCAAAGTAAAACATCCTTGGTACGCGTACTTCGATGAAAAACCGACAACTCTCATCGACAATGTCAAGCCTCTAATTGAAGTTACGTCGACAAAAAGCAAACTGACACCGCCGTGTTGCTCATCGGATAACGAATTCGCTCATTCTCTTTCGCTATGGTTGCAAAGTACAACGGGGGGAGGGAAAACGTCAAAACAAGCAGAAATTTCGGTCACGCGAGCTCTTAAATTTGTCAAGTTTTGTTGCGGAGAATCGGGCGAGGAGGAGTCGACCGTGTTGTCCACCGTACAACTTCTCGACTATTTTCTGTGCTCTTCTAAATTTCTAACGGATTTTCTCTTCTATCTCGAAGCATGGTCAATCGAGATATGGTCTGGACACTCAGCTAAAGTCTTTGGTCTATCTTTTTAAAGGCGAACGGTGACTGAGCACATTGTATTCTAGAATAATGAACGAATTGTCCAATAGCAACGTTTCAGTTCAATCACTCAACCGTGCTATCTAAATATTAAAAAACCTAAAACAACCAGGTGATCTCGTACCAAACGCGCAAAGCATGATTTCCAGCACATATAGAAATCCATACCGCCGTCCTTTGCGCGTGTACCTCGGTGAAAATATTTCCGAAATAGGTTGAGCTAAAGGTCCTAAAGATGTTATTGTTGATTTTTTGTGATTTTTTTAATGGAACTTATGTAAAATATAATTAAACGGAGTGTACCGTGATGTAGTTCACGTGAAAGGAATATGAGAAGAATGCGATGCTGAAAAGACCAGGATCATGCTGAAAAGACCAGGATCATGCTGTTGCATGGTGCATCTCAACGATATTTCGCTCAACAGGCGAGTAGAATTTTGAAGAATCCTCTTTGTATTGAGTCTCGATCTCTGTATATTAGGGTAATTTAATAAATATTTTTATTTTCCATGAGATTTTGAGTATTTTGTGTTGGATTTGTGTTGTATTTATTTTTGGTTTAGTCGTTCATGTTATGTTGTCTTCGTACTTTGAGAGCAACATGAGATCGCGCATGTTTTACTTTTGGCGGGCTTTTTCAAAAACGTTTTCGCCTGTATACCCAGCTATATATTTTAAAACTCAATAAATAAGTAAAATGGCGTCCTTACCAAACAGTTTTCATTGTGAGTATCCCGAGTGCGATAAGAATTATAATTCCTACAACAATTTATTGCGCCATTATCGTGCAAATAAACAACATAAGCCAGACAACCTGGAGAACAAGAAGAAACCAAATGCTGTGGATGTTATAAATGAAGTTTTTCAAAGCAATATTAGTGAAGGAACGCGTTCAGCCCGCATTAAAGAATTTGTTAACCGTTTAACCGAAGAAGAGATTAATGCCAATCTAACTGGACTTGCTGTGGAGAAAATAAGTCTTTATGACGTTCTGTTGACCAAGGCCACAGTAAATGGGTTTGTGAACACTGCAATTCTTTTAAGAGAGTTTACTTCATTGAGGGATAAACTATATGAAACATATCCTGAAGTAAAAGCAGTTGCTGAAACAACTGGACACAATAACAAATCTGAGGTAAACAATTTGAGCAGTATGGTAGTATTTCTGCTGGCTAATAAGCATCTATTGAGCAAGGCATTCCTTGAAGCTGAAAGTGGTAAGATTTTTAGAGAAGAACTAATGCCCTTAGTGTTTGAAAAATATCAGGACAATTTTGTTGAATTTGCATGTGGGATTGTTGGTTCATTTTGCCTTGGGCAAAAGTAACTGCAAGATGTCCTTCGAAATACTTGGGGGAAGTACATTGCAAGTGTTCTTGGAGTAAACATCATTCCACCAAAGGCTGTGATTGTGAACAAACTTAAGCAGAAGAAACAAGAACTGACTGAGTTAATTGGGCTACATTTCGAAGTTCATGAGGATTTAGTTGTAGCTAAAATCAATGTATCGAAATACCTGGAGTACTTAATGTCACGACCATCTGTTCAGATATCAGAAATTGCCCCCAAGAATAAGATGTTAGTGTACCAGTTTACTGATCTTGCTCCATGGTTGAAGTGGTCGAGATATTTTACTGCCATCACAACCTCACGTCTTAAGGTTGTTGAATGTCATAATCTTCATCGATTAGTTATCACTGCTGGTGTATACCTTGGTCCAGATGATTATGACACAATTCGTCAGTGCTTTGGGAGTTTGTACCAGGAATATGCCAATGCAAGAGAGATTGTGCTTCCCCACTGTGAAAGTCCTGTCCAAGTGTTACCAAGAAGCTGTGCAGATGGTAAACAGAGAAGAGTTGACACAGGTAGCAGTTCATCAAGATCTACTTACCCAATCCCTGATGCTCCAGAGCATATTAGTCTGTTAGGAAACATGTCAGTCATCTGTACAGAACCAGTTTGGACTTTTAAGGACACCCAGGACTTAGAAGAAAAGTGGTTACAGGAACAAAGCACCGATACAGGAAAGCAAACCAGATCAGAATTTGCAAAGAACAATCTTGGCAACCAGGGACGGTTAAATACGACTACATTTGACCTCAAGAATTACTTTCCTGGTTCAATGCATCTGGCTATCAGATCTGCTGAAACCCTATCAATCCAAATAGGCATGTGTGCAGTTGGTAAGTTAATTAATATACGGTATGTATAATCCACACAAACCATTATGTAGGCCATGGCATCACCAGGGAGGGGACTGGGGGGTCTAGTCCCCCCACTTCTCTCTAAGGTCAATTCTCTAAATCAAAACCAAGAAGAAGATATTTGGAAAAGGGAAATGAAATTATTAATGAAATTATGAAATAAAATTATAGAGAATCTGCTAGTTTTGACAGTTGAAACACCAGGAAAATACCCTCGTATATGGTGATCATGAGGCACCCAAAATCTGGGTGCTAACAAAATCTTATCGAAGGAGAGGGGAAATAGATTTTCTCTCAAGTCAATATGGCCAGTGTCAAACTTATTAAGTAGTTGTCATGCTGTACTTTTTGCGGTATATTTCCTCCAATACGATTTTGGGTGCCATGTGACCACCATATACCAGGGTATTATCCTAGTGAGAGGGGAGTGGAGAAAATAGCCTGGGTACAAGGTTGGAAACACTGTTGCGGTAATTTTAAACAAAATGCAGCAGTGCGAAGCATTTTTGCTCTTTGAAATAATTTAATGACATCCAAAGAGTGACATCACTTAGTGATGTCATCAAAAGTGACATCATTCCCTAATCACCCTCTTGCAAGGCTAGCGACCCGCCCTGGGCCAACCTTTAACTGCTACAGGTGTATCATTTTATTCAGCAGGCTATCATTTTTTCAAATTTATTTCTATGAATCACTACCTAAATGACTCTTGACTAATGCCAGACATTTTTACTCGAGCTGCTGAAATGATGGACTCCAGAACATGTACAAGTTTATTAGACACACTTGCTCCTCATGTATACTTATTTTGAAAAACAAATCAGTCATAAGCCTCTATCAGATATGACAGAGCCCCATACAGCAGGTTGGATCTTTGAATTACATTATTACAGGAGTTTAATCTGGGTCTGGGCCTCAGAAATATTTTCTGAGTATTTAAAAATTTATTGTAATAGTGCTGGGTATACTTGTTTATTTGCCACCTGTCCCTTTTGCATACATATGTCTAGGGGTAACAGGATCACAGGAGAAGTGGATAGAGTCTTTAAGAAAGGTAGCACGGTTCGTGAAGGAGGAGAATGGGCATCTAACTGTCAAGTTTGATGAACTTGGTGTCCTATCGTTTGGATCTAAAATACCTGGTATTTTAGCTACCACTGGTTTTCAGCAATCCACTCTTAATGTCCTTACTACATTCACCTCTGGTCTGACTGAGGTTTACTATAATCTACTACGTCCACCACCTACACTAACTGGGAAGGATTATGAAGTTGTGGCAAGAGTTCTTCTTGGCTTTCAAGCTGTGGTAATTTTTGGAGTAAAAGCAATCACCCCATCAATCAAGCAAGCAGTTGTGTATACACCCTTCTACATCAACCAAGCACTCGCAGATGGTAGTGAAATTGGGCTTCCCATCACCCTGGAACACTTCTCAGATGGGACCATGGAAACGGTAAACAAGAGACCAAAAGAAGGCAACTTTATTTTCAGTGGTGGTAGAGATGGTCCTGTTGACACTATTGAATATCAGAAATGTGTTCTCACACAGCTGTTTCAGAATGAAGTATACCATATCTGGGACAAGGGAAACCAGACAACAAAGAAGAGGTCAAGAAATTTTGCAACTCATGATGAATCTGAGCCACAAGATGTAAAAAGACGGCATATTAAGGTAAACCAGGGCTGTCTCCAGGGGCTTTGAAATGCCGGTACACTAATTGGACACCCAAATTACTGTAGGTGCCCAATAACCATTAAACTGTCCCTTAGAATGTTAAAAACACTCCTCAGAATGCAGAAAATGGCATTTCTGAATGATTTATTTCAAAATATTCCTGGAAGGCATGACCCCGGACTTCTGTAGAAAGTTGTCATGCCTTCAGCACTTGAATGTTGTTAAAAATTCATTACTGACCGGTCTACCCAAATTATCTCTAAATACTGCACTAAAGTATATATATACACCTGGTAAGAGAGACCAAGAACTGAGAAAGAATTAAAAAAAGATTGCAATGGAGTGCAGTGTATGTAATATAATAATGTAATATAATACTCTACTGCAATCTCTTAATAATTCTTTCTCAGCTTATCTCCCTTTGACAAATAAAATTGAGTAGCATTAAAAATTCCTGCTAGCAAGAGTAAAAACACAAGACTTATAAAATTAACGACTGTATGACAGGTAATTATTATCTCTGTATAGTTACCTTTTGATGATGATCAAACTGACCAGTTGCTGATGGATGAAGCAGATCATACAATAACACAACCTGAGTTCCCACAGAACACAGACGAAAACTTGGTAAATGCATACCTGTATACCACCATACCGTACAATTTATACTGTATACAATGTCTAGTAGTTCAAACTTGTTAATATCAATATAGTACAAACTTATAGCAAAACAATGTTCATAACATTTTCTCATAAAATTTATTAAGCTTTACAGTGTGGATGAAGTCAATGAGGAAACTACAACAGCAATAAACCCAGATGAAATTGCTCGTCTTGCAAATGTTAAAGTTCCAGAGGGTTCGCCAGACGAATGTGCAGCATTGCAACAAGACTTGTGGCAACATGGCCAGAACTGTCCAGTTCCACCTATCTTTATTACCAAAGAAACAGCTGCACAATATGTACAATCTCTGGAAGGGAGAAATGGTATGATAACATGCCACCTTGACTCAGTTTCAGTCCAAAGTTCAACAGGTTCAACCTCATTTTCATGGAATAGGGTTGATCAGCGTGTATCCAAAGAAAGACTTGAAGCAAAGTTTTACTTGAACAGCAGAAACGAGAAATTATCTGTTCAACACCATGTTCCACATTCTTCGTGCAAATTCAGAGTTGATGTTCCATTTGACAAGGTGATGGGAATTGAAATCAGTGACGGTGCTCTAACAGCTGATGTATTTGGTTCTCCTATTATTGAGTCAAAATCAGAATCGAGTCATACCTGGCAGTCAACAGTTTCCAAAAGAGATCCTTCTCGATCTTCCCGATTAGCTATGGTCTTCCATAAAAATCTTTCACCCAATAATCTGCAGTCATCTCTGGAGAAAATACCATCACTTCGTTCTGCATTTTATAGTGGCCTCTGCTCTTCCTATAGCGATTTCGACCCTGCTAAAGGTGAAAAGCCGCACGATCGTTTACCACTTGTGCGAGATCCAACGCTAGTGCGAGCTGCTCAGCTAGCCATACTACAACTTCGTGATCATTCCATAAGGAATCCTGGTTCAAAACATTCGACGGTTGAAGGAATCGTTGAAGCGTTCGGTGGTATCGAAAAGAAGTTTCGCGAGCTTCTCAAACGGCGACTGCTACAAGTATGTCGATCAGTTAAAGAAACCCAGCGCGAAGAGTAGCATGTAAGTAGTAATTAATGAAACCCAGCGAAGAAATCTTTAAAAAAATCGACTATATTTTTCACTAGCTTTGTTTTTATCCGCCATTTTAAAACTTTTGCAAGCTTGCAAGGCAGTATGGTATGGATTTCTATTTGAAGGCCCCCTAGTGCGCGCTGATTGGCTAACAACTTTTACTCAGATCACCTGGAAAGGATGTGCACGGTGTAAGGTACGGTTCAACATGAAATCACAGCTCATTATAGGCGCTTTGAAGTTTGCCGAGTTTCCAGACCATATCTCGATTGACTATGCTCGAAGACACATGGGTCAGTCGGGCCGACTCGGCTACGTTACAAGCATTTCTGACGTACTCGACTTCCGCAAGTTTAACTCTCCACCTGATCCTGTCCTTCAGAACTTCTCGGTGGCTGAAGTGTACATCAAGCGAGCCAAGAAGTGTCTGGCAAAGCAGATGCGATCACACTGGACGACAGATTTGGACATTGAGACACTGGAATTGAGAAGAAGAAGCTGGGCTTCGTTAGCCGAGTTGCAGACAGTCGTTCCATTTCACATCGAGCGCTACAAGCAGATTTTGGAAGAGTGCAGAAAAATGTCGACTTTTGTAAAGTAAAGGGTTCTCGTCCGATGACCTATCAACATTTGACAGTCAGTATGTTTGAAAATGCGAAGCACAACGGTGGGATAGTAGACCAAACAATTTTTAAAACCGCTAAAAAGTACGGTTTCGATTCTTTGTATTTTGACGAAGTTAGCTTGGGAGTAGTCGACGACTATGTTCGTTTTGTCAGACCTCTTCTCCTGCCGCAATGCGAGTACTTGCTGGTAAACCGAAACGGTGCGCAATTTCAAAAATTGACTGAACTACTGAGCGTGCTGGTGTTTCAGGCCATAGGAAAGTACATTCACCCGACGGGATACAGACAGATAATAGAGACCGAAAGGGCCCTTGTGTTAGACGTGGAAGAACAGAAGATGGTTTCGGAAGATCAGAAAGACAGTTCGAACGTTGCCCGAGTGCATTACCAGAAGTTACGATCGCGGGATGTCGCCATAAAAGGAAAGACGTGCATGGACAAGCTGCGGGGAGTCGAAGGCGAAGCCATGCATGGACAGTTGCGTCGAGCAGTTAAAAGACGATCCTTTGCCAAAAGAAAACGGATGTGAACAACGTCAAAGTGAAGACGATTCTGTAAACAAAATAGCCAGACACCTGGGACAAAAGGAACCGGTGAGGTTTTCCAAGCAAGAAGACAATTACATAAGAAGAGGTATCGAGAAATTTGGACTACGCTGGTGTTCCATCCTCCGTCATCCAGCTTTTCATTTCCAAGAGAGTAGAGAATCAAGAACGTTGAGAATGAGAGCAGTAGCTTTGAAATTAATTTAAGTCCTGTTTCGCCAAACACAAACATAAATAGTAAACATAATTAATATGTTAGAATACCGATGTTAAGCATTGTTATCGTGTAAATATAACCATATTATTCCCATTGCTCAATAAATTCCCGGCGCAAATTTCTAATTTAAATGAGCTATGTGTCAGTGGTTTTCTTGTTTCTTTTTACCTTCTCTTTTTACCTCCGTTTTTATGAAGTGTATAAGCGGAATTTTTAAAAGAACGAGGCACACACATGCATACAACATGATATAACTCATCGATCATTCTCTTCGCTGTTTTATTATTTTATAACAACGATGCATGGAGACGTGGTATATCCTGTAGTGTTTGAATGTGTATGCATGCCTCATTCTTTAAAAAATTCCGCTTCAAAATTCAGTTAAGACGCAGTAAAATCTGGATTTCTAATAGAACGAGGTTGTTAAAAACTTTGTTAAATTGACCAGCTACCATACGAATAATCCCGGCTACCGAGCTATGGTAGCCGGTGGTTTGGAATATATTATAACCAAATGCAAATTATCTAATTTAATTGATATTCATAACCACCGGCTACTCGGCTACTACTTAAAAACCTTGTTAAATTGACCGGCTACCGACCACTGATCTTAAATAATAGACTCATTATACTGGATAGAGCATCCGGTGCTCGCTGTGAAGTCGGAATAAATTAGCGGCGGCCATTTCAGGTGGGACCCACTTGGTTTTCATACAGCCACTTTTAAGTTCTCCCATAGCGACAGATACATGTCACAAAAATTTAGCTGGTTTTCGTTAAAAATCCGATCATTTAAAGCGAAAACCAGAGGCGAAAACTATGATTCAGCAATATTGTGGGTCTCACCAGATATGGTCGCCGCGAGATTTTTAGCCTCACTTCCGACTTCAATTTTTGCCACGCGCGAAACATATGAATAATCCTGGCTACCGAGCTATGGTAGCCGGTTCTTTGGTATATATAATATATATATATATATATATATATATATATATATATATATATATATATACAGGGTGTATCAAAAAAAAGGCTACCCTTAGAAAATATAATTAACATTCTTTTCAAATAACCTATTGTATATTGACAGCCCTGTGGTCAGTTGAACCATTTTTAATCAACTGATATGAATATAATTAACATTTTTATTTCAGTTATGCTCCTTCATACGTTTAGAAGTTATCGTAATTTCCCAGGTGTATACGACCATTTGTTTTTTACGCATCCGTGACTTCAGAGGTGTCCAGGGCTGTCAATATACAATAGGTTATTTGAAAAGAATGTTAATTATATTTTCTAAGGGTAGCCTTTTTTTTGATACACCCTGTATATATTTGTGAAATCATTACTAATTCATGAGTTTTGCAGCCAATCCAATTTCAGAAATTACATCACATGTATACCCCTGTAAACCCCATACAAACTAAAACCAATGATGCTAATTAGTTACAACCACTAGTGGATGTATACTCTTCTGATAGAACCACTAGTGCTTGTAACTAATTAGCAAATTAGCATCTCAATATCCCAAAGGGATTTTTACTATTTATTCATTTCACAAGTTGTTTACAACACTCGCGTCCTTGTTGTATTGAATATACAATCACTCGCCTTCGGCTCGTGATTGTATATTCAATACAACACGGCCGCTCGTGTTGTAAACATTACATATATATATATATATATATATTTAAGAAACATAAAATGGTTTTCCGTGTTTATGTACTGTGATATAAACACGCGGGATGTTGCGAGACTTGAGAAAAGCGTAACAAAATAGCTTTTCAAAAGTCGAGCAACGTCCCAAGTGTTTTTATCACAGTACATAAACATGGAAAACCATTTTATATTTCTTTTATAAAATAACAAGATCAAAATCGCAAAACAAGTTTAAACTAGTTTATTGAAAAAACCTGATGAAGTTGGAAATTCTCATGAGATATATGAAGAGCCAATCAACGTAAGGTATATCCCACGCCACGACGGTTTTGAAGTGGCTTCTTCTACAGAACGTTTTATTTGTTGATCAAAAGAGTTTGCTAAGGACGTAAAAATAACACTTAATCAAGGCGTATATACGTATAACATGGTGGATTTACATCAAATTGAATTATCCAGCTTTAAAACAACCTGTTTATTGCTGTAAACTAAAGTTAACGTTCACATTGCCAATAGAACAGTTGGAAAAAACACCACCAAAGGGAAATGCATTCTCGATCGCCGTTTTGCTGGAAATTGTAGTTGTGCAGGTGGATGTTGAACTGACTGATGATACCACTGTTTCCAAGCTTCCTAAAGTTGGAGTAACGTGGACGGCTTGATGGTTTTCTGCAGATTCAGTTGATCCATTGCCAAGTGCTTGGGAAAGAACATCACTGCAATGCTTCAACTGAGTTGTTGATGGACGCTGGTTGTAATGCTGCAAGGACTGCATTTCTGTGACCAGAAATAGACATGATATGCCTATTTGCAAGCCCGGCATTCGACCACAAAGTGATAGATGTTGCTCTGACGCAGTGATTCGTGTAGGTCTGGGATAATTTGGCAGTAGAGCTGATTTCTTTCATCATTTGGCCGAGCTTGTTCACACCAAGGGGACGATTTTCATACCAAACACCATCAGTTGGATTCCAACGACGTTTTGGATATTGAAACAGAGCTTCACAGTTGGGATTCAGCTTGGACATATATAACTTTAGTGCGTTATAACCATCATTTTCTTGGCTTGTTTTGTACATTCTGCCTTTGCTTTCGAAGCTTTCTTGGTCGATAATTCCTCCGGGGTGATTTTTTGAGGACTCGTTGTGGACCATGGTTGCAAATTCGTCGCCTACAGCGTCTTGAAGGAAAACAAAGCTGTTTTTTGTGAGACATCTCTGTCCCTCTCTTCCTCTACGGCACCAGTATAAAGTAGTGTGGAACCAAACATTTCTCAACAGGCCAAGAGGACTTAAAGGAGCCAAAACACCACTTGACTGTAAGCGCAACAGGTCTTCTTGTTCCAAGGCTGACTTGTGTTTTACTTTCTCTTTGCCCTCCATCTTTAAAGACTTTATTTTGGCGTTGAGGACAATATTTGACATTTTAAATCTTGGGTTGCCAGCGATAGTGACACCTTTATTATATGGACCAGAGTTAAGGTAACGTTCAATACCATTTCTTAAGCTCAGAAACGTTGAGCGGCTGTAGTCTTGGCCGTCTTTTGTTTTTACTTCTGCGTAGAAGAGCCGAAGGTAGTTATCTAAAATTTCTTCGTCCATTTCGTGCAATTGTTGTGTTATGTTACGCTCGTTTGACCATTCTTAAAGTTTAAAAAAACAGCATCGTTTTTAGAACTGCTTAGTACATTTAAAGTTCCGTATTTTTATCAACTGGTTTTATTAAACGTAAACACAAAAATTATACAATGTCGTACCTTTAAAAATCTTAACGGCGTAATTTGTCATGTATTTGGTTCTTTTCGCTTGAGTATTATTTATCAAAGCCTCCAAGTCATTTTCGTTTACTCTTTTAAATCTTCCCTTATCTGCCATTTTGTAATTTATTCATTAAAAACTCTTTAAAACAGTGAAACTTGAAAATTATTTGCCATTGCTTGAACTGCAATTTTGCATATTTCAAAAAGCGCGCGAAAATTCCGTGTTTATGTACTCTTATATAAACACGACCATGGGCCAATCGCAGCGTGCGTAAGACGCAACCCATTTTATAAAGATATATATATATATGTAATGTTTACAACACGAGCGGCCGTCTTGTATTGAATATACAACCACGAGCCGAAGGCGAGTGATTGTATATTCAATACAACAAGGACGCGAGTGTTGTAAACAACTTGTGAAATGAATAAATAGTAAAAATCCCTTTGGGATATTGAGATGCTAATTTGGTAATTAGTTACAAGCACTAGTGGTTGTATCAGAAGAGTATACATCCACTAGTGGTTGTAACTAATTAGCATCACTGGTTTTAGTTTGTATGGGGTTTAGAGGGGTAACATGTGACGTAATTTCTGAAATTGGATTGGCTGCAAAACTCATGAATTAGTAATGAGTTTCACAAATATATATATTAACTTTTTATAGACGAAACATATTCTAACTTACGATCATATAGAGTACCAATTCGAAGACATGCTATCGTGGACAAAAATTACTATATTATTTCCCCGTTCTTGAAGAAAACCCAGCTTTAATTTTTTCACTTCGAATGAGATATGTGCATAGAGCATATTATAACTCATCGACCACTCGATTCGTTGTTTTATTTTTTAAGACAACCATGGATGCAGATGTATGTGTATGCGTCGTTCTTTAACGAATCCCGCTTCGAAATTCAGTTTAAACGCAGTAAAATCTGGATTTCTATTTGCGGGATTTTTTTATAGAACGAGGCATACATGCATGCATACAAATACAGAATACTACAGGGTATATCACATCTGTACATCGTTCTCATACAAAATAGAACAGCGAAGAGAATGGTCGAGTGGTTTTTGGAGCGGGGTTTTTTCAAAGAACGAGGCATACACATGCATACAAATGCATATTATAACTCATCGATCATTCTCTTCGCTGTTTTATTTTTTAAGACAATGATGCATGCAGATGTGGTATATCCTGTAGTATTTGTATGTGTATGTGTATGCATGCCGCTTCAAAATCCAGGTTAGACGCAGTAAAATGTGGACTTCTTTCTAGTAGAACGAGGTTATACATTATCAAATTAGATTAGTAACTTAATCGATATCCATATGGCTACTAGTTAAAAACCTTGTTAAATTGATCGGCTAACCGAGCTATGGTAGCCAGTGGTTTGGAATATACTAAGTTCTTTACTTGTTGCTGCGAGAAGAAACAAACGGAACGAAATAAGCTTTAAAATACAGAACAAAGAGGACCAATTTAAAGCGGTCTAGCTGATGCGGAACAAGTTGTTCCTATGAGTACAAATAAAGGAACAAAATAACCTTTAAAGTAATTAAGGAACAAATAGGTCCTATTTAAAGTGGTGTAGCTCATGCAGAACAATTTGTTCTTAATTTAGGCCCGTTCCTATTTTTGAATATCGGAACAAAACAGTCCCAAATTCAAATGAGAACAAAACGTTCCACTTGAATATGTTCCTTTTCAAAAGGAACAAACGCAGCGAGTACCGAAATCTAAGCGGTAGAAAAAGTTCCTCTATACGCCGTTCCCAAAACCAAAACAAAGTACTCCCAACCTTAAGCCGGAATTTAAATTTTGTGCTCATTTAGTCATAACCGCACCCAATATTCTGTTTAACCGATAATTATAACCCCAATGGACCCATAAACCTTTCCTATCGACAGTTTAGCGTAAAAACAAAGCACTAGAGAACACTACAACACAAAACAACGCAACAAATAAGAGCAAACATAAGGAAATGACACTAACACTAACACTAACACTAACACTAACACTAACACTAACACTAACACTAACACTAACACTAACACTAACACTAACACTAACACTAACACTAACACTAACACTAACACTAACACTAACACTAACACTAACACTAACACTAACACTAACACTAACACTAACACTAACACTAACACTAACACTAACACTAACACTAACACTAACACTAACACTAACACTAACACTAACACTAACACTAACACTAACACTAACACTAACACTAACACTAACACTAACACTAACACTAACACTAACACTAACACTAACACTAACACTAACACTAACACTAACACTAACACTAACACTAACACTAACACTAACACTAACACCAACACCAACACCAACACCAACACTAACACTAACACTAACACTAACACTAACACTAACACTAACACTAACACTAACACTAACACTAACACTAACACTAACACAACACTAACACCAACACTAACACTAACACTAACACTAACACTAACACTAACACTAACACTAACACTAACACTAACACTAACACTAACACTAACACTAACACTAACACTAACACTAACACTAACACTAACACTAACACTAACACTAACACTAACACTAACACTAACACTAACACTAACACTAACACTAACACTAACACTAACACTAACACTAACACTAACACTAACACTAACACTAACACTAACACTAACACTAACACTAACACTAACACTAACACTAACACTAACAATAATAATAATAATTATTATTATTCTCTAATTACTTCTGCTATCTTCCAGATAGTCGGAAAGGTATCACTTGTAAAAGATTTATTAATAATGGACATCATGGACGGTTGAATAGTAGGGAGGCAACAAGATGTAAATAGGCTTTTGATAATAGACCACCGTCATCCCTACTATTGAATTATAAGCCTAATTTTCATATAATCACTATGTCGCCACGATCACTCAAAAATGAACTCGACGATCAGAACGATGGCAGTGATCAACAATTGTGTTGCTGCTATCATATAACCGCTGATCGCGGCCACCGCTGGGATACATACTGATCGGCAAGATCGCAGAAATTGCAAACTCACGCTAACAGCACACGCCACCCGTGCTCCCCATAGTGACCACAGAAGAACAATAAAAATGTTTAGTGTTTTTGCTTGACTAAGTCGGCAAAGTTTCAGCCAAATTAATCAAATTATTCTGAAGATATGCCTTGTGCTCCCTTTTGCTTCAACACCATGCAAAGCTAATGACGTCACAACTCAAAATCACATTGTGTGAAATAACTCTTGAACAGAATAAGATATGAAGTTCTCGGGTTCCCATTATTGGAGGTTTTGCCTCTGTGGGTATTCCCTGCCATTGTCTATATACTGTATATGTCTGTTTTAGTGTAATTGTGTATTTTAGTTTAAGTCTTGTCTATAATTTTGTACTGGCGAAGCTTATAAATAAATAAATAAATAAATAAATAAATAAATAAATAAATAAATAAATAAATAAATAAATAAATAAATAAATAAATAAATAAATAAATAAATAAATAAATAAATAAATAAATAAATAAATAAAGTAAAAATCATATTCCTTATTTTTGCTGTTCTTCATAAGACAATCATAAAAATGTTCCACAGGCACTTTAAGCACTTTTCGTCGAAAATACGTGACAAAAAAATTCTTCTATTAATTACTTACTTGTCCATCTTGAGATTCCTGAGAATCATTTGTTTCTTGAGCTGATGCCATTTCTTTGGAATTTAAACTTTCTAGATTTTCTAAATAATAATAAAAAAAATAACTCTAAATTTTTTTTTGTGAAAAAAAGAAAATGATCAAAATTATATAAGAATGTCGTTTAACCCTATCCAGACTGGGGGGGGGGGGGGCGGAAAGTGCCCGCGCTAAATGTAAAAGTTAATATCTCCTAAACCATTACAGGTATGGTTCTGAAATTTTATGACTTTTCCTAAATATGTATGGGCTTTATGTGTGGAAAATTTGGTGAAAAAATATCGCGCCAAAAAAAAGTTACAGCGGAGTCGTGAACACCTACCAACACAAAATTTCAGCCGACAATTTTTATTATGTTTGCTTTTATAATAATTACAATAAAAGTAAGCACTTTTTAATAAAGAGAAACTATTTTTTTGGTATACTACCTTTTTTATGTTAACAAAACAATAGGAAAAAAAATTTTGGAAATTCTAGTAATCCTGGGTTTTTCCAATTACTGACGTCATAATGACGTCATAATTTGTCGCCATGGCAACATAAGTGTAACACATACTTGAACAAGGCATACCATCCACCTGTAAAAGTTTCGTCGGAATACACCAAATGGTTCAGGAGATATTGACCGCGGGCACTTTCCGCCCCCCCCCCCCCCAGTCCCAGAAGACAAAAAAAAGCCCAGTCTGGATAGGGTTAATACAGATATAAAATGAATAAATTTTCTTTGAAAGAATTAATAAATACATTAATCAAGTAATTAAACAAAAATTAAGTCTATCTTATTCGAAGAACACTTAAAATGACAGAGTAACGTTTCTTGCAGTTTTTCGTTTCCTTGCTTCGTTCTTGAGATATTTCAGTTTGTTTGATATGCAAATATAAATATTTTATATAAATATATAAATATTGATATGCAAAACATCTTGACATTACACATGCAAAATGACTTATACCACTTATCGGAGGTTATATATATATATATAAATCAAATATAATCACTTAAAAATCTACATGTTTGGTTTTGTTGAAGAAACACATCCAAACGCTTCCTTTGAATTAATTTTGTTTAATAATAGCAAAGATATATATAACATCCTCCAATAACTCATTATGCGCATGTGACGTCAAGTTGTTTATTTTGCATATTAAACAAACTGAAATATCTCAACAACAAAGGAAGGAAATGAAAAACTGCAAGAAAATGTTACCCTGTCATTTTAAGTGTTCTCTTAAATAAGACAGACTTAATTTTCGTTTCATAGGAACTTTAACTCATTCTGGTCCGGCCCTATTGTCATCCGCTACAGGTGACGGATCACTTCGGTTCGCTGTGAACCGGCGAGGTTTTGACCAAAATTACCCCCCTTGGGCTTAAAATGATCCTGAAAGATCCCTTTTTAAAATGAGACCTTTATAATGATATGCCATGAAGTACTGCGCGAGCTCTGAGCGATGAAACACGAAACCGCAAATGTGGTCGCAGCCGTGGCGAGACGACAAGAAGAAAATGGCTTTTTTTGGTCAATATATAAGCGAAACCAACCAAATTTTTTGCTGTAACAACTCCTAAAGTGAGTATAAGCTTTTGTTTGATGTAATTATTTCGTAGATTAGCAGTAATTTGGTAAAATTTGACGAAACGATCTCAGCCGGTCGGCCATTTTTCGAACAAAATTTGCCTCGACTTGTCGGCGTTGTAGTGGCAAACAGGAGTAAATATCATGCAAAATGACAACAAATCTGAATAGCTGACTTAAAAACGATCTTAATGATGTATTATGGTTGTATGTTCTTGTATAATTCTGTTTTAATTTGTGAATTTCCAAAATAAGTGATGATCCCGCTCGAGCGGCACCACGGGGGGTCGCCAATGGAAAATACTAAAAAATCAATATAATATTCGCGTTTTATTATATTGCTTTAATTTTTTCAATTTGAATTTGTGAAATGGTGCTTTTCATTTTACTTCACCAAAGTTTGGTGCTAAAGTCATTTATTGTTTAAATATTTAACATTTTGTTATAGATTATAATAATATTTTTAATAATAATTAGCATAAATTAGCATAATTTGCAAAATGGGTTGTCTGACAAGACCCGACAACCCAAAATTTGAATAGTAGAGGTAAAAACGATTCAAATGATATATTGTGGTATTATTTTTGTGTTATTATGGCATGCTAATTCACAAATTGCCACGACCACCAAATTGACTGGTTTTCGAACCGGACAAATTTAAACCAAATTACCATTATGTCAGCCATTTAAAGACATTGTAAAACAGACATGTCTACATCGAGACAGAAGACTGAAAAAGAAGAGAAAAAACAAAATTGATACAAAGACTTTCACAGTCTATTAATGTTTTGATCCATCATTGACACAGCTGTTACTGCATATCAACCAGTTGCCCAATACTTTACAAAACTGTCTTACCTTCTCACCATGTTAATGAATTCACCATACAAAACAAGGGGCGAACTACTCCCAAAAAGGAGCACGAGATTTTTTGAATTTTCAAAATCCCGTTGGATTTTTATAAGATTTTTTTTTTAGTTTTTTTTTTTAATATCTTAGCTTTCCGAGTTCTTTTTCGAATTTTTTTGGATTTTTCCGGATTTTGTGAGATTTTTCTTCCGGATTCTTAAAGGTGTATCGAGGGACAAATCACCCCAAAAAATCTCATACAAAACAGGTTCGATGCTGCTTCTCCAGATAACAGCATGCCAACCCCAAACCCTTGAAAACCAAACAATGCAGGTTGTAAAACGGTTTCATTGGATAGGCAATAGATACATACCGTAAATAGATACAAAATTTGGCTCTACCAAGTTTCTTGTTTCTACTAAGTAAGATTTTGACTTAGTAATTGATAAGTGACGTGGCTGGCAAATGTTGATCTTGACTATGAATATGCTCAAAATACTTATAACTGCACGAACAAATATATAATTAACGATTAGAGGAGCCTGAGTTTTCTTTGAGCTGATAGTCAACGAGGCGAAACTGACTTGACGTTCTGTTCGTAGAAAACAAGTGGTCTAATTCTTTTAGTATCAACTATAAACAACTTTTCTTTAATGTATAAAGAAGTCTTATCAAACATTATTCCAAATTTTCAAATAGTTTTATCTTTTTCTTTGTAGAAGGCTCCCCATTGACAACAAAAGAATTGCAATTCCTGCAAACATGATATTACAAAGAAATAGCATAAAATTACTTATAGTTATTGTAAAAACAAGTTAACAAAATGTAGAGTAATTCGATAGCATATGACAAACAATCGCTCACAAAAAATGACGTTGTAATTACTTTGCTTCAAATTTGGTGTAGATATACTCGATAGGCATAAGCGAATTCATTTTCTCATTTGAAAATGTCAAACTGAATAATTTTCCATTACTTTAGTGCCAATATTTTCCTCACTCACATAAAAATGCAGACACCATGTTAGCTTGACTTTGTTAGCCTTTCTAGGTTTTGCTAGCGGCGTGAATGTATCTTGGCTTCTGACCGGTCAGGTGAGGAATATTCCAGTTATAAGGTATGTCATTGGATAACACTACTAGTGGGCTACAAGTAGCTCAGCCAATCAGGATGCTAGATTTGTAATAGTTCACTAGTTGTTGATACTAATAATAAACAAAAGCGTTGAATTGGAGCATGGGTGGCGTGTGCTGTTAGGGCGGTGCCTCTCACCAATAGTTAAGCCCAGTCGGACGGGGTTAGTACTTGGATGAGTGACCGTTTGGGAATAACCCCGTACTCCGCCAGCTTGGGACTTATGTGAGTAGAGTTTAGTTGGTCTCTCCTGTGCTCCGAGGGTTTTTCGCCGGGTTCTCCAGTTTTCCTCCCTCCGTAAAATCAACACCTACAGTAGGTCTTAGTTGTCTACACATAGGAGTTTGGTGTCAATTGGGATGAAAGTTCTGTTCCTCTCTCCTGCCACACGTTAAGTGGCAAATTTAATAAATTCAAATTCAAAGCACGATTCAATCACACAGTAAAAACCTGCATGTCAGTAACATTTTGTTGTGTAGTTTCTCCGCGTAGATACTTGTCAATGACTATACTCTCTTCTGCAGAGGTTCAGAGAGGAAGGCGTGCGGACAAGGAAGAAGACTCGCGAGGAATGATGGGAAGAGGGAAAGGAAATGAGCCTCTGATAGATGATGTCAATATGGCGCCCAAACTCCGTGGTAGACAAGGGCCCTGGCACTCCCTTTTGATAGGACCTTGCCCTCATGTCCTGGCGTGGGCTTCACCGTGGGTTAAGTTTGGCCTGGAGGACACCACTTCCCGCCACGAAAACATTTTTATTGATAAATGACAATACTTATTTTACATAAAATTTTCTAGCACTACACTGATGAGTTCTTGTTTTTCTTAAAGCTATCTATTATTTTTTTATAATAAATAATCTCGCTGATTGAATAGTGGGGGGAGGTGCGGGTGGGAAACTTTTTTTCAGTTTACTTTCTTTTCTTTGACTATGCAATATCAGGGTAACTTAAATGCGTGAATGGTCAAAATTACTAATGGCATACCTAGGATTAGTGCTTAGTTGTGTGGTGCCTTTATTGTGGCACAGACAAAGTATTATTGTAACTCAAGAACAGAATTTTCCGGTTTACACAAATAACCAAACGTTATACTAGAAAAATTTATCACGGATCTCAAAAGACAAACTGTTATAAACATAGATTTCACCATTATGTCGTAGAAGTTAACGGTGAGAATATCTTCTCCTTTTCTCATTTCCGTCTTTTCATCGTCCACGGCACGCGCCTCTGATCTGGGCCCACTCCCACCTTTGCTTGCGCGCCTCAGGGGCGGATCCAGCCTAAAATCTGACCGTGGCCCACAATCTAGAGGGGTCCGGGGGCATGTCCCCCCCGGAAAATTTTGAAAATTAGAGTCTGAAAACGCATTTCCTGCATTTTGAGAGAGATCTAGAGTCATATTGTAGGATCGTTTTATACATGTTTTTCACCGAGATCTTTGTATAAATTTTACTCTTTGAATTTTTCTTTCCTCTTTAATTTCAAGCCAAGATCTTCTACCAATATGAATCGTAATGTATGTTTAACGAGTTTTGTGTGACATGTAAACTAACCAGTCAAGCAGCCAGGTATCCTTTGGCCATTATTTAGAATTCTATTGAGTATTTTGTCTAATGCCAGCCAATTTTTACTTGAAACAAGAATAACCAAAGCAACCCTGCTAGTGTAATGTCAGACTCCAGATCAGGAAATGGAGTCCCTTTACGTTTTATACTGTCTTTCCTTCGATAAATCGAGAATAACAACAATGGAGTTGATGAGAGCCAGAAGATGTAAACTGAGTTAGTAAATAGATTCGCAAATATCGTCGCTCTATACAGTCTGTCAAACGATTAAGAGAGTGTTAAATCCCGCGACTGACAAGTCTTCGAGTCTTGCAGAAAATATTTCAAAGTTGAACCATGATAGAAATGCTGTGTTTCAGTCGATGAGAATTATAAACAATGTAATGAGAGAGAGAGAGAGAGAGAGAGAGAGAGAGAGAGAGAGAGAGAGAGAGAGAGAGAGAGAGAGAGAGAGAGAGAGAGAGAGAGAGAGAGAGAGAGAGAGAGAGAGAGAGAGAGAGAGAGAGAGACAGAGAGAGAGACAGAGAGACAGAGAGAGAGAG
The DNA here is from genome assembly GCA_964035015.1 of Corallium rubrum. Lineage (NCBI taxonomy): Eukaryota > Metazoa > Cnidaria > Anthozoa > Scleralcyonacea > Coralliidae > Corallium > Corallium rubrum. Next base: position 378,760 of record CAXIUP010000034.1, read on the forward strand.
AGAGAGAGAGAGAGAGAGAGAGAGAGAGAGAGAGAGAGAGAGAGAGAGAGACAGAGAGACAGAGAGACAGAGAGACAGAGAGACAGAGAGACAGAGAGACAGAGAGACAGAGAGACAGAGAGACAGAGAGACAGAGAGACAGAGAGACAGAGAGACAGAGAGACAGAGAGACAGAGAGACAGAGAGACAGAGAGACAGAGAGACAGAGAGACAGAGAGACAGAGAGACAGAGAGACAGAGAGACAGAGAGACAGAGAGACAGAGAGACAGAGAGACAGAGAGACAGAGAGACAGAGAGACAGAGAGACAGAGAGACAGAGAGACAGAGAGACAGAGAGACAGAGAGACAGAGAGACAGAGAGACAGAGAGACAGAGAGACAGAGAGACAGAGAGACAGAGAGACAGAGAGACAGAGAGACAGAGAGACAGAGAGACAGAGAGACAGAGAGACAGAGAGACAGAGAGACAGAGAGACAGAGAGACAGAGAGACAGAGAGACAGAGAGACAGAGAGACAGAGAGACAGAGAGACAGAGAGACAGAGAGACAGAGAGACAGAGAGACAGAGAGACAGAGAGACAGAGAGACAGAGAGACAGAGAGACAGAGAGACAGAGAGACAGAGAGACAGAGAGACAGAGAGACAGAGAGACAGAGAGACAGAGAGACAGAGAGACAGAGAGACAGAGAGACAGAGAGACAGAGAGACAGAGAGACAGAGAGACAGAGAGACAGAGAGACAGAGAGACAGAGAGACAGAGAGACAGAGAGACAGAGAGACAGAGAGACAGAGAGACAGAGAGACAGAGAGACAGAGAGACAGAGAGACAGAGAGACAGAGAGACAGAGAGACAGAGAGACAGAGAGACAGAGAGACAGAGAGACAGAGAGACAGAGAGACAGAGAGACAGAGAGACAGAGAGACAGAGAGACAGAGAGACAGAGAGACAGAGAGACAGAGAGACAGAGAGACAGAGAGACAGAGAGACAGAGAGACAGAGAGACAGAGAGACAGAGAGACAGAGAGACAGAGAGACAGAGAGACAGAGAGACAGAGAGACAGAGAGACAGAGAGACAGAGAGACAGAGAGACAGAGAGACAGAGAGACAGAGAGACAGAGAGACAGAGAGACAGAGAGACAGAGAGACAGAGAGACAGAGAGACAGAGAGACAGAGAGACAGAGAGACAGAGAGACAGAGAGACAGAGAGACAGAGAGACAGAGAGACAGAGAGACAGAGAGACAGAGAGACAGAGAGACAGAGAGACAGAGAGACAGAGAGACAGAGAGACAGAGAGACAGAGAGACAGAGAGACAGAGAGACAGAGAGACAGAGAGACAGAGAGACAGAGAGACAGAGAGACAGAGAGACAGAGAGACAGAGAGACAGAGAGACAGAGAGACAGAGAGACAGAGAGACAGAGAGACAGAGAGACAGAGAGACAGAGAGACAGAGAGACAGAGAGACAGAGAGACAGAGAGACAGAGAGACAGAGAGACAGAGAGACAGAGAGACAGAGAGACAGAGAGACAGAGAGACAGAGAGACAGAGAGACAGAGAGACAGAGAGACAGAGAGACAGAGAGACAGAGAGACAGAGAGACAGAGAGACAGAGAGACAGAGAGACAGAGAGACAGAGAGACAGAGAGACAGAGAGACAGAGAGACAGAGAGACAGAGAGACAGAGAGACAGAGAGACAGAGAGACAGAGAGACAGAGAGACAGAGAGACAGAGAGACAGAGAGACAGAGAGACAGAGAGACAGAGAGACAGAGAGACAGAGAGACAGAGAGACAGAGAGACAGAGAGACAGAGAGACAGAGAGACAGAGAGACAGAGAGACAGAGAGACAGAGAGACAGAGAGACAGAGAGACAGAGAGACAGAGAGACAGAGAGACAGAGAGACAGAGAGACAGAGAGACAGAGAGACAGAGAGACAGAGAGACAGAGAGACAGAGAGACAGAGAGACAGAGAGACAGAGAGACAGAGAGACAGAGAGACAGAGAGACAGAGAGACAGAGAGACAGAGAGACAGAGAGACAGAGAGACAGAGAGACAGAGAGACAGAGAGACAGAGAGACAGAGAGACAGAGAGACAGAGAGACAGAGAGACAGAGAGACAGAGAGACAGAGAGACAGAGAGACAGAGAGACAGAGAGACAGAGAGACAGAGAGACAGAGAGACAGAGAGACAGAGAGACAGAGAGACAGAGAGACAGAGAGACAGAGAGACAGAGAGACAGAGAGACAGAGAGACAGAGAGACAGAGAGACAGAGAGACAGAGAGACAGAGAGACAGAGAGACAGAGAGACAGAGAGACAGAGAGACAGAGAGACAGAGAGACAGAGAGACAGAGAGACAGAGAGACAGAGAGACAGAGAGACAGAGAGACAGAGAGACAGAGAGACAGAGAGACAGAGAGAGAGAGGTCGCAGCTCTCGTTTGATCTCATGCTTGTTCTTCAAATTGATCAATGCTTTAAAGATTTATATAGTCTATTAACACCACACAATCTTATAGTAACTAGCGTCTGACGATCAACAATTTTAGTAGAGAGTAACTCGTACTATAAATAAAGAAACCAAACAAACCAATATCTCATCTTTAATTTTCTTGTGAACTTTTCATCTAGTATTTCGACTATCGGTCACAGGCACAATCATTGTCCCTCCATACGCGCAGCCATTCTTTAATATCACTGAAGAACTCCGGTCAAGACAGACTGACGTGCACTACCGGCTACCGGAGCCGACGATTTGATTGCATTATTTCGCAATAAAATTGTAACAAGGCTGACCGTGGCTCCCAACCAAATTCAGCCACTCCATTCTGGCTCTCTGATTGGTTTGCACCCCTTAATAGTCCGCTGACCGTGGCTGAATTTAGAAGATCGCTCCGCTGAAGTGTTCTCCAATTTCTTCAGCGAATTCGTAGCACGTTCGGTAACTTTTTCGGTAACTCTCGCCACATTCTCGGACTTCTAACTACCTGAGACCGATTGCGGTGCAACTGATTGTCAAAGATGCGAAAATCCGCTGCTATTTTGACAATCGGTTTAGTATTTTTACGGTGGCTAATGTCGTTCTTACGTCAACTATCCTTTTGTTATTAATAGTTTTTTATTTTTGAAATATCAATTATATTATTTAATTTGGAATAATTAGGAAAATCTGACCGTGGCTCAAGCCACGCTCGCACCCCTCTAGATCCACCCCTGTGCCTTCACCTCTCTATTATAGACCCTTTTAACACTTTGAAGCCTGAAGACGAGTCTTTAGTATTTTATTCTGGCTAACTCCAGACGATTTTATTCAGCACAGGGAGAGGTCCAGGCCTCAGAGTGTTAATTAATAAGTGAAGAGCGCGTCATTTTCAGACTCAAAAGAAAAATTGAAAAGAAATTGACGTCATAGGGTGAAAATTACGTATTATAGTATACTTATTAAAAGGATCTATAGTGTCGACGATTACTAGTGCCACGGATTCTTATATTTCGCCTATTTGTAATTTGTGTGCGTATCCGATTAAGTCAACTTTGCGTAATGAACTCGCGTCCCACTTAAGTGTTCGGTTTTCACTTTTCACGGACCTGAGATAAACGTTGGCATACAGCGGCGTGGCGCATATCTTACATCAAACTGGTCAGTAGCGCTATTTCGTCTAGCTATTTAAATATTACCTTACGGCTTTAATAGATGCAATAACAACACAGGATCGAATGACGATAATAAAGCTTTATGTCTGATCTAAATCATTCGATTTTGTTGATAGTCTATATCCATCAATATCATTCACTTGAAATGTCAGCGTTAGATCTTAACGACCGCAACAAGTCAATGTAGTCGAAAGAAAAGAAATTGTGTGGGAAACCATTAAACGATTGAGAAGAGAAACACTATTGTTTTGGTTTATAACGTGATTGACCTTAACATGTATCCAGTGATTCATTTTATACTAAATTATAGATTCTTGTAAGTAGCTGCTTTTAAATCACTTGGTTCGCACGATTATTGACTACTTCAAAATGAGTGAACACGATACATCGCCATTCACTGAGAAATAAATTACAAAATAATCTTTCTGGCGCAGTTAACATACGTATCATATATCTGACGTTATTTAAATATATAATACCAATCATATGACGTTCAACATTACACTCGCACTTTTGGATCAAGTTTAGATCAGGATATCAGATGCATTTTAAATCAGCTGCGGAAGAATCAGTAGTTGTGTGTGACCATGTAGCTTAATCAAACTCTAGTTATACGCAGAGAACTCAGTAGGCGGTGTTAACGCTCGATCAAGCGTCTTGTTTCATAGAGATTTGACACAAATCTCGTTTAAAACAAAGTATTAAGTTTGAGAAGTGAAAGTATGCTTTATATTAACACTCTAGACAAAGATGGAACCTGCAACCTTCTCATATCAACACACTCTTACCATTGAACTACTGAGGCTCATGTGGAGAGTCAAGGTTGCAAACTCATAGTTGGCGTGCTTCCTAAGTGCTAAGCGTTTGCACATATAAGACGCAGTTCAAGTGATATGATGAGTCGTACATACGTACGTACGTACATACATGCATGTAGTGTACGTGGTACGTTTCCGAGCTTGGTTTAATATAACAGACGTTTGGTAGACGTTCGTCAAACTCAAATATTCAGAAAATGTTCCTGAGCCCCAGACAGGGATCGAACCTGTTACTTTCTAATGACTATAGTTAGACGCTCTTAAACCACTGAGCCAAGGTTGCTGGTTTATAGTCCTATGTTCTACTGTGTTTCCTATTAAGCGATAGTTTTGCATATATGAGATCTGGTTAAAGTAATATTATGAGTTAACGTACCACACACACATAAATCTAACTGCGTTAGTCTGCGTAAATCACCAAATAGGTCCAGACTCGCCACGTTTTCGATTTTCATCGTAATAAATTCGACCCCCTTTATAAATTATTTTCTATGTAGCTTACCTTTAATTAAAATCAAGTTTTTAGAGAAATAGTTTCAATATAACGTCCAAAAATGATACCATCAACGGAAGAAGCTAATCAGCGAACGTCGTATCATCTGCCTCGCGCGAGTCTCAGCATCCGAATGAGCGCGCAAAGGAAGGAGGGAAGTGGAAGGAAGAGGAGACGTCTGTCAGATTATGTTTCAAGATGGCGATAATAGAATACAATGAAGGCTTTAATGATGCACTTGCCCGACAGAGTTAACTCATTAAACGATTCTTCCAGGTCTTCTATTAAATCCAACGAATCGTCTTCCTCCATGGTCGCCATTTTTGGCGGATAAATTGCAGGCTTAGAAGCGTTAAATTTGAGCTGCCTAGAAATCGCCTAGATTGCCAAGAAATCGACACAAGATCTCGCAGGCGTTTCTCCCCCACTGACCTATATATATATATAACTGGACTGCGTGCTCCTATTACCTTTGAGTTAGGAAAAGTGTCCCCATTTTCACTTTCAAAATGGCGGCATTTATGGGTCCTTTTGCTAATGGTGAAGATCGCTGACCGATACGTGTTGTGTGACCGATACTAGTTCGTGTTTTATTTATGTTTGTTGCTGAGCCTGAGCGGCTCGGGATGTTTTCATGATAAGAGTCTTATTGTAGTTCTGAACTACAATAATAATAATCCTAGACTATTACTGTTGTAGCTTTCTAGCAGTCTGAATTAAAAAGACGCGCCGGCCGGCGGTAACCGCACGAACACTTGGCAATAAAATAAACAAGACTGTCAATACACATGGTCATGGAAATCTACAAACATTTCGTTTTATGAAGTCGCCAGCTCTTAAAGAACCGCTGCAGATCACGACAAAATCGTAAAGAAGCGAGGCGTACCAAGTTCTTCTTAGGGGCTATTTACATGGGAGGTGATATTCCTAGTATTTGGTCAGACAAAATAATCCAGGAGGCCTCTTGAGTCGTTCCATAAGAAATTAACAATGACCAACCTGCATTAACTCTTTCCTATCCGAATTTATTGGTCTTTACTCTTTAGTATTTTATTCTGGCTAACGCCAGACGATTTTATTCACCTTTGGGGAAGCCCTTGCATAGGAATGATTTATTAATAAAGTAAGAAAATCGCTTTGTGTTCACAAAAATATTCTTTTTTCCTACGATAAGTACATGTCAGTTGTCGCTACCATTAGCAGGACCCATAAATGCCGCCATTTTGAAAGTGAAAATGGGGACATATTTTTGGCCAGCACCCGCGGTCCAGTTATATATATAGGTCAGTGCTCTCCCCCTTTCTTTTTCCTTCCCACAATCCCCTGCGCCCTTTTCCTTGCATTAGTTTCCTGTGCCTCTAGTCTTTCGCGCGCGCGCGTATAAATGCGTTTACATAATAAATCCTGAAGAGACGCCTGCGGAGGAGGCAGTCGTATGATATAATGGACCAGATTTAGAAACGAAGGCGGAAATGTCTTTTCTCTCATAGTAACGACCGCTGGCCGTATTCTGCCCAACGTGAGCACAGAATAGAAAGACAACCAGAAGTCCGACTCGCGTCGGAACCTTTGAAGTTTATGTCCCCGCGCATGTCGCCTCGCGCATCTTGATTCCTCGCCATCCTACGCCATCCTACGCCATCCTACGCCATCCTGGCAAGTTCCCCCGGCAGTTTGGACCTTCAAAAGAAGGTTAAAACTGCCGGGGGAACTTGCCAGGATGGCGTAGGATGGCGTAGAACATTGCGTAGGATCGCGTCGGATGGCGTAAAATATCGCGCATGCGCATTGAAGAAATGCGGACAAGTTTTCACTCGAGTCGGACTTCTGGTTGTCTTACTATTCTGTGACGTGAGTAACCAACCTTAACGAGCAAAACACTGCATAAAATGATGATCAAATGAATAGCTTGCTTCAAAAACGACCCATTTAGTCAGTTTATTGGCGTAGGAATTTCGAAATACAACATCGTCCAACCTCGTTCCCAAGGCCTTTTTGGAATTAGGAGGGCAGGAAAAGGCCCTGGCATCGGCTGGTGGACACTGTATTATCATTGGTTGATTGCTTTTCTTAAACATTCCTCAGGAAACGTAATTATACATAGTTTTGTGCCAGTTGTATTCAAATAACTTCAACGATACCGCCAACGGGACCAATGAGAACGCCGATTACAATGAACTTCTCCCATGGGACAGCAATTACTCCGAATAATTTTGCATACTAAAAATTAAATTGCTAATTTATTACACCCAGTAATTCTGGGTGTATTTCATTGGTGGTCGAAGTTCAGTTCAGCTCATGTTCATGTTCAGATAAAGAAACTGCAGACAGCCTGAAAACTAAATTCGTTAAAATCAAGATAGTATCAACACTATAATTCTAATAGCTTTCAATAAATTATTCCTAACCTGCCATCTTTCATTTGATATATTAAGCTTGGCAATATAGGTTACATTCTCTCGAAAACTGAATAGAAGTATATGTTCAAAAAACATAACCATCAAAAAGCAACAGCAGTCTTTAGTTTTACGTTAAATTTACACGGCTAGTGCAAACACTGGCTAATACCGGACTACAAAAAGCATTACAAAACTACACTAAGCATCCAGACGAGTAGTTATATAGAAAAAGACAAAGTACTCCCACTTTTTTACACATCTCACTGATGTGGCTACTAAAATTTATGTTCTGATTTCTGCCTAATTCTGGTAAAAATGAAACCATGCATAATTTAAACGAAAACTCAACTTCTGCATGCAAACCAAACATTTTTCGAGACGCTATAATATTTCAATTACACAAAGAAATTTCTCGAGATTTCCCTTTTATCTCCTCGATATCTTCTCAACTGAACCTAACTTTGCCAAAGATGGTAAAAGGAGCCCAAAATGAAAACAAACGATAGAAACCCGTTTGATGACGTTGGAACACATTCATTGTTGTTTTCAAAGCCTCGCAAACCGACACTTCTTTCAGAAGTTTGTCATAGAATTTTTCCATGAACAATTTTGTGCCTTCATCATGAATTCGCCACAGTGTGGCAAGGACGGAATGAGCACCTGCTGCAAGGAATGAACGAGCTAGGCCTATACTCCTTCTGAAGAAACTTCTTTTACCATACTAATGGAATTTTACCTCTTTTGCCATACTAATGATGTCTCTTTCCTGAAGAAGATAGAATTTTTTAGTCGGCAAATCAAAGCCTTGTTTTATCCATTCTGGATCTGGCGCAAGAAAGATCTCCCGGCGCAAGTTGTTACCATGTGCCGTAACGTGGATAATGCTAGAATCAGAAATGCGGTCTAAAACTCGACTTTTGATCGCTTCGCATTCCACTTAAGGTCTCGCATCAAAATGCGAAGCAAGAAGAGTGATTTCTTCTGAAGCATTATGAAGTGAAGGGACATTAAGTATCTCTCCTTCGAATCTTACGTCACCTACCTTAGGATTACCAACAAACAACGCCGGACCGATGCACTGACCAGCATATAGTAGAGAGTGAATGCTATACTTTTCCGATAAGTAAAAACCGTTTTCGTCCAACGACGATGAATAACGCTGAGTTACTTTCTGAAGATTCTGTTTCTTCATCTCAGAACGAGCTGTTTCGTTTCGAAAAACTCTATTATTTGGATTGGATTCTTGAAGTGGCAACTTCTCAACGTCAACTATCAATAGTTAAATTAAAAGTGTTTAGCAATTTAGAAATACTGGTATGAATGCAATTTTTTTTCGATAGCGTATCAGTTGGGATACTGATATGACGATGATCGCAATTTAAAACCCAAACGTTGAGAACGCCCATGTAATCAAATGAGTAGTATAACACGGTAGCACAATTTCTCTTGAGCTCGATAGCTTTTGCAATATCATTGATGTGATCTTTTTCCTTTTCGTTGTCTATTGCTTGCCACGTCTTACGTACATAATCGGCCACATTTGATCGTTTCTCTATGGAAATTTGACGTGTTTTGGCCTTGCCTAGATCAGCAACTAAAACGCCGTTTCAAAGTGAAGCAACACTTTACTGTAGAGTGACGTACCACGTGACGTAATGATTTGTAAATGACGTTTGATTTTCGTCGACAATTAAATTTTAAAAAATGCTATCATAGCACTGAATCGATTTTCTGAAATATGAAATAGATAGCTTCAAAAGTTCGAGCGCTGATCGTAACTGAACTAGGTACATTAAATAATAACATCTGCCATTAAGGCTTGCAAGACAATCACTCTCATGCATTCCTTCGATTTCTAATCAGACTACTGATTTCAATAGCTTTCTTGAAGTACGGAATTACTTCTACAAACTTCAACGACATTAGATAGATATTCCCCAAACGTGCATTGTTAACTGCTATGCCTGACCGGTCTCCTATTTCATCGCTCATTGCTAAACTTCAGTTCTCTTGCAACAGTCAATAGCTTTCTCTGGCTGTCGCGCTTGCTTAAATAAGCTTCTCCTATATTTCCAATAATCGTTGCTATTTCATACTGATTCCCTATCTCATTTCTTATAACCATTGCTTCTTGAAAATATTCTATGGCCTCATCAAATCTTTCAGAAGTTACACATGTAACACCGAGGTTTGCAAAACTGCGTGCCATTTCCGACCGATCGCCTATTTGTATAGGTAATAGCATGGTTTCGAGTGCAATTTGGAAAAAAAATGCACAAGTGAGTTTTTTACAGACTATCAAAATTGCACGAGTCCGAAGGACGAGTGCTATTTGAAGCCTTTGAAAAACTCACGAGTGCGTGTTTTTTCAAAATGGCACTCAAAACCATGCCATTACTTATTAATAATATACATGAAAATGTTAGACAAAATGTTCTTCCAGCTACGAAGTTACATACCACTCATTGCTCCACTTCTCGAAGCTTTAATGGTTGAAAACTGCTTCGCTTTGACCAGATATGTAAAACGTTTCACTCATAGCATCTAACCTCTTCTAGTCTCCTTGCAGGAACTTTTATGACAATATTAAAGCAAAATTCACTCTGTATTTCATCGAAATATTCTCCAACAACTCTATGTTTTGGTTGCCATATTGGATTTTCTCGTGAAGGAAAAACCAACCTTCAAAATCCGCATAGGCATTTCATTGGCTTTCCGGTAGTTTCCGGTTGTTTATTAGCCAATCAGAATGCTTAATACTCATTGAAATTTGCACGGTATTTCATTTTTCTGCACTGTATTACATTGAAATTGCACTCCTCTCGACCAATCAGGATGCAGTAATTTTCTCATGTATATTATTACAGTGCTAATTTCTAGTGCCTTCTCGTAATAAAAAATGGCTTTCTTATATCGTTCCAACTCACTATACGCTTCTCCTAAAGTTCTACAACACACCGCTTGTATTGATTTATCATTCACATTAACGCTTATTCTTAGGGCTATTTCCGAAAAAGTAATGGCCTTTTCATATTCTCCTACTGAACGATAGACAGTTCCCAAATTTGCATTGCCACCAATAACAATTCGTGACTGATTTTCCATTTTAGTGCTAATCGCTATGGATTTCTTGAAACATTCAATAGCGTTCTTGGGTTGATTCGTAGCAAACAAAAGACCCCCAAATCTCCATTGGTGACAGCTATTAAATGCTTTCCTCAAATTTCTTTAGCTTGTAATACACAATGTCCAAATATAGTCACTGCTGTTTGCCATCCCTTCCTGATTCTCCATTTTAGTGTACATGTCTAGACTCTTCTTAAAATATTCAATGGCGTTTTCATTTTCCTCTAAGTTGTAATAAGCATCGCCCAAATTATTATTGTTCCTCGCTATTTCTCCCACTTCTCTAGTTTAGTGTACATGTCTAGACTTTTCTTACAATAACAAATGCCTTCCTCAAATTTCTTTAACTTGTAATACACAATGCCCAATTTTTAATTGCTGCTTGCTATTCCATTCTTATTCTCTATTTTAGTGTACATGTCTAGACTCTTCTTAAAATATTCAATGGCGTTTTCATTTTCCTCTAAGTTGTAATAAGCATCGCCCAAATTATTATTGTTCCTCGCTATTTCTCCCACTTCCCTAGTTTAGTGTACATGTCTAGACTTTTCTTACAATAACAAATGCTTTCCTCAAACTTCTTTAACTTGTAATACACAATGCCCAATTTTTTATTGCTATTTGCTATTCAATTCTCATTCTCCATTTTAGTGTACATGTCTAGAGTCTTTTCGAAATAATCAATGCTTTCCTCATATCTCTTTAATTTAAAATACGCACCACCCAAATTTTGATTACTAGCTGCTATTTCTCGTATACTGCGCCATACAGAGATACACACTTGCCAAATTATAGTGCCCCTTGACTAATTCCGAATTGATATCCTAATTCTGCGGTGATTGCAAGTGCTTTTTCGTAATACTGGATAGCTTTACTGTTATCACTCGAACGTAAATATGCTTCTTCATCAGTTTCGTAGCGCGTTTATTCATCTAATTTGCTTTTAAGCTCATTTGCAATCTTTTCCGGCTGTAATTCATGTTTTATGGCTTCACTATAGGGTACAAGATATTCCATTGTAGCTAGTAAAGATTTCTGCAACAGTAGTAATTAATGCTAATATTGCTAGAATTTCAACGCTAGACTTCTTTAACAATTCTTCAAGAACAAGACGGTACATGTACTTCTGCATTTCTCAGATAATATTTGTTTTAGTATTTTGTTACCATGAAGTAGATCGGCTGATCGATCTGCCATGGACGGAAAGTCTTGAAGCCTTCCATTTTCTAATAAACTTGGGCTGTCTCAAAAACAAATCTCGCAATGCTTGAATCCTCTCTCAGTTGAAGTATCTAGATTTAAGTTGATAAGCAATATTTACTTACTGTTCATGTCCGAACGTTTGAACACTTCAATCTAGTGTCTTCATAAGGGGTGATAAGACAGAATCCAATATTTATACTCTCAATCAGAACCGATGATGACGTTATGTTTTAACCGAAGATGGAAATAGGCTTCTTGTAATAAACCGCCGTCATCCCAGCTGTCTAATCATAGTGGTCTAATGAAACGTGCGCGTTCTATTAAAATGCCAAGGACCCAAATTGATGGTGATAACTTTTAAATCACTCCCCCCCCCCCCCCCCGCCGCCATCTCGTGGTTAGTTCGGTACGCGTGCTGCGATAAAGCAGAATTTTCTTTTTTTTTCCCCAAAACAAAACAACGTTTTGGTGAATTAACCATTAAACCGAGAAGGCGGTGGTCTATTACCAGAAGCCTATTTGTATCTTATCGATAGATAACGTCTTCATTCGGTTCTATTTAAAAGTAAAGATATGGGATCCATACAAAAACTTTTAAAGAGGAGTAGCGTTAAACTACAGTCGAATCTCTATTTAGCGGACACCCTTGGGCCGACATTTTTGGGTCTGGTGTCCGCTTAATAGGGGTTGGCACAATAAGGGGTACGCATGGCATTACAAGTTTTTTATAAACATAGGACGCGGCTTATGTAAGACGCTACGTCGTAAGCCATGTCTTACGTTAGACGTGAAGTTGTTTGTATAAATGGTTAGCACTATAATTGTTTGCGTCTTACATACGCCATGTCCTATGTAAGTCGCGTCTTTTTGTCAAACCGAATGTTCTCTTGCAATATTGCAATGATACACAACATTGCAATTTTGATTGGTGAATTCAATCAGCAACTTGCAAACGCTTTATCACGATTCCCCGACGGGTTGCTTAAAATATTGGTTTTAAACATCGATCAGCACATAAATGTGACGTTATATTTGTTATAAGGTAATGGCTCTAACTTTATGTAGAATTTCGCATTATCCAAAGTTTGGCATTTAAAACGACTTTTTAGGGCAACCAGTCGAGGAATCGTGATAAAGCGTTTGCAGGTTTGTGATTAAATCCATCAATCAGAATTGCAATGTTGCGCATCAATATATATATATATATATATATATATATATATATATATATATATATATATATATATATATATATATATATATATTTCCCAGATATCGTCTCCCTCGCTTTTTGTACACGCGTGTAAAATGGACCCCACGCGTGTCGAGATTAGCACCCTCATCAGGCTCCGGGCCTCCGCCCAGGCTCGGCGAACATTGCTTTTGCGTGATTCAGCTTAGTCATGTTTCTAATAAAACACGTGACCTGTCCCAACCAGCATCTTTTCGCAGCGCAGCGGAGATAAGAACCTGGGTACGAGGTTGACAAGTTGAAGGAAACAAGGCCCTCCTCCCAGCACCCCTCCCAACTTTGGGCCCCCTATGAATTGATTTTTCTCCCCTCACCCCAGAGAAAGTCCCTTTTTGCTGAAGTACAAACAAATGAACAAAGAATTAAGTAATAAGAATATAAAAGGAAAATTTCGGACTCTGAAGAAGGAATAGCTATATAATTAACTCACCCCACTTCTTGTTTGAAATATTTGAAATTAAAATGCTTAAATAAGTAACAATCTTGTCCAGCATTTCTATTGATGATATTAACGGTTCTTTCACTAAAATTAATGTACCTAATAAACGTTTTCATGGGACAGTCCTAACACACTAGGCAGTACTGTAACAGAAGCATTACTATGTTTGGCATGCTGACGAGTTCTGACACAGCAAAGCAGTCAGAAATGTGTTGTATTTTAACTAGTTTTGATGACATTTTATAACATCAGTGTTCCTAAAAATCACCTTTCAGAATGCAGGAAATGGCATTTCCGAGACTCTAAATTTCAAATTTTCTCCGTGGGGCATTCCGCCAAATCCTCTAAGAGTCCTTTTTAATGAATGCCCCTCCCCTCATGCAATTCCCCTCCACGGGACAACCCTTAAAAAAGGCCTTGTTTCTCAAAGTTTCAACGATTAACAGTATTGTAACAAAAGGTACGCTATGAGTACATGTATCTGCACCAAAATTAGCCTAAGGGCCTGTTTACAAGGGGGTAGGGTTACCCTAGCACCTGGGTTACCGTTGCACCCTGGTTACCCTAGCTCTTGTACATTGCTTGTTTATTTGTTTGTTGTGTTTATAAGGATGCTAGGGTAACCTGGGTGCTAGGATAACCCTACCGCCTTGTAAACAGGCCCTAAAAGACACTCCAAAATTTGCTTTCACTATTTAATATTATTATTCACCATTGTTTGCACACATTGAAGCAAATTTGGGAAGCGTCAATTAATTCAGCCATAGTTAACAGAAAATACACATGGTTTGGAAACCTGGCTAACTTCAAAGCGGTTAACAAACAAGCTACGACTCATGCTGAAAGATACAGTACATAAGATATACAAGGTACATAAATCCTTTGTTTTAGGTTTATTAATATTTAAACAGTACGGTTGAGTGATTGAACTCAAACGTTGCTATTGATGATTGCTTCATTATACAGAAAACACAATATGTTCAGTAACCGTGAAACTGAAAGTGCACAAATTTCCATAAACCTGAACAAAAACATAAAACAATGGCTTTTGTTGAACTTCCAAACCATGTATATTTCATATTAACTATATATGATCTAGCTCAGTTAATTAATGTATCAAATAAGCGAATGAGATGAAATGTCAATCCCTTGATATTAAAATGATATCGTGGGACAGATCATGGCTATTTAGATACTTCATATACTATACTGCTATAAACTTGATTGCATTAAAAATAAAAAAAAATGATGCTACCGGTTGTGAAGTATATACTTGTAAGTTTCCTCCAAAGAGAATTGTTTGTCTTCCCGTAATGTTTGTCACTTGAAGACGGTCCTAATTCATAAAGTTACAGTTTATGCGTGTTGGCCTGAGCGAGTTCGCCTGACTCGATAAGTTAAATCGCCAAACGAGTTGAAAACCTTTTGTCAACTCTTCAATCATTCTGTATAACGCACAAAAAACTGTGGTAGATCACACTTGCAAGTTTACTATAAGTCATGTTAAAAAAAAATACTTGCCATTTGTATCAGCAATATTGTCTTTCTTCGAAAATAGTGTTGCTCTTTGACCAGCTTCGAATTCGTACAATATATAAATGTGGCGACGAAAAATATATAAATACGATCGGGATTAAAGAATACTTGTTCGCACCGTTCAAACTGACAACTCGTACGCCTAAAAATTCTGAGCATTGTCCCGATTGTCCCGATGTAATTGTCGCACATTGGTTAGAGTTACACCCACAGCACACACTACAGGTCAGTGGTTACACAAAAAAGTTAACACACAAACACACAACACAAATATTTTTCCACTTATTTTATTGCGCAGCAAATGTCACACTTTTTAAGTGTTTATATTTTGCACCATTTTATTATGAAACATTAAAAAAAGTTCAAGACTAATACAAGACTATCTCTATCTAATAATATAAAAGAAAACTCAATGTATTTAAACCTCATTGTATTAATGTAAATCCACAGTTTTTCTCAGTTCAAGTTATAATAAAAGATTAAATTTCTGAGCTACAGTTACTTACATAAGATTAATTTAAACTATACAAACATCAGCATTACATAACATTAACTCGCACTTATTAACTGCACCAGAAAAGATGGCGACTTGTAAATTTAACCATAATTTTTTTCGCGTAGTAAACATTGCTTCTTCGGGGAATGAATGAAAAATACGCCTTGAAAATAAAAAAAGTTTGATGGAAAACGAGTTTTTGCCTACTTAATCCATGTTAACATAATAAACATTATAATAGAATCAAGAATTATCAAGTCTCTTATTTATTGCTCATCTTTCGACCTGTTGACTCATTTTTTAAAACTTTAATAGTTTTGATCTGATAAAGGCCTAAATCCACAGATCAAAAGTTAAGCAATAAACAATAGACTCGTGTTACCACAAATCGTTACGCTTCTGTTAAAACTTGTCACCATGTGAACATTCAAACAATTAATTGTAAATATTGTCTATTTGTTTTTGGAAATGCTCTAAGTTTACGAAGTATTATAGTTAAATTACAGCCGCCATTTTCTGGTATATTTTCGATTAAAGGAACATAATAGTCAGAACTACATACATAAAAACGCACAAGATTTTACAGATCTGTAATCTTGTTGTTATGTTATGCATTTTTTGTTTGGGTGACTGACAGAATGTTTGTGTTTAATTATTCAGTCTATTCAGAGGTTGGCTTTTTGCAAAAAAATAACGAGTAAAAGTTTTGATTCTCAATAAAATCCGCTCAAATTGATACAAAAGCATCTTACTTTGAGGAAAAGAAATAATTTGGCCGCAAAAGATATCCACAACTAAATCTTTAAGCAATATGAGGCTGGATGTTTATTTAGGTTTGCTAAAGAGTTGAGAGCTGTTTGTCTAGTATAAACCAACACCATGCTGTCACTTTGTAAACCAGACGTTAGTTTTCTGGTGCTTGCTTCATGTTTAATATTCAGTTTTTTGACAGAGGATAAATAAAAACGATGTATTCTCCTTGCAAACCAGACTTTAGTGTGGCAGTTGATTCAGGTTTAATATTCAGTTTTCTGAGAGAGCAGAAATAAAGCCATGCAATGTATACTACATGTCAACCAGACTTTAATCTTGACAGTACATATGGTTGCTTAATAACGATGTATTCTCCTTGCAAACCAGTCTTTAGTGTGGCAGTTCATTCATGTTTAATATTCAGTTTTCAGAAAGAGCAGTAATAAAGCCAATGTACTACTTGTAAACCAGACTTTAATCTTGACAGTACATATATGGTTGCTTCATGTTTAATATTCAGTTCTTTGACAGAGGATAACTAAAAACGATGTATTCTCCTTGCAAACCAGTCTTTAGTGTGGCAGTTCATTCATGTTTAATATTCAGTTTTCTGAGAGAGCAGAAATAAAGCCAATGTACTACTTGTAAACCAGACTAATCTTGACAGTGTATCCATGTGGTTGGTTCACTTGTCCAATATTCAGTTTTTTGACACAACATATAAATAGGAGCAACGTATTCCTTGCAAGTCAAACTTTAGTCTTGACATCGTGGTTGCTATTTAATGTTTAAATCCATTTTTTTGACAGAGAAAAAATAGAGGCGATGTATTCTCCTTGCTATCCAGACTTTAGTCTTGATATATAGCGTTGTCGTTCTTTCATGTTTAATATTCAGTTTTCTGACGAATGGCAGGCTTAGAGTAAAACTGTAAATAATCCAATTCTGAAATAGAGTAAACTGAAGGTTGACAGTCAGAGTTTAAAATGGTTCAAGAACAGCTTTCGTCAAAATAGAACTTCTCAAAGTGTTGTTGTTTGACGATCAAGGTTAGTGGAGTTCAGGTATATGAAGGACCATGGGTTAAACATTATTGAGATAATCTGAAGACAGTCAGAGTTAAGATAGTTCCAGATAAGTTTTTGTTGAGATATTCATGCATTGTATAATACAATGAATCAATGATGATAAACTACAGGTGCGAAGCAGATGAAGAATGTCTGAAAATATATTCGTGGTTGAACATTTCAGTGCTTGGTAACATAGAGATCAAAGTTTAGCCTAATGCTTGTAGTTGATATTCAGTTGTCAGTTTACCAAATGCCAGTATTCGAGGTTTTCCAAATTAAAGAGATACACTTTGTAAAGTTCGAGCCGCTTGATTTGACTAGTAAAATAGTTCAAGTTATAATTCAAAGAATTGGGTTCAAATTTTCAGTCATCATTCCAAGCATTTATCATGTTAATAATATAGATAAGTAAAGCAACTGACAAGGCTGAAAACCAAAGTATGCAGAGGAACCAATCAGATACCATTATACCAACTTGTGGAAGCGGAATCTTTAACTTCAGTTTCAAACAGATCAACCTTTAGCTTCATCATCAAGAATAATTGTCATGGTTCAAGCTTTAAAATAGGATATATTCTTTATGTACTTTATTTGTTGTCGCAGCAAAGGTTTTGAAACTCGTTGATATAACAATTTGGGTTTCCTTGAAGGCGTCAACAAAGCAACAGAAAGCACAGATTTAATTATTACCACAAGTGTCTCAAATAAGCGTTGTCTTCCTCGACCAATGGTGTTAGTTTGACTTTCTCTGTATTCAAACAATTTGGTTTTCCTTGAAGGCGTCAACAAAGCAACAGAAAGCACAGATTTAATTATTACCACAAGTGTCTCAAATAAGCGTTGTCTTCCTCGACCAATGGTCTTAGTTTGACTTTCTCTGTATTCAAGTACCACGCAGTTTGTTTTATCTTTGATGAAGTAACCACTGGAAGATTCCAGAATCCCAAGAATAATTTCCAAAGTTTAAGCAGCCTTGATTTGACTAGACAAACAGCTCGAATTATCTTTATCACTCAAATGGAAACATTGTATTGTACAATTGCTTAAAACATTAGACGCAGATATCTCAGTTCATGAAGTAATATTTAAAACATGAGCAGCAGTGTTTTCTTATCAGATTTAAAACACGAGGCGATAGCCGAGTATTTTAGATCTCACTTTGTAAGTTCATTGGCGTAGTAATTTTGAAAAACAATGTTGTCTAAGACGAGAAAATCAAGTTTTTATCAGATTTTTTATCAGAAATAAAGCTACAGACTTAGTTAGATTTCTTTTGTGCTTTCTTCACGAATTATTAATGCGTTTTTAAAGAGAATGTAACATCATACTTGAAACAAAATGTGGGCAAGGAAAATTTCTGAAATTTTATCAAGTTAACCCTTTACAGCCAAGACCATATGTTGTATTGTGTAAAATCGTTTGGTTTTAGCCAGAGAAAAATTCTAAAGTTTTCAACAAGCTGTAAAGGGTCAAGAATACAGTTTCTCAACCATTTACAATCATTGAGGATCTTTTTCTGTGCTAAATACAATTCAACTGGTGTTAACCAGAAAAGATAAATAAGATTTTAAAAATGGCTAACAGGCTGCAAAAGGTTAAGTATCCCATCACAATATTTTTAACAAAAAGCCAACCTCTGAATTTGATTTTAACAGTGACTAACATGCAGCTATTACTTGAGTTAACTTTTGCAAAGTTACATCACAAGAAATGTTTTTTTTTACAACTTGCAAACTTGGCTTAGGATATTCTATAGAGCGTGAAAACGTTGTATAATAACGATAAATACATGACCCTTATAATTACTAAAAGCAGTGGCCTAGATAGTTAAAATCAGTTAAAAACATTTAAACACGAAACATTCATGCAATTTCTTTATATACAGCAGAGGACAATGTTGGTGTTTAGGCCACTAACAACATTATTAATTTCACATGTGGATTATAAAACACATTTTTTTGAAAGTTGTTCGTCTACACAACGTTTTCAAACCATTTACTTTATAACGTTAGTCACCACTACCAACAGTCTTTTTCAAGACTACATTAACCTAGACGAACAACTTTCCCAAACATGTACTATAATAATACTATTAGGTTCAAACTATTTACCGTTATGTAATTGTGTACATCAGAATTGTATAATTGTGATAAAATATTCGATTAACAAATTAGTTTTACAAAGTAACTAAATAAGATATACCGTTGACACACACTTTCAAAACATTCTCACTTTACACTTATACTGGAGAAAACTCAAAACTAAACTATTTGACTTTGCTAAATTACAATTTTGTTTCTATATGTTAACACTTTCACTGCCACAGTCAACTTTTATTATCTTACTGGAATTTTAGTTTACTACCTTTTCACTTTGCTCTATCTAAAACACTGCACTTTACTTTTTTACACTCACCGAAAGAGTTAAGCCTTGCCAATTTTAATTATCAAAACTAAGTATTACCAAGTATTTTATAACCAAACAATTAGATAGTACCATTTAAACAGCAGTGATCTATTTGTGTTACCCTCAGCTGTACATATATACAAGATATATCTAGATTACCACTTTATCTCCTTTATTCGTTGCTATAGCTAACTCAAGTGTAATGCAAGTCCTCTCATATATACAAAAAAGCTAATTATAAATTCCAATTCTAATAGTATATATAACTAAACTATTTGAGGATCTTGTATAAGTGAAGGTCCAATCAGAGAGATGCTCATAGTGTTTAACTAACAATAACAAACATGATATCAAAGACAAACTATTGTTATGCAACATACCTGCTGATCAAAAATTCTAATTATATTATGCAAAACGTGTAATAATATTATACAAAGAAAGAGCTTGTATCTTTGTCTACAAATACTTAGATAACTCGCCTGTAAATTTTGAAAACTACTTTAAGTTAAACGACCAGATTATGATCGAGTATATGTGAAATGCTTCCTGTTAGATTCAACTGCCTAAGATATACCTCCTGAATATGCTAGAAACTTGTGATTATTAAGTGCTAAAATCTATAATAACTTTCCTATTAAAATTAGAAAAACTTGAAATTATAATTATTTTATAGGCAGATTAGTAAAGAACAATTATTGTTAATTATTAGCCAACAAAGTCGGTTTTCTTTGATCTACCGCGGAATATATATCACGAATATCTCGAAAATCGGTGCTATAACCTATTTAATTAAGAGAAAACCGACTTTGTTGGCTAATAAGAAAGTTATACGTCCTTGGTTTATAAAACAACTAATTGACCAAGGTCGGTTCAATAACCCTTACTTATAATATAGTTATATTATATTATATTGTATGTAACTTAGTATATCTTAAGACACACATATACCAACAAGATATTGTAAACTCTAAAGTCTTTTATCCTGAGTAAGAATTTACTCTATCTATTGTATAAATACGCTCTATGAACACAATGGGCTGATGGCAGAAACGCTGTTTGACCGTTTTTTACGATAATCAGGGTTTAAACGAGTTTCAAAATACCTAGATATTAAGCTGTGAAAATACTGACTATATGTTAATCGACAATTAACTATTGTCTTTGGTTTTGCAATGTTGTGGTCGACGACGGTTCAATCCAAGGTTACATCTTGTTTAGCTACTCACTAAATCACCGTTTTTTGAAATGGCCTAATTATGGATGTCTAAACTAATATTTTTATATTTATAGACAATTACACGTCTTCTATCTTCTAATGTTGCATTCTTAGCATAGCCTATTTGTTTTGATCTTCTGTTTAGCTTTGTCATGTAATTAGACCTAATTTTCTTTTCATAGATACTGTACTTCAACTTTACCTTTTTCGTAATTTCAATCAATTCAAATATTCGGTCACAAGGTCATTTCGCGAGATTTTGTTTTAATTTCTTCAATATCATGCTTGGAAAACTTAACGTCTTCGCCGTAGATAGTAAATGGTGCCCAAACTTGTAGATCTCGAAAAATATGGTCTTCATGTTGTTGAAATATGTTCATTGTCCTTCTCAAAGCCTCACAAACCGACGTTTCGTTGCAAATTTCTTTATAGAAATTTTCCATAAACAATTGTGTACCTTCATCGTCAATAGGCCAGAGTGTGGCAAGAACGGAGCGAGCACCGGCTGCAAGAAATGCGCGTGCTAGACCAACGACTCCTTCTGAAGAAACTTTCCCTCTTCCTGTATGACAACAACATAGGACAATTAACCGGGCAGTTATGGGAATTTCAATAATATCTTTTTCTCTTACAAGATAAGATTCTTCTTTGGGTAAGCCTTGGCTAGTTGAATTAGGATGAGGAGCAAGAAAGATTTCACCATGCCTTCCGTCCCCATGTGCGGCAATGTGAATTATGCCAGCATTTTGAATTAATTGTAAAACTAGTTGCTTCATCGCCTTGTCTTCCACTAAGGGTGTAGCGTCAAAACGCGGTGCAAGGCATTCCACTTCAGCTGTGGCGGATGGAAGCGGTTCCAGTTCAATTTCTTGCCCACAAAAACTAACTTTGCCAATAGTTGGATTACCAACAAACAATGCAAAACCTAGACTAGCTTGATGTGATTGCTTCATGCTGGCATAAAGAGTGTGCAGAGATGGTGTTATTTGAATACTGTAATTTTGTGAGATCGAGGAACCGTTTTCATCTTTTAAAGCACAAAATGGCACAAAAAACAAAAATTTGTCAGGAATAATAATCAATTTGTTTCCTTTAATAAAACCCTTAACAGGCTTGATGAGTTTCTGAAACAATTCCTGTAAAATAAGAGTATCTTGTTCAATAGGAGGAGGTCTAGCCGGAGACCTCAGTTTGGCAACGTCAACAGCCAGATCATAACGTTACACTACTTGCAGTACATTCTTGATTTTCGAGTCAGAATCTTGGGGTGTGTTGGGAAGCAATATGCTTTCGCAAGACTGGGCCTTTTTGGAAAGTTTATTTTCGGAGTTCTCTAATTTACAATCTTCTGATCCTTTATTACAATCAATAAAATTCTCATTCAGTAATACCTGGCTCCATGGCATTTCCGCAATGATGTTGTGACGATGAGAAGTATAATTTGAACTTAGTTTAACCAAGGAGGAATCACGATTTAAATTAACGGAATAAGTCTGAAGCAACATTTTCAAAATGTCGAAAATAGAATTCTCACGTAAAGTCAGGTCATTATTTCCTTCCAAACGTATGCGTTTAATATCATCCACGCCATTTAAAACCCAAATATGGAGCAACTTACCAAGATCAAAACAGTAAAATAAAACAGTAGAATTATTTTTCTCGAGCAGGATACCTTTCTCAATATTGTCTATTTCTAATTTCTCTTCATTTTTCTCAATATTTTTCCAGGTCTCACGTGTATAATTGACCATGTCATCAATCTCTGATTTCTTTCGCTTCTCGATAAAAGCATGCAGTGCCTTGGCCTTTCCAAGATCAATAACTAACAACGCGGCTTCAATGCGTTTTAACAAAAGAAAACAATACATTAGAGTCACATATCGGTGAAAGTATTCGCTAGTGAATGATATCTTATTTTTGTCAAGGCTCAAGTTGAATAAAATCTTATCACCACAAATAACAGATCTCTTAAGAAATGACACAGCTTTTTTTAAGTTGCTCAAATCTTGTATTTGAGCTACAGACAAATACAGCGACAAGTAAGAGTTCCCTAAATTTCCATTGTTACTTGCTATTCCTGACCGATCTCCTATTTCAGTGCTGATTTCTAGACCTTTATTAGAATAGTGAATAGCTTTTTCATACTGCCCCAAACTACGATAGGCAGTCCCTAAATTTCCATTGTTACTTGCTATTCCTAACCAATCTCCTATTTCAGTGCTGATTTCTAGACCTTCACTGTAATAGTAAATGGCTTTTTCATACTGGCCCTTACACAAATAGGCAGTCCCTAAATTTCCATTATTTGTTGCTATTTTTGACCGATCTCCTATTTCAGTGCTGATTTCTAGACCTTCACTGTAATAGTCAATGGCTTTTTCATACTGCCCCAAACAACGATAGGCATTCCCTAAATTTCCATTGTTACTTGCTATTTCTGACGGATCTCCTATTTCAGTGCTGATTTCTAGACCTTTATTGGAATAGTAAATGGCTTTTTCATACTGCCCCATACTCAAATAAGCATTCCCTAAATTTCCAATGTCACTTGCTATTCCTGACCGTTCTTCTATTTCAGTGTTAATTGCTAGACTTTTATTATAATAGTGAATGGCTTTTTCATACTGCCCCAAACTAAGATAAGAATTCCCTAAATTTCCATTGTTACTTGCTATTCCTGACCGATCTCCTATTTCAGTGCTGATTTCTAGACCTTTATTATAATACTGAATAGCTTTTTCATACTGCCCCAAAGAACGATAGGCAGTCCCTAAATTCCCATTGTTCTTTGCTATGCCTGACCGATCTCCTATTTCAGTGCTGATTTCTAGACCTTTATTACAATAGTGAATAGCTTTTTCATACTGCCCCAAACAAAGATAGGCAGCCCCTAAATTTCCATTGTTACTTGCTATTCCTAACCGATCTCCTATTTCGGTGCTGATTTCTAGACCTTTATTGTAATAGTGAATAGCTTTTTCATACTGCCCCAAATGACGATAGGCAGTCCCTAAATTTCCATTGTTACCTGCTATTCCTAACCGATCTCCTATTTCAATATTGATTTCTAGACCTATATTATAATACTTAATAGCTTTTTCATACTGCCCCAAACAACGATAGGCATTCCCTAAATCCGCATTGTTACTTGCTATTCCCAACCGATCTCCTATTTCAGTACTGATTTCTAGACCTTTATTATAATACTCAATACCTTTTTCATACTGCCCCAAACAACGATAGGCAGACCCTAAATTTCCATTCTTATTTGCTATTCCTGACCGATCTCCTATTTCAATGCTGATTTCTAGACCTTTATTATAATACTGAATAGCTTTTTCATACTGCCCCAAACTAAGATAGGCAGTCCCCAAATTTCCATTGTTACTTGCTATTCCTGACCGATTTCCTATTTCAGTGCTGATTTCTAGACCCTTATTGTAATAGTCAATCGCTTCTTTATACTCTGCCAAACGTAGACGTGCATTTCCTAATATTTCACAACATTTTGCTTTGCGTAATTTGTCTTTAAGTTCATCTGCAATCTTTTCAGCTCTTAGGGTATATTCTATTGCTTTACTATAATGTGAAGTATCAAGATATATGTCTGCAATTCTAAGAAGAATATCCATTCTCAAACTCTTTTCATCATCTAAATTACTTAATAATTTTTCAAGTTCAAGATTGTACTTCAACATTTCCTGACATTCCTTATTTCCATCACAATTTTGAACAACGCGCAATAACATTAGCATTTTCAACATTAAGTTACCTTGAAGAAGTTCAATAGATCTATCTACAATATATTCAAAGTCATTCTTTCTTCCTTTGTTTTGTAGAATTTTTGCCGTCTCAGCAACAAACTTAATTATCATGCCAATGTTTCTGTTTCTTGCTTGAAAAATCTGTTTTCAGTTTAAAAATATTCATATAGCTAAAAAGCGAACCAAAACGTGTGCAACAGACGTTTGTACTGAACGGAGCTTTCGTAGAGATAATGCAGTGGGTGGGGTGTAGAGTTAAATTGACCTGGTATCACAAAAAAATTGTTTTCTTTTAAAGTACACACGTAAAAACACCGGGATTGTTCCATGCTTGCAACAAAGTTGTTACAAAGCTGTTACAAGCCATTACCAGGATGCATTCACACTGCTTGTTCGCAGTTTGTAACCAAGTCTGTAACAGTTTGTTGACAACTTGTAACAAAGTTGATGGGTTCAACTGACTTTTATTAACAAGTTGTTACAAGGTTGACAACAAGCTTGCATTGGCTTGATAAAATCACAACTTGTTAACAATTGTTAACTGCTACAAGCTTGTTGCGAACACATGATTTTTATATGCGTGTAGATTTGATCGAACAAACAAACAAACAAATAAACAAACAAACAAACAAACAAACAAACAAACAAACAAACAAACAAACAAACAAACAAACAAACAAACAAACAAACAAACAAACAAACAAACAAACAAACAAACAAACAAACAAACAAACAAACAAACGAATGAATGAACAAACGAATGAATGAATGAACAAACGAATGAAGGAAGGAAAGAAGGAAGGAGGGCAGAAATAAATGAATGAATGAATGAATGAATGAATGAATGAACGAACGAATCACTAAATAACTGAATAACTAAACAACTGAATAATTGAATAGCTGAATAAATGAATAAACGAACAAATGAACGAACGAACAAACAAACAAACAAACAAACAAACAAACAAACAAACGAACGAACGAACGAACGAACGAACGAACGAACGAACGAACGAACGAACGAACGAACGAACGAACGAACGAACGAACGAACGAACGAACGAACGAACGAACGAACGAACGAACGAACGAACGAACGAACGAACGAACGAACAAACGAACAAACGAACGAACGAACGAACGAACAAACGAATAAATAAATAAATAAATAAATGAATAAAATAAATTTTCGGAACTAGTCCCAGTTTGGTCTTTTTCAAATAGTTCTAAAAACAGTACTGATATTTAAATTACTTACTTCATGGCGCATTTTCCCTGCATCAAAACTTTCTTGAGCGGACGCCATTTTTGTATACTGGCAAGATAGTTTTTAGCTGCAAATAAGCAAAAATATGTGAACAAAATCAGGTCAACAAACTGAGACCTATGTAATATGTATAGGTTAGTTACTAAGACTGGAATAGCTGACAACTAACTAACTTAGTTCATTCATAATATAGATGATATCCATTGCTTTTTACCAAAAAATAGTATTCTAGTCTTAAGGCAATATAGTAGGTCATTTAATATGTAAGGCAACCTATATATTAACCGCGGCGCATTAACGAGAATCGACGCATGAATAGACCTCATTCCAAAATAGCCACCAAATTAAGATTCTTTTATATACATACAAGAGCCACTCAGAGACTGAGTATATACCTCCACTAGTGGGTTATTTATAAGTAATAGCATAAAAAGAGGTGTATTAGCTATTAAACTTCCCGCTCGATGAGGGTCATTTAGGAATTTTACTAAATGACCCTCATCGAGCGGGACGTTTAATAGCTAATGCACTGCTTTTTATGCTATTCCTTTGTAATATCATGTTTGCGAGAATTTCATTTGTTTGCGCGAATTTCTTTTGTTGTCACCTCCGTTGACGTCAAACCGGGTATGATTAGTTCTAATCAGACTTGGCTTGACATCAATGGAGGTAGGATTAGTAAAAATGAATATAATGAGGTTATTAGTTGTTAATGGACCTATGAGAACAAAAGAAATCCCCATGAATGAATAAAATGTTTGATTGCACTTGTACCAAAATTATGCAAAAATGTTTGCATAAAATAAGGATAATGAGCACAATCAAGCATTTCTTCTTCACAGAGAATCTTGTAGTCAGATTTTTATTAATTTCTCATCCAAATTTCAACCAAAATTGAATGGGTTGCTTCTTGGTCTATGATCAATCTTTCCACAAACTTTGATAAACATCTGTGCAGTATTTGGTGGGATATCCGGGAGACAGACAGACAGACAGGCATGGCAAACATTGCAACTTACCAAGCTGTACTATTCTGCAAAAACACAATTTTACATCGAAAGGAGAGTTATGTATTTGAAAAGAAATTTTCCATCATATAAGGACAGTAAGTCCATTCATATTCACAACTTGCATGTATCCACCAGAGACTGTGACTTGGGACTACATGTATTTCAATACTGTTGTACAATACCTTTACAAAGAGAGCATTGCTTAGATTTAAAGAGCAACATTCGTGTTGGACATGTTATGCATGTTAATTTTGTAGTACACTAGTTAAGAAATAGAAAACGTTTTCCGTGTTTCCATAAAGTCATAGAAACATTCGTGGAAGTTTGGAAAAACTCGACATAGTGCACTGTATTTTTTCGTTTCCCCAAACTTCCTCTCGTGTTTCTATAATTCTACAGAAACACAGAAAACATTTTCTGTGAAAAAAAAATGGATTGAAGTGTATAATGGCTTATATTATGTGGTGTAATGGTTGGCGTATTGGATGGCGTATATAATCTTTCCCTGTTTTCCATAGTTATAAAACGCGGCTTTTAACCAATCACCGATTGCGTTTTCAAAAATGAGATTTTATTACTAAATTTAGTAGCATAGTAGTGTGACATGTTTTACAACCGTCTTTCTTCACGTGTTCGAATCTTGTAGACCTTAAGGTTGTCTGCTTACTGTGCTCACACAAACGTTTCACTTCGACCTTTTAGAAATGTTACTGCAGTAATGTCAGTCATTGTTTGTAGCCTTTTTAAATATCAAATTACAATAATATTATCGTGAAATCAAATGATATTTCAAGAAGACCAATTCTCTATAAACTAATCGGAAACACACATATTTTATCTTTAGTGTCATTGCAAAGCAAAATAAAATAGTCTATAGTATCATTGTTCGAAATATCGCTATGTAATGTTCAATCATAAACACAAAGAACAAAGCGTACTGTATACCAGACTGAAAAAACTTGAGTAGTTGAGTTCAGAATAATAAATAACAAAACCACTCAGGCTCGGAACTGCGTCACAGCGTGCTTGAAGATATGTTGTTTGCTTAATTGCTTTACTTTGCTTTGCTGTCCTTTGCCTTGCTGTGCTTTCCTTTGCTTTCATGCTGTGTTTTACTTTGCTTTGCTGTGCCGTCCTTTGCTTTGCTTTGCTTTGCCTTGCTTTGCTTTTCTTTGCTGTGGTTTGCTTGAAGTTTGCTTTGCTTTGCTTTGCCTTGTTTTGCTTCGCTGGGCTGTGCTTCGCTTTACCTTGCTGTGCTTTACCATACAGAGTACAGACGCAACAATTTTCACATCAGTGGTCAAAAGCAACATCGCCAGAACTGTCCATTCCTTTTATACTTAGAAATAATCTTAGATAATACCCACATTCAAAATTATTTATCTCTATCAGTGACAGCCGCCACATTAACCTTTTCAATCGCTTTGTTATTGTGGGACAACTTGATCTTTTTACTTTGTCTAACGCCAGACGTCAAGGAGAGACGTCTCGGAAAGGCATGCATGAAAGACTAACGTCTTGATATTACTTCGTCTGAGTTTAACACAAATTATCTACTTACATTCTGGAAACACAGATCTCATAGAAGCTGTTCCGTCCGGAGTGGACAAAATGCCAAAATCTAATGCTGTTCCGATGAATCGTGTTAAGTTCAGCTCACCAGAGTCTGCGGAGAAACTTCAGTATGTATATCTCAAGAATTACCATCCAAATGCTCAAATATAGAACCTGCGTCGTTGAAGAGCAGAAGAAACTGATAAACTATGGTATCGTGTCGAGCATACGTAACAAAAACTGACCAATAGCTGCATGTTATTACCAGTACATTATGAAATATAATCATCATGTAAATGATGTTGTCGGGAATTTCCCGAGCTAAGTAGGGACTTTCCCTCGAATTTTTAGTTAAGCTTGCAAACGCTTGGAAAATGAATAAGACAAAATAATAATGCTATACTATGCTTTCCCATGCTAGTAAATGAAAATACAGACAAAATGTTCAGAATTAGAAGCGACTGGTAAGAGGAAAAGGGAGAGACATCTCGACAGGTTTTAGTTATTAGCCAATAGCAACACGTCATGGTAACCAAGGTGATGACGACATGTGAGAGAACATTAACAAGACGCCTGCTCAGGCGTTCATTCGGGGTTCCGGCCTACTGATTTCTGAAAGCTTGGCGTAACCTATGCGTACTCTAGTAAAGCCTAGTTTACACGGGCAATTTTTCTTTGGCAATTTTCAACTTGACAAGTTTTATTTGCCCGTGTGTATGAGGAAACATGGCAAGTTTTTCCTCGACAAGTCTCCCTTTTGAAAAGCTGGCATGCCAGCTTTTCAACAAGGAGACTTGTCAAGGAAAAACTAGTCAAGGAAAAATTGCTCGTGTAAACTAGGCTTAAGACTATAGCTTTCTGGCACACATAAGAATCTCTCTTTACAACAATATTCGCCGTAAAAACAAAAGAATTCTTAATGAAAACAAAGTGAATGAATAATTTGTAATCCCAACAGTATAGATCAATACCGTCCTCGTTCTGCGAACAACGACAATCTACTCACTCACGATATATAGCTAGCATAGTATCCACTGCTTCGCAGTTGATACAAAAACAGAGCAGACACACAACGGCAGAGGAAGTCAGAGGTAGTCTAAATTCTAACATAAGGTCATCTCCACACTAATCCATTTTCAAACGAAAACGGAGACTTCTTCGTATCGAAAACGTATCAAAAGTTTTCCGTTCACACTATCATTTTCGAATCGTTTTCGCCGTTTATTATATACATGACAAAATTACTGCAATCTGATTGGTTAAGACGAGTGCAATAAATCATTAATTGCACTCTCCGGAGTGCAAATTAATGTTACCATGGTAACAGTGGTAAAAAAATAAATTCAAAATGGCGGCGTATTTTCAAATTGAAAGATTTTGACTTTTCCAACGACTTGTGGAACACTTTCAACTGAAAATTTCATGTAAATATTTGAAGATCAATACAGGTAACATCTGCTCACCATAAGTGAAACTGTTTGTTGTCCAGTTGTAACGAAACAAGATGTTTGCAAACGCGCAAATTACTACGAAGCGTACCACAAGGATTGACACTTCAGGTAATTGTAAATTGGTTTTGAAGTTTGTGATTACTTATAGTTAGTTGCCAGAAAGAAAAATTAATTCACTGCTTTGAATAACTTTTTAAGATTGTCTGTGGTTGTATGGCCAATAAACACTCAAATTAAGACAAAATTTTTTGACTGTAATTAAGATAGATATCGCAATTTTGTCATGCATATAATAAACAAGTAATCATATGATTTTGCTCATGCAATTAATGATTTTACACTACTCGTGATATTTGAAAATTGAGCCAAATTGCACTCGCCTACGGCTCGTGCAATTTTCGATCAATTTTCAAATATCACTCGTAGTGTAAAATCATTAATTGCACTCGCTATCATATGATTACCTATACTTAGTAAAACGCTAAAAAGATCTACTATTTTAGACTTCCACGAGTGGCAAAAATTATCATTAAACATTATATTCGGGCCTAACACAGTAGCATGAATAGTAAAATATTCAAAAACCAAACTGTAACTTGTAGTATAGGTACTTGGCGAGGAAAATTCGCAACATTTGGTTAAAAAACTGCGTTTCAGCACGGTGGAGTTTCGCTTTCTCCTTGAAAAGAGTATCAAATTACAAGAATATTATCGTGAAATCAAATGGTATTCCAAGAAGACCAATTTTGTAATTTTCTGTTTACAGATGTAATGTACGCTATGTAATGTTCAATCATAAACACAAAGAACAAGACGTATACGACACTGACTTGAGCTCATCACAGGGTCTTTGAAGATATGGGATATTGTTTGCTTCGCTGTGCTTTACTTTGCTGTGCTTCGCTTCGCTTCGCTTCGCTGTGCGTTGCTTTGTTTTCCTTTGCTTCGCTGTGCTTTACTTTGCTGTGCTTCGCTTCGCTGTGCGTTGCTTTGCTTTGTTTTCCTTTGCTTCGCTGTGCTTTACTTTGCTGTGCTTCGCTTCGCTGTGCGTTGCTTTGCTTTGTTTTCCTTTGCTTCGCTGTGCTTTACTTTGCTGTGCTTCGCTTCGCTGTGCGTTGCTTTGCTTTGTTTTCCTTTGCTTCGCTGTGCTTTACTTTGCTGTGCTTCGCTTCGCTGTGCGTTGCTTTGCTTTGCTTTCCTTTGCTTCGCTGTGCTTTACTTTGCTGTGCTTCGCTTCGCTGTGCGTTGCTTTGCTTTGCTTTGCTTCGCTGTGCTTCGCTTTACTTTGGTGTGCTGTGCTTTGCCTTGCTTTACCATACAGAGTACAGACGCAACAATTTTCAGTTCAGTGGTCAAAAGCAACATTGCCAGAACTGTCCATTCCTTTTATACTTAGAAATAATCTTAGATAATAACCACATTCAAAATTATTTATCTCTATCAGCGACAGTCACCACATTAACCTTTTCAATCGCTTTGTTATTGTGAGACAACTTGATCTTTTTACTCTGTCTAACGCCAGACGATTTTACTCGTCAAGGGAGAACGTCTTGGAAAGCTATGCATGAAAGACTAATGTCTTGATATTATTTCTTCTGAGTTTAACACAAATCATCTACTTACATTTGGGGAAGAAACACAGATCTCACAGAAGCTGTTCCGTCCGGAGTGGACAAAATGTCAAAATCTAATGCTGTTCCGATGAATCGTGTTAAGTTCAGCTCACCAGAGTCTGCGAAGAAACTTCAGTATGTATATCTCAATAATTATCATCCAAATACTCAAATATAGAACCTGCGTCGTTGACGAGCAGAAGAAACTGATAAGCTATGGTATGATGGTATCGTGTGTCGAGCATACGCAACAAAAACTGACCAATAGCTGCATGTTATTACAAGTACATTATGAAATATAATCATCATGTATATGATGTAGTCGGGAGTTTCCCGAGCTAAGTAGGGACTTTCCCTCGAATTTTTAGTTAAGCTTGCAAACGCTTGGAAAATGAATAAGACAAAATAATAATGCTATATTATGTTTTTCCCATGCTAGTAAAAGAAAATACAGTCAAAATATTGAGAATTAGAAGCGAATGATAAGAGAAAACGGGCAGAGAGACATTGTACACGTCTCAACAGGTTTTAGTTATTAGCCAATGGCAATACGTGATGGTAACCAAGGTGATAATGACGTGTGAGAGAACATTGGATCTTTGCGGATTTCATATGGAGTGACAGAATATAACAATTAATATAATCAAAATATAGTAAGGTTTGATATACTGCCGAAACAGGGAACGTAGGTCTCTAATGTTTCAAGCGAAGGCTTTTCGTCAGAGAGAAACGTGAGCCTGACGAAGGGCCTTCGCTCGAAACGTAAGACTCCTACGTTCTCTGTTTTGGCAGTATATCAAATCTTACTATATTTCGATTGTTGTTTCAACACTGCCTATGCAGCACGCTATTTTTATTTCACTATTTGGATTATAACAATTAAAAGCTGTGTTTCTATAACTCTATGGAAAACATGAAAAGATTGAATGCCATCAAATACACCATCATTACACCACACAATAATATAACAATTATAACAATTACAATACTTCTTATATGCATGACAAAATTACTACATTCTGATTGGTTCAGAGGAGTACAAATACAATTATTTTATTAATTGTACTGCAGAACAATTAATAAAAATAGAGAAGGCCCTGGGAATGATGTTGACAATAAAATTCAAAATGGCACCCAATTCTGCAATGGAAAGTTTTCACATTTCCAACGACTTGTGGTACACTATGAACTAAAAATTCCATGTACTGTAAATATTTTGAAATGGGTACAGAAAACACCCAGAAAGAAAATGTTTCTTGTCAAGTAATGAAACAAGATGTTTTTAAAGGTGTTAGTGAGTGCGAAGGGTACGGGTTGTAATTTTCTCATGCATATAATAAATGAGTAATCATATGATTTTGCTCATACAATTAAGGGTTTACATTACTCGTGATATTTGAAAATTATGCCAAATTGGAATTTTGGCAAAATTTTCAAATATCACTTGTAGTGTAAATCCTTAATTGTAAATCATGTTTACCTATACATATATGTAATGTATATGTAATATCAGCATATTCTCTCATTTTGAAATGATGATTATCGTCATTTGTGAGATGTCGTTGAATTAACAATAATCATCATTTTAAAAAAGAATTCCCTCCCCCCAAACCCCCAACTCAACCCCCACCTCTAAACCTGACTCTAACCCTAACCACAACCCCCCTGACAACCCTAACCCTAACCACAACCCCCCCCTGTTGGACCTAAATGATGATTATCATGATACTCAAGTGAGAGGACATGTTGTAATACATATATATGTATTATGTAATATATATATATATATATATATATATATATATATATATATATATATATATATATTATATTATATTATATTATATTATATTATATTATATTATATTATATTATATTATATTATATTATATTATATTATAGTATATTATAGTATATTATAGTATAGTATATTATTATATTATATTATATTATATTATATTATATTATATTATATTATATTATATTATATTATATTATATTATATTATATTATATTACATGTATATTACATGTATATTATATTATATTATATTATATTATATATTATATTATATTATATATTATATATTATATATTATATATTATATATTATATATTATATATTATGTTATGTTATGTTATGTTATGTTATGTTATGTTATGTTATGTTATGTTATGTTATGTTATGTTATGTTATGTTATGTTATGTTATGTTATGTTATGTTATGTTATGTTATGTTATGTTATGTTATGTTATGTTATGTTATGTTATGTTATGTTATGTTATGTTATGTTATGTTATGTTATGTTATGTTATGTTATGTTATGTTATGTTATATTATATATTATATTATATTATATTATATTATATTATATTATATTATATTATATTATATTATATTATATTATATTATATTATATATTATATATTATATTATATATTATATTATATTATATATTATATTATATTATATTATATTATATTATATTATATTATATTATATTATATTATATTATATATTATATTATATTATATTATACACATTATTAACATTCACACAAAATATATATATATATATATATATATATATATATATATATATATATATATATATATATATATATAAAGGTATTTAGTGTTTATTTCACAATACTTACACGGGAGATTTATATATATATATAAATGTTTTAACAAAGTAATGCTACCACTGGCGTTGAGAGTGCTCAATACAGACGTAGAGCTTTAATATATATTAGACTTTAAACCATTAGATAGATAAAACTTTCATCAATATACTACAATACTAAAAAACTAAAAAACAGAGAACTACTTCTCTGTTTTTTAGTTTTTTAGTTGTTTAGTATTGTAGTATATTGATGAAAGTTTTATCTATCTAATGGTTTAAAGTCTAATATACATATATATATATATGCGTTTGAATTTGTGTTCTCTGGATTTAAGTTTTTTAAAGTTTGAGCTTTCAACTCGGTCCTTCGAGTCTTCGTCAGAAATAAGGTGGTTAGAGTTTGGGTTCTTCGTTTATATTATTTGAATTTTGTTGTGATATGTGATCCAAGTGTCTGATTGGTTTGTTGTTTTGGTAGATTTTTGATTGGTTGGTGTTCCCAGTGGTTGGTTCTGATTGGTTATTACTTTATAGGAGATCGAATGTTGAGTGTGTTTTAGTTGATGGTAGATAGTAGGTATTTCAACGTGTCTGTTAAATGTCTGTTTTTCTGTGCTGTACCATGTTTCTTTGAACTCACGGGCATGTCTTGTTGAGACTTGGCCTAAAGCTCAAACTTTAAAAAACTTAAATCCAGAGAACACAAATTCAAACACATTATGCCTGGATTACAAATCTTTAAATCACACACACACACACACACACACATATATATATATATATATATATATATATATATATATATATATATATATTTCTAAACATCATTAATAATTCATGAGGAAAATTCAAAAGAAATTAATCTTTAATCAGTGCCTTTATAGTATGATATAAACCTTTATAGTTTATAGTGTGACATAGATACTGATGTCTTATTAATCAGGTCTATATCACATATATAGACACATGAGGTCTATATCACATATATAGACACTTGTCCCTCAACAATCTCGACAATGGTATGCTGGTAGCAACCCCATATGAGAGGGAGAGGCAACTTTTAGTTGCAAACAAGCTGATTCTTAAATGAGAACTTTATTCCTCTTTGCCTTGAATACAAAATGTGGGACTCTTTTGTATCACAGCGCATGCTCCAATCACCAATATGATAATTTATAGCCTCCCACATTCAGTGATTGACTTGCTTTGTTATAACCTTAGGTTCTTTATGATGATGGTTTAGAAGTTATTAAAAAACCTCATCATCATGTTTTATCACTGTATATTGACGCTCACCTTCAGGTCACATCTATATACAAGGATAAAGCACTGAGGTGGTTTTTAAATATTACATATATATATATACTGCGGATTCAGATTGAGCGTTTAACAGCAACATTTGTTGCGTTTGTTGCAACAGTTAATTAAGACATTTCCAGGCAAAATGTCAGATGTTGCTGAGTGGGACTTACAATGTTCGGTCAAAAAATATCAGCATTGCATGTGAATTTACTAAGAACCTGTAAGCCCCACCCAGCAACATCTGACATTTTGCCTAGAAACTTCGTATAATTAATCAGTTGCAACTAACGCGACAAATGTTGCCATTAAACACTCAACCTGAATCTTATATATATATATATATGCTCAAAAATTGTGCATTAGTATACATTAGTACATGTGGTATATCTCACATCCATCTCTTGATTGCGCTGGATATATATATATATATATATATATATATATATATATATATATATATATATATATACATGTATATACAGTGGAGCCCCGCTATAGCACGCATCATTATAACGCGCGACTCGGTATAACGCAGTTTATCCTTGGACCCCAAAAATTTCTCTTTGCCTGGTTATTATGATCACTAGAGAGAATTTGAATTTCTTAACAATCACTGAGCATCTTGAATGATCACGACTCTGGTCGATTCAACACAGATGATATGTCTAACTTAGCGCAAGTATTTGGTGAATCGTTTTCCGCAGAAGAGGTGAACACATGGCTCAACGTTGACGAGAATGAAGCGATTTCTGCTCAAATGACAGAGGATGACATCATCAGTAGCGTAGTAGAAGAACCAGTACCAGAAAGTGACAGTGAAGATGAAGAGGAGGCAGAGCTGATCCCGTCAATGAAGTCTGTGGTGCAGAGCATAGAGACAACGCTGAAGTGGGCCGAATCGCAGTAGAACTCTGCTGCTGTAACTATTTTTCATCTTAGAAATTTGTTACATCACACTAAAGTCGAAGCACGAAAAGTTGCATATTTAAATATTGGTTTTGTATGTATTTAATACTGATAGTCTGATATTCACAGGTAATAGAACAAGGTGAAT
Source organism: Corallium rubrum (assembly GCA_964035015.1). Classification (NCBI taxonomy): domain Eukaryota; kingdom Metazoa; phylum Cnidaria; class Anthozoa; order Scleralcyonacea; family Coralliidae; genus Corallium; species Corallium rubrum. Next base: position 415,267 of record CAXIUP010000034.1, read on the forward strand.
AACATAACAGAAAATGTGTGTTGATTTTATTAGACGTTATAAGGATCCAACAAAAAGTGCTTCTGGCAGTATCTAAGCTTGTTCCCAGTACTCTTTCCACAATAATGCACCAGGACCGAGTAGGAAGAGTACTGGGAATAAGATTTACCCAATAACTTGCAATAACGCGCTTCATCTATAACGCAGTCTCCACTATGGACCCCAACTACCGCGCTATAGCGAGGCTCCACTGTATATACATATATATATATATATATTTATAACATAGCTTTGATATAGCAATGTTTTTGATTGGCTGTCATGTGTGCTCGATGGAGCACGACAAAAAAGGACGGGGGGAAATTTCCAAACAAAAACTGAGTTTTAAATTGACTTTTTATGGCCTTTTATATTATCAAAATACCGAGTCATTTAATTTTATTAAGCAATAAAGAACAACCACCCAGAAGACATAAACTGGGTCTGGGTAACCGAGTTTAAACTGTCCTTTTGTTTGGATTTTAGTGAACAAAAAAGACTTGGCAATGAAAGTAGAAAACACAACAACCAAAACAATTCACTGGCTTGTGAAAGGATTTAATGCTATGTTATAAAAGAAATGGCTCATGGTTTAGTGTGCTCCATCAAATTATGGATGCACTTGGGAAATTTGGATAGCACTCGGCTAGGCCTCGACCAACTCTTACGATTTTTTCGTGCTCTCCCAATTTCCCGCGTGCATCCATAACTCGATGGAGCACACTAAACCATGAGCCATTTCTTAAATATATATATTCGCTACTCAAAAGTCTGCAACAGGCTGTTTCATCTAAAAAAGAATCTTCAGATCTGCCTGAAGATTCTTTTTTAGATGAAACAGCCTGTTGCAGACTTTTGAGGTAAGCGAAAATCTATATTTGCTCTAACTACATGTTATCGAGCACTCTTTGCGTTTCGTAGACCAAAACCCACACGTATATATATAATATATATATATATATATATATATATATATATATATATATAGATAGATAGATAGATAGATAGATAGATAGATAGATAGATAGATAGATAGATAGATAGATAGATAGATAGATAGATAGATAGATACATACATACATACATAGATACATACATACATAGATACATACATACATACATTAAAATTGATAGTAAGCATTGAGCACACATTTAGTGTATATATATAACTCATCAATCGAAAAACCTCCTTCCACCTAAGCTTAACATCTGTAATATAATAGAAGTCTTTCTACTTGATTCTGTTATTTACCTATATTAGAAATCTGGACAAACTCATATTATATAAATCATATTATAACTTACCTTCAGTCAGTCAGGCCTTCTGTATACTGTAATATCATGATTTTGAAAACAATTTAGAAAAGACAGCACTCAGTGTCCAACTTCTCAAAGCTTGGATAGTTTGAAAAACATTTCATTCAACGAATACATCAAAACATTCACTCATAACATCTTCTAAACGTCTTTCAGGTACTTTAGTGGCAAATATTAAAACACAATTCATTTTATAATCCAACAAAATACTTTCGATAAATTGAAGTCTTGGTCGCCATATTGGATTTTCTCTTGAGTAAAACACAGCTACCCCAAGCTACATATTTGAAATTGGAAATTTAAAACTAAAAGCTAAAATAGATGCTTACTTATAAATCCTTCTATGTTGATTTGTTGTTTAATTAATAGACGTCAAAAAGCTGATATAAACGATTCGGCTTTGAAGTTTCTACTTTGGTTTTTTAAAGACTAGAGACTTCAAAGTCGTTTAATTGTTTATATCAATTCTCTGAATCAAAATCAAGCAACAATTATCAAGATAAAAAAACCTGAAAAGCAGGAATTGATTACGAATTCTAGTTTTAATATAATTACCAATTTTACATATGTTTTAACAATTAATAGTATTATAAAGGTAGTTATAATCCAATACTGATAAAAGTCATGTAGTCCATGAGCTTGAAGAACTGTGGAAAACTTGAATGAATATCTTTCAAAATCCGTATAAGCATTTGATTTGCTCTCTTTGAGTTTTGTTAGCCAATCAGAATAAATGCTTAATATATAGACCTTATTCATAAATGGCCGACGATTTAAAATCCTTTTACGTGCACATAAATTAGCCCCTCTGACCTCGTTTTAGAGTAAAGATTCTTTTGAATTTCGCGCATGAAAACGAGTTCAGAGGAGCTAATTTATATGCACATAAAAGAATATTAATTGCACGGCCAATTATGAATATGGTCTAATCAACATGATAAAATTTGCACTGTATTACATCCTTAATGCATTTAGCAGGGACGTTTTTAACATACAAAAGTTGAATTTAACTAGTTTCGATGACATTTTATAACCTTCAGTGTTCCTAAAAATCACCTTTCCGAATGCAGGAAATGGCATTTCCGAGACTCTAAATTTTAAACTTTCTCCGGGGGCATTTCCCCAGACCACCCCTAAAAGGGTCCTTTTTAGTGAATGCCCCCCCCCCCCCCCCCATCCCCAGAAGACATTCCTTAAAAAGGCCTTGTCTTTCTAAATGTTTCAACAATTAAAGTTTCTATGAAGCGAAAATTATTATTGTCTTAAATGAAAGAACTCTCAAAACGACAAAGTAACATCTTTTGCAGATCTTCGTTTCCGTGCCTCGTTGTTGAGATATTTCAATTTTTTTGATATGCAAATTAAACACTTTGACGTCACACGTGTATAATGAGTTATCAGAGAAGGTTCGGTATCTTTGCTATTATCAAACGAAATCAATTAAAAATCTGTATGTCTACTGCTGTATGCGAAATTAATAGACGCACAGGATCGGCTTCGAAGTGATTTCGTTTGATAATAGCAAAGAACTTTCTCCGATAACTCATTATACACGTGTGATGTCAAAGTGTTTAATTCGCATATCAAAGAAACTGAAATATCTCAACAACGAAGCACGGAAACGAAGATCTGCAAAAGATGTTACGTTGTAGTTTTAAGAGTTCTTTCATTTAAGACAATAATAATTTTCACTTCATAGGCACTTTAACAGTATTATAAAAACCGTGATAATCGAATACTGATAAAAGTCATTTAGAGAATGCTTGCACGCACTCAGCCAATCCATATCGAGTATTTCAACGCCCTATATATTCCATAGTGTTTTGATTCATCAAGATTAGACATACTAGTTAGCTCTATATAGAGTCCACTGCAAAGATCTTTTGTATTTTTTTGTCATAGCAGTGAGCTCTAAATAGAGTCACTAATGAAGTCAATAGAGTCACTAATGAATTCAATAGAGTCACTAATGAATTCAATAGAGTCACTAATGAATTCAATAGAGTCACTAATTAATTCAATAGAGTTACTAATGAATTCAATAGAGTATAGAGTCACTAATGAAGTCAATAGAGTCACTAATGAATTCAATAGAGTCACTAATGAATTAAATAGAGTCACTAATGAAGTCAATAGAGTCACTAATGAATTCAATAGAGTCACTAATGAAGTCAATAGAGTCACTAATGAATTCAATAGAGTCACTAATGAACTCAATAGTCACTAATGAAGGCAATAGAGTCACTAATGAATTCAATAGAGTCACTAATGAATTCAATAGAGTCACTAATGAATTCAATAGAGTCATTAATGAAGTCAATAGAGTCACTAATGAATTCAATAGAGTCACTAATGAATTCAATAGAGTCACTAATGAATTCAATAGAGTCACTAATGAATTCGATAGAGTCACTAATGAAGTCAATAGAGTCACTAATGATTTCAATTCGAATTAGACAGAAGACGACTCGGGGTCTTCGGCCCCTCGTGGATTTCTATCTAATTCTCGTGACCCTATATCCCATAGAGGACACGTGACCATTCTCTAAGCCTTACATAGTGCATGCGCTTCGGGAACTTTGAGAAAACTGACAACCTTCAAAATCTGTATAAGCGATTGATTTGCTCTCTTTGAGTTTTATTAGCCAATCAAAATGAATGCTTAATACTCATCCTGATAAAATTTGCATTGTATTACATCTTTTCTGTATTTACAATAAAATTGCACTTTTCTTAGCCAATCAAAGTTGTGAAGTTTTTCCATGTATTTTATTATGCAGCAAATGTCACACTTTTTAAGTGTCTATATTTTGCACCATTTTATTATGAATACATTTAATAAAGTTCAAGACTAATACAAGACTATCTCTCTAATAATATAAAAGAAAACTCAATGTTTTTAATCCTAATTGTATTAATGTAAATCTACAGTTGTTGACAGTTCAAGTTATAATAAAAGATTAAATTTCAGAGCTACAGTTACTTACATAAGATTAATTTAAACTATACAATACATCAGCATTACATCACATTAACTCACACTTATTAACTGTACCGAAAAAGGTGGCGACTTGTAAATTTAACCATAATTTTTTTCGCGTAGTGAACATTGTTTCTTCGAGGAATTGTTGAAAAATACGGCTTGAAAAAAATAAAGTTTGATGAAAAACGAGTTTTTGCCTACTTAATGCATGTTAACATAATAAACATTATAATAGAATCAAAAATTACCAAGTTTCTTATTTATTGCTGATCTTTCGACCTGTTGACTCAGACATTCATCAGAGCAAATGCCAACATCGTGTTGGCTCACGTCATATGAACAAAACAACTAAACAACCAGAATGACGTAAGAGCACAATGGCATAGTTGCGTGCTTATACGTTTATTCTAAAATTAATTAAATGACATAATGGTATCAGGATTGTTGATCGAAGAGAGCTAACTAAGTGCTATTCTATGGCTCACTCTCCTGTGAAATTGTAGGATTCTTTTAAAACTTTAATAGATTTGGTCTGATAAAGGTCTGAATCCACAGATCAAAAGTTAAGCAATAAATAATAGACTTGTGTTACCACAAATCGTTACCCTTCTGTTAAAATTTGTCACCATGTAAACATTCAAAGAATTAATAGTAAATATTGTTTATTTGTTTTTTTGAGATGCTCTAAGTTTACGAAGTATCATGGTTAAATTACACCCGCCATTTTCTGATATATTTTCCATTAAAGAAACGTAATAGTCAGAACTACATACATAAAACGCACAAGATTTCACAGATCTGTAATCCTGTTGATATGTTGCGCAATTTTTGTTTGTGTGACTGACAGAATGTTTGTATTTAATTATTCAATCTATTCAGAGGTTGGCTTTTTGCAAAAAATAACGGGTAGAACTTTTGATTCTCAATAAAATCCGCTCAAATTGATACAAAAGCATTTTACTTTGTGGAAAAGAAATAATTTGGCCGCAAAAGATATCCACAACTAAATATTTAAGCAATATGAAGCTGGATGTTTATTTAGATTTGCTAGAGTTGAGAGCTGTTTCTCTAGTATAAACCAAAACCATGCTGTCACTTTGCAAACCAGACTTTAGTTTTGTGGTGCTTGCTTCATGTTTAATATTCAGTTTTTTGAGAGAGGATAAATAAAAACGATGTATTCTCCTTGCAAACCAGACTTTAGTGTGGAAGTTCTTTCATGTTTAATATTCAGTTTTCTGAGAGAGCAGAAATAAAGCCAATGTACTACTTGTAAACCAGACTTTAATCTTGATAGTGCATGGACGTGGTAGCCTCACTTGTCTAATATTCAGTTTTTTGACACGACATATAAATAGAAGCAACGTATTCCTTGCAAGTCAAACTTTAGTCTTGACATCGTGGTCGCTATTTTATGTTTAAATCCAGTTTTTTGACAGTTAAAAAATAGAGGCGATGTATTCTCCTTGCTATCCAGACTTTAGTCTTGATATATAGCGTTGTCGTTCTTTCATGTTTAATATTCAGTTTTCTGACGAACGGCAGGCTTAGAGTAAAACTGTAAATAATCCAATATCTGAAATAGAGTAAACTGAAGGTTGACAGTCAGAGTTTAAAATGGTTCAAGGACAGCTTTCGTGAAAATAGAACTTCTCAAAGTGTTGTGTTTGACGGTTAATGTTAGTGGAGTTCAGGTATATGAAGGACCATGGGTTAAACATTCTTGAGATAATCTGTAGACAGTCAGTGTTACGATTGTGCCAGATAAGTTTTGTTTAGATATTCATCCTTAGTATAATAGAATGAATCAATGATGATAAACTACATGTGCGAAGCAGATGAAGAATGTCTGAAAATATATTCCTGGTTGAACATTTCAGTGCTTGGTAACATAGAGATCAAAGTTTAATGCTTGTAGTTGATATTCAGTTGTCAGTTTACCAAATGCCAGTATTCGAGGTTTTCTAAATTAAAGAGATACACTTTGCAAAGTTCAAGCCGTTTGATTTGACTAGTAAAATAGTTCAAGATATAATTCAAAGAATTGGGATCAAATTTTCAGTCATCATTCCAACCATTTAGCATGTTAATAATATAGATAAATAAAGCAACTGACAAGGCTGGAGACCAAAGTATGCAGAGGAACCAATCAGATACCATTACACTAACTTGTAGAAGCAGAATCTTTGACTTCAGTTTCAAACAGATCAACTTCTAGCTTCATCAACAAGAATAACTGTCATGGTTCAAGCTTTGAAATAGAATACACTCTTTATGTACTTTATTTGTTGTCGTGGCCGAGGTTTTGAAACTCGTCGATATTACAATTTGCGTTTCCTTGAAGGCGTCAACTAAGCAGCAGAAAGGACAAATTTAATTACCACAAGCGTCTGAAATAAGCGTTGTCTTCCTTGGACCAATGGTGTTAGTTTGACTTTCTCTGTATTCAAGTATCACACAGTTTGTTTTATCTTTGGTGAAGTAACCACTGGAAGATCCAGAATCCCAAGAATAATTTCCAAAGTTTAAGCAGCCTTGATTTGACTAGACAAACAGCTCGAATTATCTTTATCACTCAAATGGAAACATTGTATTGTACAAATTGCTTAAAACATTAGACGCAGATATCTCAGTTCATGAAGTAATATTTAAAACATGAGCAGCAGTGTTTTCTTATCAGATTTAAAACACGAGGCGATAGCCGAGTATTTTAGATCTCATAAAACACATACTGCGAATGTTTTGAATAGCTTTAGAAACGACCCATTTGGTAAGTTCATTGGCGTAGTAATTTTGGAAAACAATGTTGTCTAAGACGAGAAAATCAAGGCTAAAGTTTATGTAAATCAGGAGGATTTTTTATTAGAAATAAAGCTACGGACTTCGTTAGATTTCTTTTGTGCTTTCTTCATGAATTATTAATGAGTTTTTAAAGGGAAGGTAACATCATACTTGAAACAAAATATGGGCAAAGAAAAATTTGCGAAATTCTATCAAGTTAACCCTTTACAGCCAAGACCATATGTTGTATTGTATAAGATCGTTCTGGTTTTAGCTAGAAAAAAAATTCTAAAGTTTTCAACAAGCTGTAAAGGGTCAAGAATTTATAGTTTCTCAACCATTTACAATCATTGAGGATCTTTTTCTGTGCCAAATACAATTCACCTGGTGTTAACCAGAAAAGATAAATAAGATTTTTTAAATGGCTAACAGGCTACGAAAGGTTAAGTATCCCATCACATAATTTTTAACAAAAAGCCAACCTCTGAATTTGATTTTGACAGTGACTAACATTCAGCTATTACTTGAGTTAACTTTTGCAAAGCTACATCACGAGAAATGTTTTTTACAAGTTGCAAACTTGGCTTAGGGTATTCTATAGAGCGTGAAAACGTTGTATAATAATGATAAATATATGACCATTATAATTATTAAAGCAGTGGCTTAGATAGTTCAGAATCAGTTAATTTAAACACGAAACATTCATGCAATTTTTTTGTATAAAGCAGAGTGTATTGTTGGTGTTTACGCCACTAGTAACATTATGTTATAACTAATAACAATGTGTACATCAGAATTGTATAATTGTGATAAAATATTCTCAGTTAACAAATTAGTTTTACAAAGTAACTAAATAAGATATACCGTTGACACACACTTTCAAAACATTCTCACTTTACACTTATACTGGAGAAAACTCAAAACTAAACTATTTGACTTTGCTAAATTACAATTTTGTTTCTATATGTTAACACTTTCACTGCCACAATCAACTTTATTACCTTAATGGAATTTTAGCTTACTACCTTTTCACTTTTCTCTATCTAAAACACTGCACTTTACTTTTTTACACTCACCGAAAGAGTTAAGCCTTGGCAATTTTAATTATCAAAACTAAGTATTACCAAGTATTTTATAACCAAACAATTAGATAGTACCATTTAAACAGCAGTGATCTATTTGTGTTACCCTCAGCTGTACATATATACAAGATATATCTAGATTACAACTATATCTCCTTTATTCAAAGCTATAGGTAACTCAAGTGTAATGCAAGTCCTCTCATATTTACAAAAAAGCTAATTATAAATTCCAATTCTAATAGTATATATAACTAAACTATTTGAGGATCCTGTATAAGTGAAGGTCCAATCAGAGAGATGCTCATAGTGTTTAACTAACAATAACAAACATGATATCAAAGACAAACTATTGTTATGCAACATATCGGCAAATGATCAAAAATTCTAATTATATTATGCAAAACGTGTAATAATATTATACAAAGAAAGAGCTTGTATCTTTGTCTGCAAATGCTTAGATAACTCGCCTGTAAATTTTGAAAACTACTTTAAGTTAAACGACCAGAGTATGAGTATACGTGCAATGCTTCTTGTTAGATTCAACTGCCTATGATATACCCCCTGAATATGCTAGAAACTTGTATTATTAATTGCTAAAATCTATAACTTTCCTAGTAAAATTAGAAAAACTTTCAATTTCAATTATTTGATAGGCAGATTAACAAAGTCGGTTTTCTTTGATCTACCGCGGAATATATATCACGGATATCGCGAAATCGGTGCTATATAACCTAAAGGTGGTTTTCACTGTCCCGTCACAAAATCTAAATTACTAAACCTATAAAGCTGATTGTTTGATATATTTTGTAAATCGTTATTACGAGTATTTCTGGAAAATTTTGAGTCGATACAACTATTCCTTCTTAAGTTACAGCTTTTTGACTTATATTATTGCTGACGTCAGCATAATTTTCAAATGTCGTCAAAAGTCATTTTGTACACGTAGTTCAACGTACAAAGCTTGGTTAAGTTTTAGAAGTGACGTCTAATTACATTTGATATAAAATCTAGAGATTCTGGTTGAAACTACACTTTTTACGAGCATTTGTTTTTTTGGCCGCCATGTTTGTGTACCTCGCAGAAGCCAATTAGGTACACAAACATGGCGGCCAAAAAACAAATGCTCGTAAAAAGTGTAGTTTCAACCAGAATCTTTAGATTTTATATCAACTGCAATTAGACGTCACTTCTAAAGCTTAACTAAGCTTTGTATGTTGAATTACGTGTACAAAATGACTTTTAACGACATTTGAAAATTATACTGACGTCAACAATAATATTATTCAAAACTCAAGAAAGAATAGTTGTATCGACTCAAACTTTTCCAGAAATACTCGTAATAACTATCTACAAAATATATAAAACAACCAGCTTTATAGGTTTAGTAATTTAGATTTTAGAATTTTGTGACGTCAGTGAAAACCACCTATATACAGCACTCTTGCCAATTACGTCAAATTAATATCCCAAGAGAAAACCGACTTTGTTGGCTAATAAGAAAGTTATACGTCCTCGGTTTATAAAACAACTAATTGACCAAGGTCGGTTTAATAACCCTTACTTATAATATTAATTACATTATATTGTATGTAACTTAGTATATTTTAAGACACACATATACCAACAAGATATCGTAAATTCTGAAGTGTTCTATCCGGAATAAGTTTTTACTCTATCTATTGTATAAATACGCTCTATCTAAAAACAATGGGTCGATTGCAGAGACGCCGTTTAACAGTTGTCTACGATAATCAGTGTTTAAACCAGTTTCAAAATAATTAGTTGAAGAAGTTGCAGCTTGATGTCAGTAATAATTGTCACTTAAATAACCTTGCTCTGCTATCTGAGTTCTATAGTGGCCCAATGGTTAGAGCGTCTGGCTAGCATTCAGAAGGTTGTGGGTTCGAGTCCCGCTTAGAGCTCAGAGTTCTTCTGAGTATTACCAACTAACTCAGCTTGTACAGTAAACAACTGACAATTATTACTGACATCAAGCTGCAACATCTTTAACTAACTAACAATGTTTAACTGGAAACTTACTATTACAACGCGACTTGTAGATCAACAAGTACTTGTAACCGAGCGGTTAAGACTCGTTCCAGAAGGACTGAGCACAGTCTAAGGCATAAATACCTTAAATAACCTTGCTCTGATATCTGAGTTCTAGTGGCTCAATGGTTAGAGCGTCTGGCTAGCTTTCAGAAGGTTGTGGGTTCGAGTTCTAATCTTTAAACACTGTCTAAGTAAATCACTGTTTTTTGAAATGACCTAATTATGGATGCCTAAACTAATATCTTTATATTTATTGACAATTACACGTCTTTTGTCTTCTAATGTTGAAATCTTATTATAGTCTATTTGTTTTCTGTCGCTTCTTATCAAATTGTTATCAGTTGATCTTCTGTTTAGCTTTGCCATGTAATCTTCTTCTCAGACTTAATTTTCATTTCATAGATACTTTAACTTTACCTTTTTCATAATTCAATCAATTCAAATAATCAATCACAAGGTCATTTCGCGAGATTTTGTTTTTATTTCTTCAATATCATGCTTGGAAAACTTAACGTCTTCGCCGTAGATAGTAAATGGTGCCCAAACTTGTAGATCTCGAAAAATATGGGCTTCATGTTGTTGAAATATGTTCATTGTCCTTCTCAAAGCCTCACAAACCGACGCTTCGTTGCAAATTTCTTTATAGAAATTTTCCATAAACAATTGTGTACCTTCATCGTCAATAGGCCAGAGTGTGGCAAGAACGGAGCGAGCACCGGCTGCAAGAAATGCGCGTGCTAGACCAACGACTCCTTCTGAAGAAACTTTCCCTCTTCCTGTATGACAACAACATAGGACAATTAACCGGGCAGTTATGGGAATTTCAATAATATCTTTTTCTCTTACAAGATAAGATTCTTCTTTGGGTAAGCCTTGGCTAGTTGAATTAGGATGAGGAGCAAGAAAGATTTCACCATGCCTTCCGTCCCCATGTGCGGCAATGTGAATTATGCCAGCATTTTGAATTAATTGTAAAACTAGTTGCTTCATCGCCTTGTCTTCCACTAAGGGTGTAGCGTCAAAACGCGGTGCAAGGCATTCCACTTCAGCTGTGGCGGATGGAAGCGGTTCCAGTTCAATTTCTTGCCCACAAAAACTAACTTTGCCAATAGTTGGATTACCAACAAACAATGCAAAACCTAGACTAGCTTGATGTGATTGCTTCATGCTGGCATAAAGAGTGTGCAGAGATGGTGTTATTTGAATACTGTAATTTTGTGAGATCGAGGAACCGTTTTCATCTTTTAATACACAAAATGGCACAAAAAACAAAAATTTGTCAGGAATAATAATCAATTTGTTTCCTTTAATAAAACCCTTAACAGGCTTGATGAGTTTCTGAAACAATTTCTGTAAATTAAGAGTATGTTGTTCAATAGGAGGAGGTCTAATCGGAGACCTCGGTTTGGCAACGTCAACAGCCAGATCATAACGTTGCACTACTCGCAGTACATTCTTGATTTTCGAGTCAGAATCTTGGTGTGTGTTGGGAAGCAATATGCTTTCGCAAGACTTGGCCTTTTTGGAAAGTTTATTTTCGGAGTTCTCTAATTTACAATCTTCTGATCCTTTATTAGAATCAATAAAATTCTCATTCACTAACATCTGGCTCCATGGCATTTCCGCAATGTTGTGACGATCAGAAGTAGAATTTGAACTTAGTTTAACCAAGGAGGAATCACGATTTAAATTAACGGAACAAGTCTGAAGCAACATTTTCAAAATGTCGAAAATAGAATTCTCAGGAAAAGTCACGTCATTATTTATTTCCAAAACTACGTGCTTAATATCATCTACGCCATTTAAAACCCAAATATGGAGCAACTTAGCAAGATCAAAAGAGTAAAATAAAACAGTGGAATTATTTTTCTTTAGCAGTATACCCTTTTCAATATTGTCTATTTCTAATTTATCTTCATTTTTGTCGATATTTTTCCAGGTGTCACGTGTATAATTGACCATGTCATCAATCTCTGATTTCTTTCGCTTCTCGAAAAAAGCATGCAGTGCCTTGGCCTTCCCAAGATCAATAACTAACAACGCGGCTTCAATGCGTGTTAAAAAAATAAAACAATGCATTAGAGTCACATATCGTTGAAAGTATTCACCAGTGAATGATATCTTATTTTTGTCAATGCTCAAGTCGAATAAAATCTTATCACCACACATAACAGATCTCTTAAGAAATGACACAGCGTTTTGTAAGTTGCTCACATCTTCCATTTCGTGAGCTACAAACAAATACAGTGACAAGTAAGAGCTCCCTATGTTTCCGGAAGAAATGCATTCCAAACTTCGATCATCAATTTCTAAACTAATATTAAATGTTTCTTCAAAACATTTAAGAGATTTTTGAAAGTGCCCCATCCTAGAATATGCATTCCCTAAATGTCCATATTCGCGTGCTATTCCTGACCGATCTCCTATTTCAGTGTTGATTTCTAGACCTTTATTGTAATAGTGAATAGCTTTTTCATTCTGCCCCAAACTAAGATAAGCATTCCCTAAATTTCCATTGCTACTTGCTATTCCTGACCGATGTCCTATTTCAGTGCTGATTTCTAGACCTTTACTGCAATAGTAAATAGCTCTTTCATACTGCCCCAAACAACGATAGGCAGTCCCCAAATTTCCATTGTTACTTGCTATTTCTGAGCGATCTCCTATTTCAGTGCTGATTTCCAGACCTTTATTGTAATAGTAAATAGCTTTTCCATACTGCCCCAAACAACGATAGGCAGTCCCTAAATTTCCATTGTCACTTGCTATTCCTGACCGATCTCCTATTTCAGTGCTAATTGCTAGATCTTTATTGTAATAGTAAATGGCTTTTTCATACTGTCCCAAACAACTATAGGCAATCCCTAAATTTCCATTCTGAATTGCTATTACTGACCGCTCTCCTATTTCAGTGCTGATTTCTAGACCTTTATTATAATACTGAATAGCTTTTTCATACTGCCCCAAAAAACGATAGGCAGACCCTAAATTTCCATTCCCAGTTGCTATTCCTGACCGATCTCCTATTTCAATACTGATTTCTAGACCTTTATTATAATACTGAGTAGCTTTTTCATACTGCCCCAAACAATGATAGGCATTCCCTAAATTTCCATTCTCAATTGCTATTTTTGACCGATCTCCTATTTCAGTGCTGACTTCTAGACCTTTATTATGATACTGAACAGCTTTTTCATACTGCCCCAAGCAACGATAGGCAGTCCCTAAATTTCCATTGTTACTTGCTATTCCTGACCGATCTCCTATTTCAGTGCTGATTTCTAGACCTTTATTATAATACTGAATAGCTTTTTCATACTGCCCCAAACAACGATAGGCAGTCCCTAAATTTCCATTGTTATTTGCTATTCCTAAACGATGTCCTATTTCAGTGTTGATTTCTAGACCTTTATTATGATACTGAATAGCTTTTTCATACTGCCCCAAAGAAGAATAGACAGTCCCTAAATTTCCATTGTGACTTGCTATTCCTGACTGATCTCCTATTTCAGTGCTGATTTCTAGACTTTTATTATAATACTGAATAGCTTTTTCATACTGTCCCAAAGAAGAATAGATAGTCCCTAAATTTCCATTGTGACTTGCTATTCCTGACCGATCTCCTATTTCAGTGCTGATTTCTAGACCTTTATTATAATACTGAATAGCTTTTTCATACTGCCCCAAACAACGATAGGCATTCCCTAAATTTCCATTCCCATTTGCTATTCCTGACCGAACTCCTATTTCAGTGCTGATTTCTAGACCTTTATTATAATAGTGAATAGCTTTTTCATACTGCCCCAAACAACGATAGGCAGTCCCTAAATTTCCATTGTTACCTGCTATTCCTGACCGATATCCTATTTCAATGCTGATTTCTAGACCTTTATTGTAATACTCAATAGCTTTTTCATACTGCCCCAAACAACGATAGGCAGTCCCTAAATCTCCATTGTTACTTGCTATTCCTGACCGATCTCCTATTTCAGTGCTGATTTCTAGACCTTTATTGAAGTAGCCAATGGCTTCTTTATACTCTGCCAAACCTAGATGCGCATTTCCTAATTTTTTGCAACATTCTCCTTTGCCTGATTTGTCTTTAAGTTCATCTGCAATCTTTTCAGCTCTTAGGGTATATTCTATTGTTTTACTATAATGTGAAGTATTAAAATATATTGTTGCAATTCTTAGAAGAATATACAATCTCAAACTCTTTTTCTCAATAAAATTACTTAATAATTTTTCAAGCTCAAGATAGTACTTAAACATTTCCCGACATTCCCCATTTCCAACAACGAACAATAACATTTCCGTTTTTAACCCTAAGTTACCTTGAAGAAGTTCAATAGATCTATCTACTAAATATTCAAAGTCATTCTTCCTTCCTTTGTCTTGTAGAATTTTTGCCGTCTCAGCAACAAACTCAATTACCATTTCAATGTTTCTGTTTCTTGCTTGAAAAATCTGTTTTCAGTTTAAAAATCTTAAGATTACTTTATATATCAACAAAGTTAAAAAAAACGTCGGTTTGTAACTTGTTAACGTTTAACAATTTAAAGTGCATATATAAACAAAATCTAATTTTGTTATTCAGCATAATATTACTTGCATCTCTTCCAACATCATTTACTGTATTTCTTGCAATAAATGTTGCATGCTTTACATCGGTGAAACTGGCAGACGTTTATCTGACAGGTTTGCTGAACATCTTCGTTCTGTGAGGAACAATGATGTTGACAAGCCTGTTGCCCGACATTTAGCCACTTCAGAAACTGCAGAGACTGGGGACGAATTAGCAGCTCGCGTGGAATTATGGGACTGTTTTTGGGGACGCTTTATATTGAACTCGATGCTGATTTTGCCATTTAGCCCTGTTTAAATTTGTAATATTTTCAAATTGATTGTGAATTTCACTCTTGTTCGTAATAATTCAACTCCAATATGAATTGTGCCGTCTTTAACATGCTACAATTTGTCCGTTTGTACTCGCAGCCCTGTAATTTCTAACCGGTACGAATTTGGCCGGTTTGAGTTCAAAACAGCTCAGATCGCTATAAATTTTGTTGAACATGTATTTGCTATATTTTCAACTCGCAATGTACTTCGACTCGTTATTTATGTTGTAATCTTTTCGGGTCGGTTGCTGTTTTTATTTGCTATTTTTCAACTCGGTGGGAACTGCGTCGCTGGTTTCCCAAATATATCAGTCTCTAGGTATTTTGTCATTCAGCACACTTGTAATATTTTTAGCCGGCTGACCGCGAATTTCGCCGTTTGTATCACTAATTGGTGCGAATGTTGCAGTTTGTGTTTCCTATAATATTTTCAATATTCCAGCCGTTTGTAGCCTACAGGAATCATAGCGAGTTAACACAGTTCAAATATAAATGACAAGATTCATGAAATATTTCGAATACAAAGTCAAAGAGTGAAATTCGTAACGAATTGGAATCATAGCAAATACAACGGCGAAATATGTAGACGTAGGGAGCAAAAAAACAAAGAATATACACGAAAATATCTAGGAATACAGAAATTCATGGCGAGCGGAAAATATTAGATACAAGTGGCAAAATATTGTAATAACTTATAGTAAGTGACATACTGTGAGTCTAAGCACAAGTGAAAAGTCCACATGGCAAATGGCGGAATATGATGTAGTGAGTTGAAAAGATAACTAATACGTACAAACGGCGAAATTTGTAGCGAATCAAAATAGTAAAATATAACCACGTAGCGAATTTCGTATAGTAAATCGACAGGACATACGGACGGAGAAATATGTAGCGAGTTAGCCTCCTCCGCAGGCAACTCTGTGTCTTCCCAGATGTGTGAGCTGATTTATCCGAGCATAATATATTTAGCTGACACGAGCTGGCATAGGTACCTGTGTCTGCTGTGACTATATGGCAGAGCGAAGTGTCCCCTTCTGCGTTGTTCAATCCCTTCTCAAATCCTATCTATCGCCCACAGTTCCCCATTTTCCCAGACACGGTCGCCGGAAAACACAGAGTTGCCTGCGGAGGAGGCTAGTAGCGAGTTGCATGTACCAAAGATATTAAAACAATTAGATTAAAATATTACGAATGCAGACCACAAATTCATATTGGACTTTAACTATTACGAATACGAATGAAATCCGCGAGCAAATTGACAATATAACAAACTTAACGAGGCCACATGGCAAAATAAGAAACGAGTTGAAAACAAAGCGTCCCCCAAAACAGCCCCACAATTCCGCGGGAGATGCTAATTCGTACCCAGTCCCTGCAGTTTCCGAAGTGGCTAATAGTGCCAACCATTGTATTTCGGACATGCAGGTTTGTGCCATCTCACCCATTTCCGGCGGTAATGTCAGCCGCAAAAGACTAGAAAAGCGTCTCATTTTCAAAATTGGTACCATTCATCCTCACGGACTCAACGAACGTTTTTCTTTCATTTAACACCTCTGAAGACATTGTTTCCGTTTAGCAAGGATGGACACAAACGGCGTTTTCACTTTATATATTTATTTTTACTCTCGCTCATTCTTTTTACACCCCCTCCTTCTTGCTCATCGACGGTATGAATAGCAAATGTCTTTCGCATCTCATTATCGATTTGTCATTGTTATTTTCATTTGATTGGCTAATTTTTCACATCTCATTATCAGTTTGTTATTGTCATTTTTATCTGATTGGCTTATTTTTGGTCACATCATTACCTTTCGCATATAAGCTCGTTGTTTGTTACACTCTTTACGTTTCTCTCTGACGAAGGGCCTTCGCTCGAAACGTTAGACTCCTACGTTCTCTGTTTCGGCAGTATATCTAACATTACTATATTTCGATTGTTGTTTCTACACTGCCTACGCCAGCACGCTACTTTTATTACAGTTGTTTAGTTGTTTTAAGATCCAGATGTAGACAATGTCACAAAACACAGAGTAATCGATAATTTTCTGAAGAGTCTCTCCAAACTATAGGTAAACAAATGTAGTCGTCCGACAGCTTGTCCCGATTTGACGTCATCACCATTACTCTGACTCAGACTCTTTTCTCCCGGCCATGTTTTGGAAAAACGATTTTTTGGCTATATTTGATGCAATTTATCTAGAGAAGTTTTTACCCGTTCAAGGTATGTTATATATCGTTAAAATCGTTTCGTTATAAGGCCGATTTTTAGGGGGAAAAAAGGAAAATTCTCGTATATGCACTTTAAACGTTTGTGACAGACGGCGTTTGTACTGAACAGACCTTTCGTAGAGATAGTGTAGTGGGTGGGGTGTACAATTAAATTGACCCGGTATCACAAAAAAATTGTTTTCTTTTAAAGTACACACGTAAAAACACCGGGATTGTTCCATACATGCAAGCAAGTTGTTACAAAGCTGTTCCAAGCCGTTACCAGGATGCATTCACACTGGTTGTTCCCAGATTGTTAACTTGTTAACAATTGTTAACTGCTACAAGCTTGTTGCGAACACATCCCGTCAACGAGCTGTGGAATTTTTATACGCGTGTAGATTTGCTCAAAACAAACAAACAAACAAACAAACAAACAAACAAACAAACAAACAAACAAACAAACAAACAAACAAACAAACAAACAAACAAACAAACAAACAAACAAACAAACAAACAAACAAACAAACAAACAAACAAATGAAGGAAGGAGGGAAGAATAAATAAATTATGAATGAATGAATGAATGAATGAATGAATGAATGAATGAATGAATGAATGAATGAATGAATGAATGAATGAATGAATGAATGAATGAATGAATGAGTAAATGAAAGAAAGAATGAATGAATAAATGAATGAATGAATAATGAACGAACGAACGAACGAACGAACGAACGAACGAACGAACGAACGAACGAACGAACGAACGAACGAACGAACGAACGAACGAACGAATAGAATGAAAGAATGAATGAATGAACGAATAACTAAATAACTAAACAACTGAATAATTGAATAGCTGAATAAACGAACAAACGAACGAACAAATGAACAAATGAACAAACGAACAAACGAACGAACGAACGAACGAACGAACGAACGAACGAACGAACGAACGAACGAACGAACGAACGAACGAACGAACGAATGAATGAATGAATGAAAGAATGAATGAACGAATAACTAAATAACTAAACAACTGAATAATTGAATAGCTGAATAAACGAACAAACGAACGAACAAATGAACAAACGAACAAACGAACGAACGAACGAACGAACGAACGAACGAACGAACGAACGAACGAACGAACGAACGAACGAACGAACGAACGAACGAACGAACGAACGAACGAACGAACGAACGAACGAACGAACGAACGAACGAACGAACGAACGAACGAACGAATAAATGAATAAGTAAATAAAATAAATAAATCTATGCAAATAGTCCCAGTTTGGTCTTTTTCAAATAGTTCTAAAAATAGTACTGATATTTAAATTACTTACTTCATGGCGCATTTTCCCTGCATCAAAACGTTCTTGAGCTGATGCCATTTTTTTAATACTGGCAAGACCGTTTTTAGCTGCAAAAGCAACCGAAATACATGAACAAAATCAGGCCAACAAACTGAGAACTATGTAATATGTATATAGGTTAGTTACTAAGACTGGAATAGCTGATAACCAACTGACTTAGTTCATTCATAATATAGATGATATCCATTGCTTTTTAACAAAAAAATAGTATTTTGGTTTTAAAGCAATATAGTAGATCATTTAATATGTAAGGCAACTAACCTATATATTAGTTCACGATCACCTCGGTTTTCTTTGATGTACCACGGTTGTTTATTTATAATAATTACTCCCAACCACACATAAAGTCAAGTTAATGCCAAGTTAATATATATTAGCCCGGGCCAGTTAACTTGATTTATGCGTGGTTGGGAAAATAAGGGTTAATCAATGGTCAATCTCTGTGATAATGAACTCAGTATCTCAGTTTTCGTAGGCAATCTCTGTGATCATGAACTATGTAAGGCCATAGTCAATCGAGATATGGTCTGGAAACTCAGCTAAAGTATTTGGTCTATCTTTTTGTTCGCCTTTACGCATTCTTGTGCACGGTGCACGGTCACTGAACACATTGTACTTTAGTATAATGAACGAATTGCCCAATAGGAACGTTTCAGTTCAGTCACTCAACCGTGCTATTTAAATATTAATAAACCTAAAACAAAGGATGTGCAACGGTGTAAGGTACGGTTCAATATAAAATCACAGCTCAT
Source organism: Corallium rubrum (assembly GCA_964035015.1). Lineage (NCBI taxonomy): Eukaryota > Metazoa > Cnidaria > Anthozoa > Scleralcyonacea > Coralliidae > Corallium > Corallium rubrum. Next base: position 434,740 of record CAXIUP010000034.1, read on the forward strand.
TATAGGCGCTTTGAAGTTTGCCAAGTTTCCAGACCAAATCTCGATTGAATATGGTAAGGCCTGCGCTAAATGTTGCACAATAGCCGAATTTAATTCAGAAGAATTTAATTTGACTTAACTTCGTCGGTGATGCGACGTAAATGGGACGTCGAGTTAAACGTCGAATTTCAGTCGAATTTAATTGTTTTTACTTGGATCCGTGGAGCCTGAAAACAATTTCTTGAAAACATGGTGGCGAATTGTCACAGACAGAAGAGAAAC
>CAXIUP010000034.1:440000-487500 GCA_964035015.1 Corallium rubrum
CAAAGCCTCTTGGGGCAATATCGCGACCCCAAAAAACAAAAACAATCGCGAAACCTAGACTCGGCTACCACAGGTAGCCCGAGTAATTACTTCCTTACCTTGATAAAATCTCCCCGAAATCAAAAGAAACAACTCGTTTTCAATGACTCAATCGTTCGCAGACAGATGGACGACGCAATGAAGCAGAAAGCACTCGACGCCATATTCACTAAATCACATTATAAAATAACCGGAAGTAAATGAACGACAACACGCACTCTGATTGGCTATTGAGTCAAACAAACGTGCCATTATTACTCCATAATGGCACGGCACACGAGATACTTCGCGACGATTTTGTCGTTTTTGATGAATTTTATGTGGACTTAATCATCAACGAAAGTCAAAAATTACTTGGATATATGTCTAATCACGTAATTAACACAGCACAATGTTTTCAGTACAACTTTAAGTGCATTTTCATCGCTAAAATCGCCGACATGTTGTACGAGGCCACGCGTGGCGCTAAATGGTAACAAACTCGTCCTGAGACAGGTAATCTGTTTTTCTGCTTACTTTTATTGGGTTTATTGACAATTTAAAGTCATTATTTTATAAAAGAAATAAAAAACTTAGTCGCTGTGCGATTATCGAGTTATAATGCACTCGAGAAGCTAGTAAAACACTCGGCTATCGCCTCGTGCTTTACACGCATCTCTCGATAATCGCACGCGACACGTTTTTTATTTCTTAATTACACATAGCTACATCGGAAAACATCGGCACACCTTCGTTTATATTGGCTATGTAATTCGCTCCCAGAGGAGGTTGGACAAGCCGCGCAAAGCATCATGGTCAGCTGGCTTTCATTTTTGCGTGGGCGTCTCACTCTACCTCTGACCTCAGACGAGGAATGAACTCTGCTCGGTGGACTAGAAGCGCAAAAACGTTTGAAAACTCGTCACAGTTGATCCAGAATTGATAAATCTGATGGTCAGCAAAATACGAGAACAATTCGTGGTTATCATAGACAATTAATATGATTAGATTGTGCTTTATTTGGCGTATATTCGTGAGAATGGCGTTATGGCGGATGGGCATTCAAGATAGCTCAAGTTCATTCGGATTCGACCACTGAATTCGACGCATTTTATGTTACAAATAATGGAACAAATCAGAAACAAATTAGATATTTACAACAAAGAAGGATTTGGTTGTGCTGTGCAACGTGTGATTCGTTAATACCGACTCACTGGAGCTGAGAAAAACTTGAGGTTAATGATTTCCCCCTCAAATTCTTCCCATTCTAACCTTATGATGGATGCATTTTCCGTGGTTTAATGTTTTGCATTCTGCAATATTACAGCAAACTTCTAATTGTTGTGTGTAGCAATTATTTGGTTCAACCAGATACAACTATCATCCGGGGGGGGCGGGGACGATGTTCAATTTTTTAATAAAACTCTTGTTTCCTTTATATTTACTGTACCTGTGTCCCAAATTTTATAAAATTGTGAATAAAGCTAGCTTAAAATTTATTATTCAATAACAATCTTGTATTTTTCTTTGTATTAAGGTGAATTCAAAATCGAGATAATTTATTGGATTTCATCCAAAATCTATTGATAAATTTTGTATATAACTGGTCAAATATTTCTATTTTATCAAATAAAGTGTATTTCCTGTATCCTCAACATATATGTAAATAAGGAACTTGAATAAAATTAAAATAGTTTATCTCAATATTGATCTTGGTTACTTCTAAAGCACTACCGTATTGATACTGATACAGGTATTCAATCAGGGACATTGTCAACATTTTAACATTGGTCCAACATTTTTCAGTGATGCACCCCACCCCCACCCCCATCTGCCAAGAAAACGTAAACTTTGGCACATTTAGAGAGGGCATCAGAAAAGTTACTGTTAGACATGTGAATGAACTATTATAAGACAGACAAAGCCCAGTCCAAGGGTGTCCGTTTTAGAGACATAGTTCACTATTTATTAGTATGTACATGCAGTAGCACTCAAAGGCAAAGGGATGAATAATATCCAGGCATTTAATTAGCCGTTGAGACCCAGCATTTGGATTGTATCAATAATATGTGAGATAATACTTCTGTAAAATTTTATTAGTTATGTCCACAATTATTATGCATTGCCTTATGTAATTATATCACATGACAACATATGCAAAACTTCAAACTACATATTATTTTAATGTTATTTAGTAAAAGAGAATCCATCAATTTATCATAGTAAAAATCCTGTTCAGACTGGTGCTCGTGCCTGGGCACAAAGTAAGTTATTCCAGCACTGACATCTGTACTGTATATCTTCACTTCCTGTAAAAAATGGGTTGTGAGATGGAATTATTAACCCTTTTATGTCTTAAGAGTTGACTGTAGTGTACAGCCAATGCCTAACTATTGTATTCACTTCATGGGTGGACACAGGGGCAGATGCCAACACCCCCCACCCACACTTGGTTAGAGCCCCTTTTGCAACAAAAAAGCTCTTCATCAGAAGACATGTGCCTCAAGGGACTTTTGAAAGTGTACACTTCCCCCACCCATCAGCTTGCTTCTCATATCACTGACTCAGTTGAAATGGGACCACTGGCAAAAGGAATAATATATATTTGTACACTGAAAAATAATATGAACAACAAATTATAACAAATTAGCAATACTAAGCAAAAAATACTACAACTACAATATATTTATATTCACAACAACAATGACTAACAATAAACTACAAATAATCCACAGATACATTTTTAATAACACTGCTGTCATGGAACACAATGTTATTTAATAAATCAAAAATAGCTATACGTATCAGTTCTGTATACAGATATAGCAGATCTTTAAGAAAGTTCAGTACATTCTGTAATAATTACAAATGTATGTAGGTCTAGTGATATGTATACAATTTTTTCAGAATTGATGGTGTTTTTATACAGCGAGGGGCGGGCAAGCGTTTTGGACCATAAAAACAGACAAATATCAAATTTTACTCTTTAATAATTGTCCACCACTCATTCTACACTTACTCAAAGGAATAATGCTCTAAATATTAGGAAACTTCCAAAATTCTTGAGAAAACAAACTTTAGTGGCGAAAGGCTCTCTTAAATTCATTAAGCGCCATCTTAGCGAAAGCCGAAATACCATGGTCGGTTCAACGGCGAATATCTCGAAAACGGTTGCGGGGGCGAGGGGGGTCGTCCGGATAGAATCCAAGATTAGACATTTCTTCAACTTATTACGCAAAAATTAGAGAATTCGAACCATGGGAATTCGAGATTTTTTGCTTTGAAGATTGTTGAAAAACCGGAAGTGGGGTCTTCGCTTAGCGCGACACGACCTACATAAACCATCAAAATAAAGTAGAAAAATACATTTACCTTGCAAAATCCTGCAGATATGGATAGTCCAACAATATATCAAACGATATCGCTGCTTTTTTAAAGAAAAAAATGAATGACAATAGCGTAATATTCGGTATTCTAAGTCCAATGCAAAATTTTCAGCCGATCAAACGATGAGAAAATAAGCCATTTCATTGGTCGAGATATTCACGTGGTACTTGTCCAACCACCTCTGATTCGCTCCGAACGTTTCGCGCGCCGACGAATCTGATAGAGGAAACTATGACGTCACAAAAGTGACAATAGCCAGTTTTTACGGGTACATAACGTCTACTGTTGCTATAGCAACGTAAACGCAAAAATTATCGATCTTACTGTTATTTAAGCCGGGTTTTCATATATCGTAATTCATCGTCGATACAGCTTTGCGATGAATTGCGATGAAATACGATATTATGAAAAGCAGCAATCCGATATAATCCCAGATTATCGGCGATCATCGCAAGAACAAAAAATAGGTACGCAATGCGTACATGCGGATACTGGTATTTATTTGGCCTACCGATGATTGAACAACGTAAATTGTTCACTAAAACATACTGAAAATGCTAGATAACCTTGCGACATATCAGCATATGCTCTCACGTATCATCTAGAATCGAAAATAATTATTCATTTTTAAATGCCCTTAATAACTTAACAATAATGTTTAATTCTAGCCCTTACTTGAACTCCAACCCAATCCCTAACCCAAGCCCGGTCCCCACCCTAATCTTAACTCTAATCTTGAAATGACAATTTTAAGGCTTTACTACGTTAGACTCAGGTAACACATGAATTGATTTGTCTCAACAATGATCAGCGCGCTTTTTGAATAAGTATTTTATACACCTACATGTAACTCAAGCAGTACCAAGTTATTGAAGTACAGTTGATTTCTTTCTGCGTATACAGACAATCAGACATATAGCTAAGACATCTTGGCCAAGGGCCTAACATGACAACAGTACACTTGAAACATTAGTTAAAACATGAAACGCGGAAATACTTATATCGCTTTAATTTCACTCGAGTGTAATGTTAGAACTCAACACAATAAGCGTGTGATCATGCCACACGTATATTCGAATTAAAGCATTAGAGCCGGCGCAAAGAACAGCCTGAACATTTCCGCTTGTGAATTATAGTTAAACATCTCGGCCCAGCGCTTGTCATGTTAACACTTCAAACATTAATTCAAAGGCTATTCAGGTTTCAGAAATATTGATTCGGACTGTTTAACACTCTTGTCTGAGCAAAAACGTTATAAATTGACTACACCCTTCAACATGTACTGTTACGTCTCACCTATAGAAATAACAATAATCATTAATTTCTAACGATTAACCTCAATCTGGCAATCTCTAACCCCTATACTAAAATGTTTGAACACACGCACGGGTAAGGTTAGGTAAATCATAGTTAGTAAATCGGCAAAAACAGGAAACGCGGACGCTAATCGCATTGTTAAAGAATATGATATTTTTATGTTTTATATGGCTATGTTTTAGACTCTGGTAACATATGCATTGATGCGTCTGAATAAATCAATGTTCAACGAGTTTTTTGAATAAGTATTGAATACGTCTACATGTAACATAAACAGTGCCAAGCACGGTGGATTTCTGCGTGTAAACCTATGGCTAAAACATCTTGGCCGAGCGCCTAACACGTAAACGCTTGAAACATTTAATAGTTAAAAGGGCATTCAATTTCAGAAAGATCTTTAATCCGAAGCCAAACAAGCGCTGACACTGTTTCTTCGTCCTTGAAAAGCTTGTCGTTTAGGCGACAAAGTCGAAACGCGTTCCGGAATTATTAGAGTATAAACACCTTGTATGGTTTGATTACGTGATGCTGAGATGAACACGAGAAAGTATTGCATGTAAATATGCAGTCACCGCGCGCTTGTATTTATAGTATAAAACAACAGTACATGCATACATGTGCATAACAATGTATTAAAATGCTGAAATACATATTGTTTCGAAACCACCGTTCAAATTTATACCGACAGACCAGTAGCCCACTGTCAGCTGTCGACTTGTCATATATTTCTTGGCGTCTTGTGATAGCGCATTAGCGCGCAAAAATGTTCATTACCTGAAACAAAACTCAACTTTCTATCTTCCATTCATTGTTCTGGTACACGTTCATAAACCCTTCGGACATACAAATAAGACTTCTGAAGTATGCTGATTCGGATCCGCTATTGGTCGTTTGCGTTGATCACGTGATTGACGAAAACATTCGTACACACACACACACACACACACACACACACACACACACACACACACACACACACACACACACACACACACACACACACACACACACACACACACACACACACACACACACACACACACACACACACACACACACACACACACACAAACAAACACACAACCGCGCTCATGACATAGCGGATATGGTTTAGCAACCAGTATCCGCAAAAACTGGACACGACGTTTCTTTCCATGACTTCTCAATTATATCGTCAGGTTCTAACCAATTAGATGTTCGAGAAAGCTTGTTAATTTCCAAGTTTAAACCCTCTCTTAACGCTAACATTAGATCATTTCCCTTAGCACTCGTTTAGATTTTTTTTTCTTTACGCGCTGTGGTGTCTCTTCACCAGTTTGACAATTCATTTCTCTTACATCACCTTTTCTGTCACCTTGTCTGTCACCTTATCACTTTCTTTTTATGTAAGGCCCTGTTTACATGGAGGTACACTGCAAAAAAAGTATTTTTGCATTTGAGTAAAATAACACAAATATTTGAGTAAAACGTCGGTTTTACTCAATTCTTGTGCAAATTTATGCTAATATCGAGTAAATCTACGCAAAAATTTGAGTAAAGTTTTACACCCAAACGTTCGAGTAAAGTTGTTTTGAGTAAAGACGTTTTTATACTCAATAAGTTGAGTAAACCTACTCACACTGAGTAAACTATCACTTTTAGTTTACTCAAAAGGTTGCAATAACTCAATTTTGCGAGTAAAGTTGATGTTTTACTCAACTACTGAGTAAACTGAACATCTTGTTAATGCGTTTTACTCAAGTACTGAGTAAAGCGAATGTTTAAGTAAAGCGTTTTACTCAAGTGCTGAGTAAAACGAATGTTTGAGTAAAGCATTTTACTCAAGTCTTCGAGTAAAATAAAAATAAAAGGAATTAATTTTACCCATGCTCTGAGTAAACGGAATTTGAAAATTGGATTTTGGAATTTTGTCCAAATGTATAGATCTTATATGTGCCAAAATGGTGACATAAGTTGAAAATAGCAAATAAAAATAGCAGATCGATAAACAAATTGAAAATAATACATGGGAATTAAGCTGTTAAATCATTCGCTATGTTTACGGCCGTCAACCAGCAACTATGATAAAGTGGAGGGGAGAAAATACTCAGGAAAACTAGGAATGTATGTGCGTGAAAAGGGGAAAGCGAAAAAGTTGCGAACTGCCGAGGTTTTAAAGAACGAAATCAACGAAATACTGACGATTTGAGTGGAGCCCTTCATCAGAGTGAAATGTGATGAAATAGAAATACCATCAAAACCACAGGAGATAAACAAACTGATGACGTCCAATAGAGCGGTACCAATCAGCGATCGCCGCGCAATTTGACATGCAGGTTTGAATATCATTCACTCAGTGTATTGCCGTTAAGCCGTTTATTGTCGCGCGCTGTGGTTTGTGTATCAGAAGCTGCTTACGATTTTATCTTTATCCGATGTACTAAAGTCAGGTCTCAGGAAGATGGAAAGATCGATCGACGAAGTCAAAGAGTGGTTGGTCGAACTTGGGTTGAAAGATTACTACGAGAAATTTGAAGGTAAATATATATAGATAGATAGTTCGTTCATAAACGCGCATTGCCTTCGGAAGGGCGCAGTAAGCTGTAACAAAATCTTTTCAGCTTAATACTCGCATTTGCACTCGTATGAATGTTTATAAAAGTATTATATGTTAAAATTATGTCTAAATAGCGTAACAACGAACCGATTCGAACTGTTGGACGCGAGCTATTAAACATTTCCATTGCGTGCGTTTGAACACGGTTGTTTGAATAAAGATCGGCGTCATGCCGCATGGTACCAACGACTGACAAGATAAACGCACTTCTCGTTGCAATGGCTCTCAAATCTATGCCCTTCTTTGTATTTTAGACACTTGAAACCTATTCCCTTACTATGACAAGTCTAATAATCTACTTTACTCGCGTATTCCGGAGCCAAAGCGAACACATTTTAGGTGAGCAGTACAGCACCCCTGTAGTTCGATTGAAACTCAAGAAATAAATAATTAGAGCGCGCGCAGTGCTATTTTTTAATTCCAGCTATTTCATTTTTAATTCTTTGATGACAAAAGATATATGCACGAACATCACGATAGTAATATAGAAATAGTTTACGCGAAACGAAATGAATTCGGGTTTCAAAGAGATTTCAGTCAGTGAGCAAAACGTATATGAATAAATTAGCCAGAACTGGGCAATTCGTTGCGCGAATAATTTAATACACAGGTGCGTGTACTTATGGAAAACATATCAATTAGACAAATGAACTTCGGTTAGTTAATCAGTAGATAAAATAGGATAAGATTAATAAAATCCGACAACAGTCTACATGGTTCTATTTTTAGCTAGTTATTAACTTAATTATCAACCTCGGGTACAGGTAATTATTAAATGAGAGAGATGTATTAAATTGTCAAGAAATGAACAAACTATGATGGCGTTCAAACAATAGAGAATAGACATTTTGCGTATAGAATATTGTTTTTGAAATCCTAAGATGACTGACCAGATCAATATACTAGCTATTATGATAAAACAAAAGAGCCACCTACACGATTAATCCATGTGCCATAGGTAGCATTGTTATTAATTTTGTCTTGACCCTGTACTAGCAGTGCTGTTTGACAGCTTTTGTGCAAGGTGGTTAACGCCGCCTTTCGCCGTTATCTCTTCCTGGTCGCACTTGCAAAAGAGCCGCCAGTTGTCGAGAACTGCGAAGCCAGGATTCAAGGTATGTATATACATTTATGCTATTTGCACATTGTGTTGCTGTGCAAGGTGGCCTCTGGCCGCCTTTCGCCGGCACCTCTTTTGGGTCGCATGCTAACGCACGCCGCCCGATAAAGAGGAAATGCATAAATTTATATTAAATAACATTGCGAGAATTTCAAAAATATAAAACATATAGAAGTATTTTCTACACAAAAATGCAACAGTTTCAAAACATGTAACAAGCTTTTGAAACAAAGAAACAATATAGAAATAACATTTGATGTCCTTTTTAAAATAATTAGCATAATTTTGTTTGAAAATTAATGATGAAACCGTAGATGTTTGGTACTGTACATGTATATGTAGAACATTGTTCTTGAAAACGTTTGATATACTACAAGATTAAATCATGTGCCATAGGTTAAGCATTGTTATTAATTTTGTCTTGACCCTGTACTAGCAGTGCTGTTTGACAGCTTTTGTGCAAGGTGGTTAACGCCGCCTTTCGCCGTTATCTCTTCCTGGTCGCACTTGCAAAAGAGCCGCCAGTTGTCGAGAACTGCGAAGCCAGGATTCAAGGCATGTATATACATTTATGCTATTTGCACATTGTGTTGCTGTGCAAGGTGGCCTCTGGCCGCCTTTCGCCGGCACCTCTTTTGGGTCGCATGCTATCGCAAGCCGCCCGATAAAGAGGAAATGCATAAATTTATATTAAATAACATTGCAAGAGTTTCAAAAATATATAACATATAGAAGTATTTTCAACACAAAAATGCAACAATTGCAAAATATGTAACAAGCTTTTGAAACAAAGAAACAATAGAAATAACATTTGATGCCCTTTTTAAAATAATTAGCATAATTTTGTTTGAAAATTAATGATGAAACCGTAGATGTTTGGTACTGTACATGTATATGTAGAACATTGTTCTTGAAAACTTTTGATATACTACAAGATTAAATCATGTGCCATAGGTAGCATTGTTATTAATTTTGTCTTGACCCTGTACTGTTTGACAGCTTTTGTGCAAGGTGGTTAACGCCGCCTTTCGCCGTTATCTCTTCCTGGTCGCACTTGCAAAAGAGCCGCCAGTTGTCGAGAACTGCGAAGCCAGGATTTAAGGCATGTATATACATTTATGCTATTTGCACATTGTGTTGCTGTGCAAGGTGGCCTCTGCCCGCCGGCACCTCTTTTGGGTCGCATGCTATTGCAAGCCGCCCGATAAAGAGGGAATGCATAAATTTATATTAAATAACATTGCAAGAGTTTCAAAAATATATAACATATAGAAGTATTTTCAACACAAAAATGCAACAGTTGCAAAACACGTAACAAGCTTTTGAAACAAAGAAACAATAGAAATAACATTTGATGCCCTTTTTAAAATAATTAGCATAATTTTGTTTGAAAATTAATGATGAAACCGTAGATGTTTGGCACTGTACATGTATATGTATATGAAGAACATTGTTCTTGAAAACTTTTGATATACTACAAGATTAAATCATGCGCCATAGGTAGCATTGTTATTAATTTTGTCTTGACCCTGTATATAGTAGCAGTGTGCTGTGTGACAGCTTTTGTGCAAGGTGGTTAACGCTGCCTTATTCGCCGTTATCTCTTCCTGGTCGCACTTGCAAAAGAGCCACCAGTTGTCAAGAACTGCGAAGCCAGGATTCAAAGCATGTAAACACTGTACTTGATTACGTTTAATTTATATAATTTATTTAACCTAATCAGCATGCTAATTGTTACAGTCGTGTCAAGGAAAAGCAAAAACATTCACAGGAATTCAAAAGAATAAGGCAACGGAAATCACGCCAAAAAAGAAAACGTGATGTTGGAAAAGAGTTAAATCGTGGCATCAATGATACAATAAAACCCTTAAAAGAAGATAACAGAAACTTGAACAAATCAATTAATTTAGAGAACTCAACAAAAGAAAGATATGAGATGTGGCAGAAATCTAAAAGCGAAAAAATAAAGTTGAAGAATTTAAAGAAAGTTGTTTCTGGTGGCAGTCAGTGACAATCTTGAATCAGAATCGTGAAAAAAACACGAGAGAAATCTTGTCAACTCGAAGATCATGAGAATGACAAGATACTTGGAAAGGGAAAGTTTGGTACCGTTGTCCTAAAAACGTTTAGGGCAACTCCACTTGCTGCAGAATATTTTGGGCAATCATCTTCGGCACGAATTATGGAAAAGGAGGCATTTTGTTTGCGACAATTATGGATAATTGCAAATCACCCTATTTTATTATACGCTTAGTTCCCGCGAGCAATGACTTCCAATATCGAAGTCATATATGCAACGTTAATTGTATAGTATATGTTAATGCTGTTAATGCTGTTTGTGCTGTGCATGCATGTATCTCTCTCTTAATTGTCAAATTCCACGCTTCCTCAATATTTTTGACTCAGTGTCGCAGTGAATGGCAAAAATAACTATCCAATTACATCGCCATTCACTATATATATTAGGTAAAATATACGTTTCGTGGCAATAGCAATATTTAAGTTTGTTACCACAATTGACAAATCGTTATTATATTCTCTCATATATACAGAAAGATGAAAGCATTGAAGAAATGGCGTCCCAATTAAAAGAGAAAGCTTCGCCATTTCCTCTCGTCAGTATGTGAGGAACAACGAACCAGACTGTTTATACATCGCGTGGCAGACCTCCAAGTCCTTTTTGAATTTTGTGCCTTGTGGAGGAATGGTGGAAGTTAAGGAACTGTTGCCCTTTTAGCAGCTTATTATGTTTTTATGTACAAGTACCCGGCCATGACGCTCAGTAATGTTTCTTTTTTGTATTTGCAAAAGTGCATATTGCAAATTACCGACTCTAACAAGCTACCAACGTCAGTCATAACTATTGTGAATTCCTTGGCGAATATCTCCCCTGCTGCCGAAGCGCCAGATAATACTGCTGTGGCTGTGCCTCCAACACCTGACTGCCATGAAGAAAACAATAATTTTTGAACACGTTACATAAATTATTAGTTGCACTTAAAAGTTTTTCCAAAATTTACGTTCATCTAGAGACATCGTATACAAATACTCGTAAAGGGAGCTTGGGGTACTTATGTTTGTGTAAATATTTCTAAGGTTACTTTAAGGTAAATATATTACTTTCTATATCAATTGTTTCACCGCGGATGCATGCACTTAATTGATTTGTCCAACTGTATTCTCTCTTGACAAACGGTATACTCAAAGTGAGAGTACGTTTACTCAAGCTTGCCTGAAATCGCTAATTTACTCACCATAGCGTGAGTACTTTTACTCAAACGTATGTGTTACTGTGGACGCATTTCACTTTACTCAAATTTTGTGTAAACTTTACTCGAAACTTGAGTAAATTTACTCATACCATGAGTAAAATCTTCATTTTACTCATCTTGAGTAAATTTACTCAAAAGTATGTGTTACTGTGGCCGCATTTCACTATACTCAAATTTTGAGTAAACTTACTCTCTTACTGCGTAAGTTTACTCCCGTGTTGCGTAAATTTACTCAAATAATACAGGTAAAATTACTCAAACGTATGTGTCACTGTGGACGCATCGTTTTACTCAAATTTTTGAGTTGTTTTACGCGAACTTTTTTTGCAGTGTAGGGTGACCCTTCTAGAAGGGTCACCCTTTGAAGCGAGTCAAAAGATAGCCCTTGTTTACATGGAGTAGGGCGACCCTTGTAGCAGGGTTAACGCTTCTAGTAGGATTGTATTACTTCTGTGAGACCATTTTACTATATTTTCGGTTTACATGTTATTGTTGGCGTCATTTGCTTGATATCTTCGATAGACTTCACAAGGTGTACAAGAACAGGAAGGGCAGCCACAAAATCGTTAAGACATTTTGTCCGGTACGCTTTTTTTTTCTCATTGAAACATAACCCGTCTGCCAGGGTCACCCTAGCAAACGCGTTTACATGGCTTATGTAAACAAAAAGATAGCCCTGCCGCCAGGGTTACCCTAGCAAGCTGATAGGTTAACCCTCCACCCAGGGTCACCCTAGCACTCATGTTAACGAAACACGGAAAGACAATGAACTAGGGTAACCCTTTTGCTAGGGTAACCCTTCTAGAAGGGTCACCCATGTAAACTGGGCCTAACTAGTTAAGCTATTTAAGTCACCTTCATCATGTATGTATATTTATCACTCTGTTGATGTTACGTGTAGTAACGAAACGTTAGTAAATTTTTTCAAAATTATTTTGTGTTATGGTTTTGTTTAAAGCAGTATTATACTGGGCAATAATATTTACTGGGCAATAATATTTCTTACCAGAATTAATATTAGATAATTGTCTATAAAAACAACAACAGTGTATAGACATACGCAATGATTTAGTATTAGTCCCACATTTTATGTTCTAGGTAAACTGTAATAAATTCTTAAGAAAACAAACCAGTTACACAATGAAAGTTTGCCTTTCGTTTAGGGCGCTGCCGCTACAAGTGGGTCCAGCGAACCTACTTCGAGATAGGCAAACACTTGTCTCTACTTCTCGATTGGGGGTGCTACCAGTGTACTCTACTCGAAATGTTTTAGGCAAGGTCCCATTGCATTGGGCAATGATATTGCCTATTTTTAATTCATGGGAATCGTACCTTGTGCATAAACATTAGGTATGATTAGTTACTAATCGTACCTCATCTTATCCATCAGGTTATTTCGATATTAAATGTGCGTGTGGAAACAATGAAAATCGAGGTGGCCGTGATATTATATAATATAAAATTGAAAACGGTCTAAATTAAGAACGCGAATTCAATCAATATAAAAGCATTTGTGAAAACGTTGTCACAACGCTGCTGATAAAACGTTGTCAAAACGTCGCTGTTTCGTAATTTATAACGTTCTCACGTTTCCTGCTGTCTACAAATTTTCGTTGCCACAGTGTTAACACGCAACGTTGCCAACAACAAAAGTCTAACGTTGTTCAGTACAGCGTTGTCACAACGTAAATTTGTTAGCTGGGTATATATGTATGTGAATATTGTATTTTGTTAAACTGCTGTTGAAACAAGCTTTGGTATTGTGCATATAAATAGTGTCCTAAAGATCTGTTGTATGATGAAAATAGCTCCTGTCCATAACTTTTTGATAAAAACAACAACAATACAGCTATGCATATACATATACATATACATCTTGGATGTTCAGAATTTATTTCAACGAGTGTATATATATCGAGGAAGTAAATACAAATATCTTATCTCAGTACCTCTGAAGCCTTTAAGTCACCAGTCTTTGTTTTGTTTTCTTTTGACTTGACTATTTCGTGGCACTAAGCGTGTCACATTCATCAACCTAGCTTCTTCTTGTTTCAAAGAACGCAGTTTGGCGACCAAGCTGACTCACGAACCTATATTATATCTCGGCAGTGAACTCGTGATTTCCTGGGTGTGTCACGTCACTGATCTCAAATAATATACTCATTATACTATTTGAGATCAGTGGTGTCAAGTCCCCACGTCATTGGGGTTATAAATACTCCCCCTTGAAACTAGGACTTCCCCAACGGAACAACATGTTATATGGCTTGCAATGTGTGGATAAGCCTGGACACTGTACACAGTTATAGATAGAGTAAATCAGGGAAGCACGGGTGGCGTGTGCTGTTAGGGCGCTGCCTCTCACCGCTGGAGTTAGGGACCTTAAGATGCAAGGACGACGACGGCGGTTAAAAAGCAATTCAAATTTTAGCATTAAAAAGAAGTCACGGTTAACTGACTACTGTATTCAATACTTGAAGCTTGTTTTATAATTTTCAAAGTGTTAAAAGCAGTGTCTATGTTAAAGCAATCTCAGACAACAGTTCTCATCACCCCACGAGTCAACGTCGTCCTGAAGACGTGAAAATGCTCTGAGTGGCGTTGTATACAGAGCGAGGACGGTGTTCAGATTACTATTGGGACTAAAAATTATTCATTATCTTTGTTTTGAAAGAAGAATAGCTTTGTTTGAAGGACGTCGTCCTCGATCATGTGAGTAGAGTTTAGTTGGTCTCTCCTGTGCTTCGAGGGTTTTTCGCAGGGTTCTGCGGTTTTCCTCCCTCCGTAAAATCAACACTTATGTCTTAGCTTATGTCGTGCACTTACATCAGCCTCTGGCTTGGATGATTGGGCGACCACATCCTGTGTTTACGACGTTAAATAAATCAATACTCATTACTTAAATATTTAATCAGGATGAAACACTTCAGAAATTACATATTCTTTTATGAATGTGTATCCTGACTATAGTTATACAATATAAACTATTAATAAATTATTATAACAAATATATTAACAAAAATGATTCTTTTGCTAATTTCTATCGGAAGGTCATTATAAATCTGTGCACCCATATAGTGAAACAAATTTCTGGCATACTCAGTGCGTATCTTAGGCAATATAATCAAGCAGACAAGCAAGAAGCATTTCTCTATATGATAGCTCTTGTCTTGAGAGCTAAGCTGAAATACTAGTTATTTTACGTCATCGAAATATGAAGACAGCCAACTTGAAAATTACACTATAGATCGTTTTCATCTGGCGTCACGGCGGCCATATTGGTGTACCATATGGGAATTAGCACTATTCTTATTCAGAAATTTCGTATTGTTTCACATGGAGTTCAAGGTTAATGTTTTCCTTTGACAGTAACATTCAACACTTAGGATTTTACAAGACACACCGACATTAGGCGATCGACATGCATGTAATGAAGAGCTTTCCAGTGCTCTTTTGAACGTTAACGACATTTTGAGAGAATTGCGGCTACGCGAACCTCGCAAGCAAACACTTATAAATTCTTTCTTTATTTATTTATTTAATAATTTAACTTATCTAATGTATTTCATAATTTTCAGTTTGGTTAATGTTTTGTTATATTTTGAACTATTAAAGAAATATGTGGACCGATTTTAAGTCAAATAGTGTTGTATTAATTGTTTTACAGTAAAACCAAACGAAGTCTATAATAAAACCTGGTAACCCCATGCGCAACCCCTACTGTGCCAACCCCTATTAAGCGGACACCTGACGAGGTCCCAAAGCTGTCCACTTAATGGGGGTTCGACTGTATATATATGTGTATGTATATGTATTTGTGAAATTCATTAATAATTCATGAGTTTTGCAGCCAATCCAATTTCAGAAATTACGTCACATGTATACCCCTGTAAACCCCATACAAACCACTAGTGCTTGTAACTAATTAGCATCTCAATATGATTATCCCAAAGGGATTTTTACTATTTATTCATTTCACAAGTTGTTTATTCGGTGAGTGATTGTATATTCAATACAATGCGTCCTTGTTGTATTGAATATACAATCACTCGCCTTCGGCTCGTGATTGTATAATTCAATACAACACGGCCGCTCGTGTTGTAAACATTACTTAAAACACTCATTAATAATTCATGAAGAAAACACAACCACTAGTGGTTGTATATCAGGTCACTATCTCCGCTCTAAAACATTGAAATTGAGCTTTTTCTGAATTAATCTGAACAAATATTACTCATATTAACATCAGACTCGGCGTGTTTTAAGCTGTTTACAACATTCGCGTCCGTGTTGTATCGAATATATAATCACTCGCCTTCGGCTCGTGATTATATATTCGATACAACACGGCCGCTCATGTTGTAAACATTACATGTATATGTATATGTATATGTATATGTATATGTATATGTATATGTATATGTATATGTATATGTATATGTATATGTATATGTATATGTATATGTATATGTATATGTATATGTATATGTATATGTATATGTATATGTATATGTATATGTATATGTATATGTATATGTATATGTATATGTATATGTATATGTATATGTATATGTATATGTATATGTATATGTATATGTATTTGTGAATTCATTACTAATTCATGAGTTTTGCAGCCAATCCAATTTCAGAAATTACATCACATGTATACCCCTGTAAACCCCATACAAACTAAAACCAATGATGCTAATTAGTTACAACCACTAGTGGATGTATACTCTTCTGATACAACCACTACACCTTTTTCAGGTCAAATTCAGAAACTTCCAAACGAATTTCAGACACTTCCAAATGATATTCAGATTGTCCAAATGAATTTCAGACATTTCCAAATGATATTTAGATTGTCCAAATGAATTTCAGACATTTCCAAATGAATTTCAGACATTTCCAAATGATATTCAGACATTTCCAAAATGAAGCGAGAGGCTAAAGTTCGCTTGTGAACAGTAAATAGTTTGGATCAGCTGAGGGAACACATATACCTTTTTTTTCCTGCATTACTCAATAAAAAACATTCAATTGCACTCGTTGAAATAACAATATCACTTTATTATTAGCGCGAAACGACATTCAATAACGCTTCTGTAACATCAATAGCATTGATTACATAAAGTGCTATTTTTATTTCAATGAGTGCAATTGAATGTTTTTTATTGAGTAATGCAGGGCAAAAAAGGTATATGTGTTCCCTCAGCTGATCCGAACTATTTAGTGCAAGCCTCTCGCTTCATTTTGGAAATGTCTGAATATCATTTGGAAATGTCTGAATATCATTTGGAAAATCTGAATATCATTTGGAAATTTCTGAAATTCACTTGAATTATCTGAAATTCACTTGGAAAGTTCTGAAATTGATCTGAATTATCTGAAGTTCGTTGGGAAGTTTCTGAATTTGACCTGAAAAAGGTGTAGTGCATCTCAATAGCATCTCAATATCCCAAAGGGATTTTTACTATTTATTCATTTCACAAGTTGTTTATTCGGTGAGTGATTGTATATTCAATACAACAAGGATGCGAGTGTTGTAAACATTACATATACATATATATATATATATATATATATATATATATATATATATATATATATATATATATATATATATATATATTTCTAAAACTCATTAATAATTCATGAGGAAAATTCAAAAGAAATTAATGTTTAATCAATGTCTGTTTACCCCGGTACAGAACTGATATCAGTGTCTGTAAATGTGATACAGAACTGTTTAATAAAACATCAGTTCTGTATCACATTTACAGACACTGATCATATCAGTTCTGTAGCAAGTGTACAGACACCTTGCATTCAAATATCTTGAGTGAGGTACGCTGGTAGCGTCCTCATACAAGATGAAGATGCAAACATTTGTTGCCCAACAACATTTGTTGAATAACAAATGACGATCAGTATGGCCGTTTATGCCACGTCACGTAGAATAGAAAATGTGGGACTAATATTAAATTAAAGCGCATGCTCGTATCACTAATTTAATATTCGTAGCCTATTAAACCTTACCTGGAAGGTTTATCAGCTGTTAACATGATTTATTTTTGTTTAGTTACCTTAAGAGGCGTTTTAGAAGTCATTTACAGAATTCGTGTCCGTTCTGTATCGGGATACAGGCACTCGGCTTCGCCTCGTGTCTGTATACCCCGATACAGAACGGTCACTCATTCTGTAAATAGTACATATATATACAGGGTGTATCAAAAAAAAGGCTACCCTTAGAAAATATAATTAACATTCTTTTCAAATAACCTATTGTATATTGACAGCCCTGTGGTCAGTTGAACCATTTTTAATCGAACTGATATGAATATAATTAACATTTTTATTTCAGTTATGCTCCTTCATACGTTTAGAAGTTATCGTAATTTCCCAGGTGTATACGACCATTTGTTTTTTACGCATCCGTGACTTCAGAGGTGTCCAGGGCTGTCAATATACAATAGGTTATTTGAAAAGAATGTTAATTATATTTTCTAAGGGTAGCCTTTTTTTTGATACACCCTGTATATATATTTGTGAAATTCATTAATAATTCATGAGTTTTGCAGCCAATCCAATTTCAGAAATTACATCACATGTATACCCCTGTAAACCCCATACAAACCACTAGTGCTTGTAACTAATTAGCATCTCAATATGATTATCCCAAAGGGATTTTTACTATTTATTCATTTCACAAGTTGTTTACAACACTCGCGTCCTTGTTGTATTGAATATACAATCACTCGCCTTCGGCTCGTGATTGTATAATTCCATACAACACGGCCGCTCGTGTTGTAAACATTACATATATATATATATATATATATATATATATATCCTTTTACTATATATATAGCATCTCAATATCCCAAAGGGATTTTTACTATTTATTCATTTCACAAGTTGTTTACAACACTCGCATCCATGTTGTATTGAATATACAATCACTCGCCTTCGGCTCGTGATTGTATATTCAATACAACCATAAATTCATTTACCGCATTCCCAAGGCCTCCCATAACATTTTGTAAATAAAACCCATCTCGAAACAAACCCTCGAAACAAACCCTCGAAACAACCAAGAGGCAAGGCAGACTTGGAGCAAGTCTACACTTCAGCTTGCATATATGAGGATTAAGGTTGTTCTCAGGGTCAATGAAACCATACTGGGCAGGCAGAAAAGTTACTTGACCATAGCTGGGATGCAAACCCGCAACCTTTGGTTTAATTTATTAGAGCAGTGTGGTATATCTCACATCCTATCCTTGGCACTGTGGTGGATGTATACCTTATTCTGGATGTGCTAGGTCATTTGGCTTCACCATGCTGATGAGTTATCCAATGAGAGTGAAACAGCTGTCCACAGTTGCCAAATGACATAGACACTGCTCAACATTGTTGTCAGTCTGTGCTCAGGCAGACTCACACAAGGAACCCTGAGTTAATCATACTAATATACTATATAAATATACTGTAGTATATAAATACACTTATGTGAAAAATGAGTGGATAATACATTTTTCATTCTCTATTGTTGTTACACCAACAATTTTAACTATATATATATATATATATATATATATATATATATTTGTGAAATTCATTACTAATTCATGAGTTTTGCAGCCAATCCAATTTCAGAAATTACATCACATGTATACCCCTGTAAACCCCATACAAACTAAAACCAACGATGCTAATTAGTTACAACCACTAGGGGATGTATACTCTTCTGATACAACCACTAGTGCTTGTAACTAATTAGCATCTCAATATCCCAAAGGTATTTTACTATTTATTCATTTCACAAGTTGTTTACAACACTCGCGTCCTTGTTGTATTGAATATACAAACACGCGCCTTTGGCTCGTGATTGTATATTCAATACAACATGGCCACTCGTGTTGTAAACATTACATATATATATATATATCCTATATTATATATATATATATATATATATATATATATATATATATATATATATATATATATATATATCCATCCGTATACTCAAAAGTGACATATTGTCTATTGGCCAGATACTGCACTTATGATCATAATTTTCACCAGCTAATCTGCACAATGCAGACTGCGTGTGAATAGACAATATATCATTTTTGAGCATGTGTATTAGCAGTGTGGTATAATCCACATCCATTTCTTGATTGCGATGTTTATATATCGGAAGGCTTGTGTTGTTGCATTTTTCGCAACTGGACCCGGTTTGGTCTTAAAATCTATATATTCTACACTCGAATTTTCCTTCACCTAAAATCCCTAGAACATGCTATGTAATCGAGTGAAATGCCCAATATTACTTTATATATATATATGTAGTGTTTTAACAGGGGATCCAAACATGAGAAAAAATTATGAAAACACAAGGCCAAAGGCCAAATGATTTTATTGTTTTCAAGTGTTTGGATTCCCCTGATGAAACACGATAAATGAGTTGTTGATATGGCATCTCAATAAAGTGATTTCAATTAAAATAAACCCTCATGAGATGTTATTCCTGGGTGTGTCCAAAATTTATTCATACAGCAACTTGTTTATTTTGCATAGATAATCGAGATCTTAAGAATTAGATGAACACCGGTTTTCATCTGATATCTTGGGCTTTACTGGAGTATCCAACTTCAATCAGGTGATTGAATGAACTATTGTAATTGGTCAATTATCTCATGAATTATTAATGAATATATATATATATATATCTGTATCTGTATCTCTATCTATATCTATATCCATATCTATATCTATATCCATATCCTTATCCATATCTATATCTATATCTATATCCATATCCATATCCATATCCATATATATATATATATATATATATATATATATATATATATATATATATATATATATATATATATATATATATATATATATATATATATATATATATATATATATATATATATATATATATATATATATATATATATATATATATATATATATATATATATATATACATATATATACATATATATATATATATATATATATATATATATATATATATATATATATAAATATAATAAAGGTATTGAGCACTCTGTTACCTACTGCAAACACTGTACATGACATCTTCCACCTAAGCATACAGTATTAGAAATCTGGACAAACTCATATTATATAAATCATATCAAAAAATCATATTATATAAACTTACCTTCAGTCAGTCAGGCCTTCTGTATACTGTAATATCATGATTTTGAAAACACTTTAGAAAAGACAAATACTTTTTTCCAAAATTACAGGAGAATTGATGCTTATTCCAAACGTTTGAAGCAAATGGGTTTCCAACTATGAACAATTACAACACTCAGTGTCCAACTTCTCAAAGCTTGGATAGTTTGAAAAACATTTCATTCAACGAATACATCAAAACATTCACTCATAACATCTTCTAAACGTCTTTCAGGTACTTTAGTGGCAAATATTAAAACACAATTCATAAATGCTTTTGATAAATTTAAGTCTTGGTCGCCATATTGGATTTTGTCTTGAAGAGAAACACAGCTACCCCAAGCTACATATTTGAAATTGGTAACTTAAATAAATGCTTGATAGAATCAAAAAGCTGATATAAACGTTTCAGCTTTCAACTTTCTACTTTGGTTTTTTAAAGACTAGAGACTTCACAGTCGTTTAATTGTTTATATCAATTCTCTGAAGCAAAATCAAGCAACAATTATCAAGACAAAAAAAGTGGAAAGTAGAAATTGATTTCCAATTCTAGTTTTAATATAATTACCAATTTTCCATATGTTTTAACAATTAATAGTATTATAAAAGCAGTTATAATCGCATACTGATAAAAGTCATGTAGTACATGAGCTTGAAGTACTGTGGAAAACTTGAATGAATATCTTTCAAAATCGGTATAAGCATTTGATTTGCTCTCTTTGAGTTTTGTTAGCCAATCAGAATAAATGCTTAATATATAGACCGTATTCATAAATGGCCGATGATTTAAAATCCTTTTATGTGCATACAAAGCAGCCCTTCTGACCTCGTTTTAGAGTAAAGATTCCTTTGAATTTCGCGCATAAAGGAATATTAATTCCATGGCCATTTATGAATATGGTCTATTCAACATGATAAAATTTGCACTGTATTACAGCTTTTCTGGATTTACCAGGGCCTTTTTAACATACAAGTTGAAGAAGTCAAGGCCTTCCCCCGGATGGTTGTCCAATACTGTGGAAAGCATACGGGTCGTTAGTTTCGTGAAATGTTGTGTTATAGCCGTACAAGTCGTTACGGGTCGTATATGTTGTTTTTACGGCTCGTACTACCCGTATATATGGAGGGAGTGGAAGAAAGTGTGTGTGTGTGGGGGGGGGGGGGGGGGGGGGGGGGGGGGGGGGTGGGGGGGGGGGTGAGGAGGGGTGAGGGGGTGCATGGGGGAGAAGTTTGGGGGGGGGGGGTTGGGGGGATGTCTCTTAGAATATATATTCAGTGTGGCTAAGGTAGGCCACGCCGGAAAATGTTCTCGACCCGTACAAATCGTAACGGGTCGTATGCTACTTTTACGGGTCGGTACGACCCGTAAAAAGGGTCGTTATATATTCAGAGTGGCTAAGGTAGGCCACGAAAATGTTGTCGATCCGTACAAGTCGTTACGGGTCGTATGCTACTTTTACGGGTCGTTACGACCCGTAGAAAGGGTCATTATATATTCAGTGTGGCTAAGGTAGGCCAGGAAATTGTTGGCGATCCGTACAAGTCGTTACGGGTCGTATGCTACTTTGACGGGTCGTTACGACCCGTAAAAAGGGTCATTATATATTCAGTGTGGCTAAGGTAGGCCACGAAAATGTTGTCGATCCCTACAAGTCGTTACGGGTCGTATGCTACTTTGACGGGTCGTTACGACCCGTAAAAAGGGTCATTATATATTCAGTGTGGCTAAGGTAGGCCACGAAAATGTTGTCGATCCGTACAAGTCGTTACGGGTCGTATGCTACTTTTACGGGTCGTTACGACCCGTAGAAAGGGTCATTATATATTCAGTGTGGCTGAGGTAGGCCACGAAATTGTTGTCGATCCGTACAAGTCGTTACGGGTCGTATGCTACTTTGACGGGTCGTTACGACTCGTAATAAGGGTCATTATAAGGGTCATTATATATTCAGTGTGGCTAAGGTAGGCCACGAAAATGTTGTCGATCCGTACAAGTCGTTACGGGTCGTATGCTACTTTGACGGGTCGTTACGACCCGTAAAAAGGGTCATTATATATTCAGTGTGGCTAAGGTAGGCCACGAAAATGTTGTCGATCCGTACAAGTCGTTACGGGTCGTATGCTACTTTTACGGGTCGTTACGACCCGTAGAAAGGGTCATTATATATTCAGTGTGGCTGAGGTAGGCCACAAAAATGTTGTCGATCCGTACAAGTCGTTACGGGTCGTATGCTACTTTTACGGGTCGTTACGACCCGTAGAAAGGGTCATTATATATTCAGTGTGGCTAAGGTAGGCCACGAAATTGTTGTCGATCCGTACAAGTCGTTACGGGTCGTATGCTACTTTGACGGGTCGTTACGACCCGTAATAAGGGTCATTATATATTCAGTGTGGCTAAGGTAGGCCACGCTGGAATATGTTGTCGATCCGTACAACTCGTTACGGGTCGTATGCTACTTTGACGGGTCGTTACGACCCGTAAAAAGGGTCATTATATATTCAGTGTGGCTAAGGTAGGCCACGAAAATGTTGTCGATCCCTACAAGTCGTTACGGGTCGTATGCTATACTTTTACGGGTCGTTACGACCCGTAAAAAGGGTAATTATATATTCAGTGTGGCTAAGGTAGGCCAAGAAAATGTTGTCGATCCGTACAGGTCGTTACGGGTCGTATGCTACTTTTACGGGTCGTTACGACCCGTAAAAAGGCTCGTTATATATTCAATGTGGCTAAGGTAGGCCACGAAAATGTTGTCGATCCATACAAGTCGTAACGGGTCGTATGCTACTTTGACGGGTCGTTACGTAACGGGTCGTATGCTACTTTGACGGGTCGTTACGACCCGTAAAAAGGGTCATTATATATTCAATGTGGCTAAGGTAGGCCACGAAAATGTTGTCGATCCGTACAAGTCGTGACGGGTCGTATGCTACTTTTACGGGTCGTTACGACCCGTAAAAAGGGTCGTTATATATTCAGTGTGGCTAAGGTAGGCCACGAAAATGTTGTCGATCCGTACGAGTCGTTACGGGTCGTACGATATTTAGGTATTCGAGGTTTTAAAAGAACGAGGCAATCATAGTGATATTCTAGATTGCGTTTGCGAGAGATATTTTGGGTTTTGAGTATTATAATTGGCATTTGAGATATACATTTAGAGATTCGAGGTTTTAAAAGAACGAGGCAATGATACTTGATGTTGTAGATTGCGTTTGAGAGAGATATTTTGGGTTTTGAAGGAGCCAATGATATATGATAATTGCCATTTGAGATATATATTTAGGTATTCGAGGTTTTAAAAGAACGAGGCAATCATATATGATATTCTAGCGCGCGTTTGGGAGATATATTTTGGGTTTTGAAGGAGGCAGTGATATATGATAATTGCCATTTGAGATATATATTTAGGTATTCGAGGTTTTAAAAGAATGAGGCAATCATATATGACATTCTAGGGCGCGTTTGGGAGAGATATTTTGGGTTTGAAGGAGGCAGTGATATATGATAATTGCCATTTGAGATATATATATATTCAGGGGTTGGAGGTTTTAAAAGAACGAGGCAATGATAGCATGATGTTTTAGATTGCGTTTGAGAGCGATATTTTGGGTTTTGAGGAGGCAATGATATATGATAATTGCCATTTGAGATATATATTCAGGGGGTTGGAGGTTTTAAATCAACGAGGCAATGATAGCATGATGTTTTACATTGCGTTTGAGAGAGATATTTTGGGTTTTGGGAAGGCAATGATATATGATAATTGCCATTTGAGATATATATTTAGGTATTCGAGGTTTTAAAAGAACGAGGCAATCATATATAATATTGTAGATCGCGTTTGAGAGAGATATTTTGGGTTTTGAAGGAGGCAGTGATATATGATAATTGCCATTTGAGATATATATTTAGGTATTCGAGGTTTTAAAAGAACGAGGCAATCATATATGATATTCTAGAGCGCGTTTGAGAGAGATATTTTGGGTTTGAAGGAGGCAATGATATATGATAATTGCCATTTGAGATAAATATTTATGTATTCGAGGTTTTAAAAGAACGAGGCAATCATATATGATATTCTAGCGCGCGTTTGGGAGAGAAATTTTGGGTTTTGAAGGAGGCAGTGATATATGATAATTGCCATTTGAGATATATACTTAGGTATTCGAGGTTTTAAAAGAACGAGGCAATGATAGCATGATGTTTTAGATTGCGTTTGAGAGCCATATTTTGGGTTTTGAGGAGGCAATGATATATGATAATTGCCATTTGAGATATATATTCAGGGGGTTGGAGGTTTTAAATCAACGAGGCAATGATAGCATGATGTTTTAGATTGCGTTTGAGAGAGATATTTTGGGTTTTGAGGAGGCAATGATATATGATAATTGCCATTTGAGATATATATTTAGGTATTCGAGGTTTTAAAAGAACGAGGCAATCATATAATCAATATATATTGTGGATCGCATTTGAGAGAGATGCTTTGGGTTTTGACTTTTGAAGGAGGCAATGATTTATGATAATTGCCATTTGAAATATTATATATTTAGGTATTCGAAGTTTTAAAAGAACGAGGCAATCATAGTGATATTCTAGATTGCGTTTTCGAGAGATATTTTGGGTTTTGAGTATGATAATTGGCATTTGAGATATACATTTAGGGGTTCGAGGTTTTAAAAGAACGAGGCAATGATACTTGATGTTGTAGATTGCGTTTGAGAGAGATATTCTGGGTTTGAAGGAGGCAATGATATATGATAATTGCCATTTGAGATATATATTTAGGTATTCGAGGTTTTAAAAGAACGAGGCAATCATATATGATATTCTAGCGCGCGTTTGGGAGAGATATTTTGGGTTTGAAGGAGGCAATGATATATGATAATTGCCATTTGAGATATATATTTATGTATTCGAGGTTTTAAAAGAACGAGGCAATCATATATGATATTCTAGCGCGCGTTTGGGAGAGATATTTTGGGTTTTGAAGGAGGCAGTGATATATGATAATTGCCATTTGAGATATATATTTAGGTATTCGAGGTTTTAAAAGAACGAGGCAATCATATAATCAATATATATTGTAGATCGCATTTGAGAGAGATGCTTTGGGTTTTGACTTTTGAAGGAGGCAATGATATATGATAATTGCCATTTGAAATATATATTTAGGTATTCGAAGTTTGAAAAGAACGAGGCAATCTTAGTGATATTCTAGATTGCGTTTTCGAGAGATATTTTGGGTTTTGAGTATGATAATTGGCATTTGAGATATATATTTAGGGGTTCGAGGTTTTAAAAGAACGAGGCAATCAAACATGATAATTGTGATGGGATACGTAATATACAATGTGGGTTTTTACGGGTGGTGACGAGCTGTAAAAGTAGCATACGACCCATCACGGCTCGTACGGATCGACAACATTTTCGTGGCCTACCTTGCATGACCATACTGAATATATAATGAGGCTTTTTACGGGTCGTAACGACCCGTAAAAGTAAGATACGAGCCGTAACGACTCGTACGGATCGACAAAATTGTCGTCGCGTACGTCTTCCGGCGAGGAAGTGAAAACACGGATCGTTATGAAGTATTAACGAGGCGTATACGACCCGTACGATTGGTAGGAATGGTAGGGGTCGTACGGTTTTTGGGTGAGGGTGTGACTTGCATTGCGAGGTGGAGTTAATTTGAAATGGGCAGCATGAGACGTTTTGACGAACTGAAAATTCAGCTTACGGGTCGTCAGTGAACCTTTACGACCCGTATGAGTTCGACAGTATTGGACATGTATGGATGTTCCCCCGTCCCCTCCCCTCCTTCCTCCCCCTAGAGCCCCCTCCTACGAATTGATTTTACTCCCCTCCCCTCAGAGAAATTCCTCTTTGCTGAAGCACAAACAAATGAACAAAGAATTAAGCGATAAGAATATAAAAGGAAAATTTCGGACTTAGCTTTGAAGAAGGAATACCTATATAATTAACTCACCCCCACTTTTTGTTTCAAACATTTGAAATTAATATGCTTAAATAATTAACAATCATGCCCAGCATAACGCCATTTCTATTGATGATATTAACTGTTCTTTCACTAAAATTAATGTACCTAATAAATGTTTTCATGGGACAGTCCTAATCCACTAGGCAGTACTGTGAACAGCAGCATTAATATGTTTGGCATGCTGATGAGTTCTGACACAGCAAAGCAGTCAGAAATGTGTTGTATTTTAAATAGTTTTGATAACATTTTATAACCTTCAGTGTTCCTAAAAATCACCTTTCAGAATGCAGGAAATGGCATTTCCGAGACTCTAAATTTTAAATTGTCTCCGGGGGCATTTCCCCAGACCACCCCTAAAAGGGTCCTTTTCAGTGAATGCCCCCCCCCCAATCCCCAGAAGACATTCTTGATTTTCTAAATGTTTCAACAATTAACAGTATTATAAAAACCGTGATAATCGAATACTGATAAAAGTCATTTCGAGAATGCTTGCACGCACTCAGCCAATCCCTATCGAGTATTTCAACGCTCTGTATTCCATAGTGTTTTGATTCATCAGGATTAGACATACAGTACTAGTTAGCTCTATATAGAGTCCACTGCAAAGATCTTTTGTTTTCTTTTGTCATAGCACAGTGAACTCTACATAGAGTTACTAATGAATTCAATAGAGTTACTAATGAATTCAATAGAGTTACTAATGAATTCAATACAGTCACTAATGAATTCAATAGAGTTACTAATGAATTCAATAGAGTTACTAATGAATTCAATAGTTACTAATGAATTCAATAGAGTCACTAATGAATTCAATAGAGTTACTAATGAATTCAATAGAGTTACTAATGAATTCAATAGAGTCACTAATGAATTCAATAGAGTTACTAATGAATTCAATAGAGTCACTAATTAATTCAATAGAGTCACTAATCAATTCAATAGAGTCACTAATGAATTCAATAGAGTTACTAATGAATTCAATAGAGTCACTAATGAATTCAGTAGAGTTACTAATGAATTCAATAGAGTCACTAATGAATTCAATACAGTCACTAATGAATTCAATAGAGTTACTAATGAATTCAATAGAGTCACTAATGAATTCAATAGAGTCACTAATGAATTCAATAGAGTCACTAATGAATTCAATAGAGTTACTAATGAATTCAATAGTCACTAATTAATTCAATAGAGTTACTAATGAATTCAATAGAGTCACTAATGAATTCAATAGAGTCACTAATGAATTCAATAGAGTCACTAATCAATTCAATAGAGTTACTAATGAATTCAATAGAGTCACTAATGAATTCAATAGAGTTACTAATGAATTCAATAGAGTTACTAATGAATTCAATAGAGTCACTAATGAATTCAATAGAGTTACTAATGAATTCAATAGAGTCACTAATGAATTCAATAGAGTTACTAATGAATTCAATAGAGTTACTAATGAATTCAATAGAGTTACTAATGAATTCAATACAGTCACTAATGAATTCAATAGAGTTACTAATGAATTCAATAGTTACTAATGAATTCAATAGAGTCACTAATGAATTCAATAGAGTTACTAATGAATTCAATAGAGTTACTAATGAATTCAATAGAGTCACTAATGAATTCAATAGAGTTACTAATGAATTCAATAGAGTCACTAATGAACTCAATAGAGTCACTAATGAATTCAATAGAGTCACTAATGAATTCAATAGAGTTACTAATGAATTCAATAGAGTCACTAATGAATTCAATGGAGTCACTAATGAATTCAATAGAGTTACTAATGAATTCAATAGAGTCACTAATTAATTCAATAGAGTTACTAATGAATTCAATAGAGTCACTAATGAATTCAGAAGAGTTACTAATGAATTCAATAGAGTCACTAATGAATTCAATAGAGTCACTAATGAATTCAATAGAGTCACTAATCAATTCAATAGAGTCACTAATAAATTCAATAGAGTCACTAATGAATTCAATAGAGTCACTAATGAATTCAATAGAGTCACTAATGAATTCAATAGAGTCACTAATGAATTCAATAGAGTCACTAATGAATTCAATAGAGTTACTAATGAATTCAATAGAGTCACTAATGAATTTAATAGAGTCACTAATGAATTCAATGGAGTCACTAATGAATTCAATAGAGTCACTAATGAATTCAATAGAGTTACTAATGAATTCAATAGAGTCACTAATGAACTCAATAGAGTCACTAATGAATTCAATAGAGTCACTAATGAATTCAATAGAGTTACTAATGAATTCAATAGAGTCACTAATGAATTCAATGGAGTCACTAATGAATTCAATAGAGTTACTAATGAATTCAATAGAGTCACTAATTAATTCAATAGAGTTACTAATGAATTCAATAGAGTCACTAATGAATTCAGAAGAGTTACTAATGAATTCAATAGAGTCACTAATGAATTCAATAGAGTCACTAATGAATTCAATAGAGTCACTAATCAATTCAATAGAGTCACTAATAAATTCAATAGAGTCACTAATGAATTCAATAGAGTCACTAATGAATTCAATAGAGTCACTAATGAATTCAATAGAGTCACTAATGAATTCAATAGAGTCACTAATGAATTCAATAGAGTTACTAATGAATTCAATAGAGTCACTAATGAATTTAATAGAGTCACTAATGAATTCAATAGAGTCACTAATGAATTCAATAGAGTCACTAATAAATTCAATAGAGTCACTAATTAATTCAATAGAGTCACTAATTAATTCAATAGAGTCACTAATTAATTCAATAGAGTCACTAATGAATTCAATAGAGTCACTAATGAATTCAATAGAGTCACTAATGAATTCAATAGAGTTACTAATGAATTCAATAGAGTCACTAATGAATTCAATAGAGTCACTAATGAATTCAATAGAGTCACTAATGAATTCAATAGAGTTACTAATGAATTCAATAGAGTCACTAATTAACTCAATAGAGTTACTAATGAATTCAATAGAGTCACTAATGAATTCAATAGAGTTACTAATGAATTCAATAGAGTCACTAATAAATTCAATAGAGTCACTAATGAATTCAATAGAGTCACTAATGAATTCAATAGAGTTACTAATGAATTCAATAGAGTCACTAATTAATTCAATAGAGTTACTAATGAATTCAATAGAGTTACTAATGAATTCAATAGAGTCACTAATGAATTCAATAGAGTTACTAATGAATTCAATAGAGTCACTAATGAATTCAATAGAGTTACTAATGAATTCAATAGAGTTACTAATGAATTCAATAGAGTTACTAATGATTTCAATACAGTCACTAATGAATTCAATAGAGTTACTAATGAATTCAATAGTTACTAATGAATTCAATAGAGTCACTAATGAATTCAATAGAGTTACTAATGAATTCAATAGAGTTACTAATGAATTCAATAGAGTCACTAATGAATTCAATAGAGTTACTAATGAATTCAATAGAGTCACTAATGAATTCAATAGAGTCACTAATGAATTCAATAGAGTCACTAATGAATTCAATAGAGTTACTAATGAATTCAATAGAGTCACTAATGAATTCAATGGAGTCACTAATGAATTCAATAGAGTTACTAATGAATTCAATAGAGTCACTAATTAATTCAATAGAGTTACTAATGAATTCAATAGAGTCACTAATGAATTCAGTAGAGTTACTAATGAATTCAATAGAGTCACTAATGAATTCAATAGAGTCACTAATGAATTCAATAGAGTCACTAATCAATTCAATAGAGTCCCTAATGAATTCAATAGAGACACTAATGATTCCAAAAGAGTCACTTATGAATTCAATTGAGTCACTAATTAATTCAATAGAGTCACTAATGAATTCAATAGAGTTACTAATGAATTCAATAGAGTCACTAATGAATTCAATGGAGTCACTAATGAATTCAATAGAGTTACTAATGAATTCAATAGAGTCACTAATTAATTCAATAGAGTTACTAATGAATTCAATAGAGTCACTAATGATTCAATACAGTCACTAATGGATTCAATAAAGTCACTAATGAATTCAATAGAGTCACTACTGTGGTCTATATAGAGTAAATTCTCCGGTAAACGTGCTAGACGCAAAAAGACCAACCCATTTATAGTTAAAATTGAAACTTCTTCGTGGTTGCAACCATTCTCTAAGACGGTTAGAGAATGGTCACTCGTGTTCTATGTAATGGGATATAGAGTCCCTCGAATTAGACTGAAGACCACTCGGGATCTCTGGCCCCTCGTGGCCTTCTATCTAATTCTCGTGACCCTATATCCCATTGAGGTCACGTGACCATTCTCCAACCCTTACATAGTGCATGCGCTTGAGGAACTTTGAGGAAACTGACAACCTTCAAAATCTGTATAAGCAATTGACTTGCTCTCTTTGAGTTTTATTGGTCAATCAGAATAAAAATACTCTACCTGATAAAATTTGCATTGTATTACATCTTTTCTGCATTTACATTAAAATTGCACTTTTCTTAACCAATCAAAGTTGTGAAGTTTTTCCAAGTATTTTATTATGCAGCAAATGTCACACTTTTTAAGTATTTATATTTTGCATCATTTAATTATGAATACATTTAATAAAGTTTAAGACTAATACAAGACTATCTCTATCTAATAATATAAAAGAAAACTCAATGTTTTTAATCCTAATTGTATTAATGTAAATCTACAGTTGTTGTCACTTCAAGTTATAATAAAAGATTAAATTTCAGAGCTGGAGTTACTTACATAAGATTAATTTAAACTATACAATACATCATCAGCATTACATCAAATTAACTCACACTTATTAACTGTACCGAAAAAGATGGCGACTTGTAAATTTAACCATAATTTTTTTCGCGTAGTAAACATTGTTTCTTCGGGAAATTATTGAAAAATACGGCTTGAAAAAAATAAAGTTTGATGGAAAACGACTTTTTGCCTACTTAATGCATGTTAACATAATAAACATTATAATAGAATCAAGAATTACCAAGTTTCTTATTTATTGCTGATCTTTCGACCTGTTGACTCAGACCTTCATCAGAGCAAATGCCAACATCGTGTTGGCTCACGTCATATAAACAAAACAACTAAACAACCAGAATGACGTAAGAACACAATGGCGTAGTTACGTGCTCATACGTTTATTCTAAAATTAATTAAATGACATAATGGAATCAGGATTGTTGATCGAAGAGAGCTAACCAAGTGCTATTCATTGGCTAACTCTCCTGTGAAATCGCAGGATTTTTTAAAACTTTAATAGATTTGATCTGATAAAGGTCTGAATCCACAGATCAAAAGTTAAGCAATAAATAATAGACTTGTGTTACCACGAATCGTCATGCTTCTGTTAAAATTTGTCACCATGTAAACATTCAAACAATTAATTGTAAATATTGTCTATTTGTTTTTTGAGATGCTCTAAGTTTACGAAGTATTATGTTTAAATTACAGCCGCCATTTTCTGGTATATTTTCGATTAAAGGAACATAATAGTCAAAACTACATACATAAAAACGCACAAGATTTTACAGATCTGTAATCTTGTTGATATGTTGTGCAATTTTTGTTTGGGTGACTGACAGAATGTTTGTGTTTAGTTATTCAATCCATTAAGAGGTTGGCTTTTTGCAAAAAATAACGTGTAAAGGTTTTGATTGTCAATAAAATCCTCTCAAATTGATACAAAAGCATTTTACTTTGTGGAAAAGAAATAATTTGGCCGCAAAAGATATCCACAACTAAATCTTTAAGCAATATGAAGCTGGATGTTTATTTAGGTTTGCTAAAGAGTTGAGAGCTGTTTGTCTAGTATAAACCAAAACCATGCTGTCACTTTGCAAACCAGACTTTAGTTTTGTGGTGCTTGCCTCATTAATATTCAGTTTTTTGACAGAGGATAAATAAAAACGATGTATTCTCCTTGCAAACCAGACTTTAGTGTGGAAGTTCTTTCATGTTTAATATTCAGTTTTCTGAGAGAGCAGAAATAAAGCCAATGTAGCCTACTACTTGTAAACCAGACTTTAATCTTGATAGTGCATGGACGTGGTAGCTTCACTTGTCTAATATTCACTTTTTTGACACAACATATAAATAGAAGCAACGTATTCCTTGCAAGTCAAACTTTAGTCTTGACATCGTGGTCGCTATTTTATGTTTAAATCCAGTTTTTTGACAGAGAAAAAATAGAGACGATGTATTCTCCTTGCTAACCAGACTTTAGTCTTGATATATATAGCGTTGTCGTTCTTTCATATTTAATATTCAGTTTTCTGACGAGCGGCAGGCTTAGAATAAAACTGTAAATAATCCAATATCTGAAATAGAGTAAACTGAAGCTTGACAGTCAGAGTTTAAAATGGTTCAAGGACAGCTTTCGTGAAAATAGAACTTCTCAAAGTGTTGTTGTTTGACGGTTAATGTTAGTGGAGTTCAGGTATATGAAGGACCATGGGTTAAACAATCTTCAGATAATCTGTAGAAAGTCAGAGTTAAGATAGCTCCAGATAAGTTTTGTTTAGATATTCATCCTTAGTATAATTCAATGAATCAATGATGATAAACTACAGGTGCGAAGCAGATGAAGAATGTTTGAAAACATATTCCTCGTTGAACATTTCAGTGCTTGGTAACATAGATCTTGGTAACATAGATGCTTGTAGTTGATATTCAGTTGTCAGTTTACCAAATGCCAGTATTCAAGGTTTTCAAAATTAAAGAGATACACTTTGTAAAATTCAAGCCGTTTGATTTGACTAGTAAAATAGTTCAAGTTATAATTCAAAGAACTGGGATCAAATTTTCAGTCATCATTCCAATCATTTAGCATGTTAATAATATAGATAAATAAAGCAACTGACAAGACTGAAAACCAAAGTATGTAGAGGAACCCATCAGATACCATTACACCACGTTGTGGAAGAGGAATCTTTAACTTCAGTTTCAGTTCCAAACAGATCAACCTTTAGCTTCGTCATCAAGAATAATTGTCATGGTTCAAGCCTTAAAATAGGATACATTCTTTACGTACTTCATTTGTTGTCATAGCCAAGGTTTTGAAACTCGTCGATATAACAATTTGGGTTTCCTTGAAGGCGTCAACAAAGCAACAGAAAGCACAGATTTAATTATTACCACAAGTGTCTCAAATAAGCGTTGTCTTCCTGGACCAATGGTGTTAGTTTGACTTTCTTTGTATTCAAGTACCACACAGTTTGTTTTATCTTTGGTGAAGTAACCACTGGAAGATTCCAGAATCCCAAGAATAATTTCCAAAGTTTAAGCAGCCTTGATTTGACGAGACAAACAGCTCGAATTATCTTTATTACTCAAATGGAAACATTGTAGTACAAATTGCTTAAAACATTAGACGCAGATATCTCAGTTCATGAAGTAATATTTAAAACATGAGCAGCAGTGTTTTCTTATCAGATTTAAAACACGAGGCGATAGCCGAGTATTTTAGATCTCATAAAACACATACTGCGAATGTTTTGAATAGCTTTAGAAACGACCCATTTGGTAAGTTCATTGGCGTAGTAATTTTGGAAAACAATGTTGTCGAAGACGAGAAAATCAAGGATAAAGTTTATGTAAATCAGGAGGATTTTTTATCAGAAATAAAGCTACGGACTTCGTTAGATTTCTTTTGTGCTTTCTTCATGAATTATTAATGAGTTTTTAAAGGGAAGGTAACATCATACTTGAAACAAAATATGGGCAAAGAAAAATTTGCGAAATTCTATCAAGTTAACCCTTTACAGCCAAG
Source organism: Corallium rubrum (assembly GCA_964035015.1). Lineage (NCBI taxonomy): Eukaryota > Metazoa > Cnidaria > Anthozoa > Scleralcyonacea > Coralliidae > Corallium > Corallium rubrum. The sequence goes on from CAXIUP010000034.1 coordinate 474,739, forward strand.
ACCATATGTTGTATTGTATAAGATCGTTCTGGTTTTAGCTAGAAAAAAAATTCTAAAGTTTTCAACAAGCTGTAAAGGGTCAAGAATTTATAGTTTCTCAACCATTTACAATCATTGAGGATCTTTTTCTGTGCCAAATACAATTCACCTGGTGTTAACCAGAAAAGATAAATAAGATTTTTTAAATGGCTAACAGGCTGCGAAAGGTTAAGTATCCCATCACATAATTTTTAACAAAAAGCCAACCTCTGAATTTGATTTTGACAGTGACTAACATTCAGTTATTACTTGAGTTAACTTTTGCAAAGCTACATCACGAGAAATGTTTTTTACAACTTGCAAACTTGGCTTAGGGTATTCTAAAGAGCGTGAGAACGTTGTATAATAATGACAAATATATGACCATTATAATTATTAAAGCAGTGGCTTAGATAGTTCAGAATCAGTTAATTTAAACACGAAACATTCATGCAATTTTTTTATATATAGCAGAGTGTATTGTTGGTGTTTACGCCACTAATAACATTATGTTATAACTAATAACAATGTGTACATCAGAATTGTATAATTGTGATAAAATATTCTCAGTTAACAAATTAGTTTTACAAAGTAACTAAATAAGATATACCGTTGACACACACTTTCAAAACATTCTCACTTTACACTTATACTGGAGAAAACTCAAAACTAAACTATTTGACTTTGCTAAATTACAATTTTGTTTCTATATGTTAACACTTTCACTGCCACAATCAACTTTATTATCTTACTGGAATTTTAGTTTACTACCTTTTCACTTTGCTCTATCTAAAACACTGCACTTTACTTTTTTACACTCACCGAAAGAGTTAAGCCTTGCCAATTTTAATTATCAAAACTAAGTATTACCAAGTATTTTATAACCAAACAATTAGATAGTACCATTTAAACAGCAGTGATCTATTTGTGTTACCCTCGACTGTACATATATACAAGATATATCTAGATTACAACTATATCTCCTTTATTCATAGCTGTAGGTAACTCAAGTGTAATGCAAGTCCTCTCATATATACAAAAAAGCTAATTATAAATTCCAATTCTAATAGTATATATAACTAAACTATTTGAGGATCCTGTATAAGTGAAGGTCCAATCAGAAAAATGCTCATAGTGTTTACCTAACAATAACAAACATGATGTCAAAGACAAACTATTGTTATGTAACATATCTGCAAATGATCAAAAATTCTAAATTATATTATGCAAAATGTGTAATAATATTAGACAAAGAAAGAGCTTGTATCTTTGTCTGCAAATGCTTAGATAACTCGCCTGTAAATTTTAAAAACTACTTTAAGTTAAACGACCAGAGTATGAGTATACGTGGAATGCTTCTTGTTAGATTCAACTGCCTAAGATATACCCCTGAATATGCTAGAAACTTGTATTATTAAGTGCTAAAATCTATAACTTTCCTATTAAAATTAGAAAAACTTTGAATTTTAATTACTTTATAGGCAGATTGGTAAAGAACCATTATTGTTAATTATTAGCCAACAAAGTCGGTTTTCTTTCATCTACCGCGGAATATATATCACAAATATCTCGAAAATCGGTGCTATGACCTATATACAGCACTCTTGCCAATTACTTACGTCAAATTAATATGCCAAAAGAAAACAGACTTTGTTGGCTAATAAGAAAGTTATATGTCCTCGGTTTATAAAAAAACTAATTGACTAAGGTCGGTGCAATAACCCTTACTTATAATATTAATTACATTATATTGTATGAAACTTAGTATATCTTAAGACACACATATACCAACAAGATATTGTAAACTCTAAAGTGTTTTATCCTGAGTAAGTATTTACTCTATCTATTGTATAAATACGCTCTATGAACACAATGGGCTGATGGCAGAAACGCTGTTTGACCGTTGTTTACGATAATCAGTGTTTAAACGAGTTTCAAAATACCTAGATATTAAGCTGTGAAAACACTGACTATTGTTAATCGACAATTAACTATTGTCTTTGGTTTTGCAATGTTGTGGTCGACGACTGTTGAATCCAAGGTTACATCTTGTTTAGCTACTCACTAAATCACCGTTTTTTGAAATGGCCTAATTACGGATGTCTAAACTAATATTTTTATATTTATAGACAATTACGCGTCTTCTATCTTCTAATGTTGCATTCTTAGCATAGCCTATTTGTTTTGATCTTCTGTTTAGCTTTGCCATGTAATTAGACCTAATTTTCTTTTCATAGATACTTCAACTTTACCTTTTTCGTAATTTCAATCAATTCAAATATTCAATCACAAGGTCATTTCGCGAGATTTTGTTTTAATTTCTTCAATATCATGCTTGGAAAACTTAACGTCTTCGCCGTAGATAGTAAATGGTGCCCAAACTTGTAGATCTCGAAAAATAGGGTCTTCATGTTGTTGAAATATGTTCATTGTCCTTCTCAGAGCCTCACAAACCGACGTTTCGTTGCAAATTACTTTATAGAAATTTTCCATAAACAATTGTGTACCGTCATCGTCAATAGGCCAGAGTGTGGCAAGAACGGAGCGAGCACCGGCTGCAAGAAATGCGCGTGCTAGACCAACGACTCCTTCTGAAGAAACTTTCCCTCTTCCTGTATGACAACAACATAGGACAATTAACCGGGCAGTTATGGGAATTTCAATAATATCTTTTTCTCTTACAAGATAAGATTCTTCTTTGGGTAAGCCTTGGCTAGTTGAATTAGGATTAGGAGCAAGAAGGATTTCACCATGCCTTCCGTCCCCATGTGCGGCAATGTGAATTATGCCAGCATTTTGAATTAATTGTAAAACTAGTTGCTTCATCGCCTTGTCTTCCACTAAGGGTGTAGCGTCAAAACGCGGTGCAAGGCATTCCACTTCAGCTGTGGCGGATGGAAGCGGTTCCGGTTCAATTTCTTGCCCACAAAAACTAACTTTGCCAATAGTTGGATTACCAACAAACAATGCAAAACCTAGACTAGCTTGATGTGATTGCTTCATGCTGGCATAAAGAGTGTGCAGAGATGGTGTTATTTGAATACTGTAATTTTGTGAAATCGAGGAACCGTTTTCATCTTTCATTGCACAAAATGGCACAAAAAACAAAAATTTGTCAGGAACGATAATCAATTTGTTTCCTTTAATAAAACCCTTAACAGGATTGATGAGTATGTGAAACAATTCCTGTAAAATAAGAGTATCTTGTTCAATAGGAGGAGGTCTAGCCGGAGACCTCAGTTTGGCAACATCAACAGCCAGATCATAACGTTGCACTACTTGCAGTACATTCTTGATTTTCGACTCAGAATCTTGGCGTGTGTTGGGAAGAAATATGCTTTCGCAAGACTGGGCCTTTTTGGTTATAGTATTTTCGGAGTTCTTTAATTCACAATTTTCCGATCTTTTGTTGGAATCAATAAATTTCTCATTCACTAACATCTGGCTCCATGGTATTTCCGCAATGTTATGACGATCAGAAGTAGGATTTGAACTTAGTTTAAACAAGGAGGAATCACGCTTTAAATGAACAGAATAAGTCTGAAGCAATATTTTCAAAATATCGAAAATAGAATTCTCGGGTAAAGTCAGATAATTAATTCGTTCCAAAACAATGTGTTTAATATCATCCACGCCATTTAAAACCCATATATGAAGAAACTTGAAATGATCAAAAGAGTAGAATAAAACAGTGGAATTATTTTTCTTGAGCAGGATACCATTCTCAATACTGTCTATTTCTAATTTCTCGTCATTTTTGTCAATATGTTTCCAGGTCTCACGTGTATAGTTGACCATGTCATCAATCTCTGATTTCTTTCGTTTCTCGATAAAAGCATGCAGTGCCTTGGCCTTTCCAAGATCAATAACTAACAATGCTGCTTCAATGCGTTCTAACAAAAGAAAACAATGCACTAGAGCCACATATTTGTTAAAGTATTCACTAGTGAATGATATCTTATTTTTGTCAATGCTCAAGTCGAATAAAATCTTATCACCACACATAACAGATCTCTTAAAAAATGACACAGCGTTTTGTAAGTTGTTAAAATCTTCCGTTTCGCGAGCTGCAAACAAATACAGTGATAAGTAAGAGGCCCCTATGTTTCCTAAAGAAATACATTCCATACTTCGATCACCAATTTCTAAACTAATATTAAATGTTTCTTCAAAACATTTAAGAGATTTTTGAAAGTGCCCCATCTTAGAATATGCATTCCCTAAATTTCCATTGTCACTTGCTATCCCTGACCGATCTCCTATTTCAGTGCTGATTTCTAGACCTTTATTATAATAGTGAATAGCTTTTTCATACTGCCCCAAACAACGATAGGCAGTCCCTAAATTTCCATTGTTATTTGCTATTCCTGACCGATCTTCTATTTCAATGCTGATTTCTAGACCTTTATTATAATAGTGAATAGCTTTTTCATACTGCCCCAAACAACGATAGGCATTCCCTAAATTTCCATTCTTACTTGCTATTCCTGACCGATCTCCTATTTCAATGCTGATTTCTAGACCTTTATTGTAATAGTGAATAGCTTTTTCATACGGCCCCAAACTAAGATAAGTACTCCCTAAATTTTCATTGTCACTTGCTATTCCTGACCGATCTCCTATTTCAGTGCTGATTTCTAGACCTTTATTATTATAGTGAATAGCTTTTTCATACTGCCCCAAACAACGATAGGCAGTCCCTAAATTTCCACTGTTATTTGCTATTCCTAACCGATCTCCTATTTCAATGCTGATTTCTAGACCTTTATTATAATAGTGAATAGCTTTTTGATACTGCCCCAAACAACGATAGGCATTCCCTAAATTTCCATTCTTACTTGCTATTCCTAACCGATCTCCTATTTCAGTGCTGATTTCTAGACCTTTATTGTAATAGTGAATAGCTTTTTCATACGGCCCCAAACTAAGATAAGCATTCCCTAAATTTTCATTGTCACTTGCTATTCCTAACCGATCTCCTATTTCAGTGCTGATTTCTAGACCTGTATTATAATAGTGAATAGCTTTTTCATACTGCCCCAAACGACGATAGGCAGTCCCTAAATTTCCATTGTTATTTGCTATTCCTGACCGATCTCCTATTTCAAGGCTGATTTCTAGACCTTTATTATAATAGTGAATAGCTTTTTCATACTGCCCCAAACAACGATAGGCATTCCCTAAATTTCCATTCTTACTTGCTATTCCTGACCGATCTCCTATTTCAATGCTGATTTCTAGACCTTTATTGTAATAGCGAATAGCTTTTTCATACTGCCCCAAACTAAGATAAGCATTCCCTAAATTTTCATTGTTACTTGCTATTCCTGACCGATCTCCTATTTCAGTGCTGATTTCTAGACCTTTATTATTATAGTGAATAGCTTTTTCATACTGCGCCAAACAACGATAGGCATTCCCTAAATTTCCATTCTTACTTGCTATTCCTGACCGATCTCCTATTTCAATGCTGATTTCTAGACCTTTATTATAATAGTGAATAGCTTTTTCATACTGCCCCAAACAACGATAGGCAGTCCCTAAATTTCCATTCTTACTTGCTATTCCTGACCGATCTCCTATTTCAGTGCTAATTGCTAGACCTTTATTGTAATAGTCAATGGCGTCTTTATACTCTGCCAAACCTAGACGCGCATTTCCTAATTTTTCGCAGCATTCTGCTTTGCCTGATTTGTCTTTAAGTTCATCTGCAATCTTTTCAGCTCTTATGGTATATTCTAATGTTTTACTATAATGTGAAGTATTAAGATATATTTTTCCAATTCTAAGAAGAATAGCCATTCTCGCACTCTTTCCCTCAACTGAATTACTTAATAATTTTTCAAGCTCAAAATAGTACTTCAACATTTCCCGACATTCCGCTTTTTCATCACATTTTTCAATAACGGACAATAACATTTCCGCTTTTAACCCTAAGTTACCTTGAAGAAGTTCAATAAATCTATCTACTATATATTCAAAGTCATTCTTTCTTCCTTTTTCTTGTAGAGTTTTTGCCGTCTCAGCAACAAGCTCAATTATCATTTTAATGTTTCTGTTTCTTGCTTGAAAAATCTGTTTTCAGTTTAAAAATCTTAAGATTACTTTATATATCAATAAAGTTAAACAAAACATCGATTTGTAACTTTTTAACGTTTAACAATTTAAACGTTTGTGACAGACGTTTGTACTAAACAGAGCTTTCGTAGAGATAGTGTAGTGGGTGGGGTGTAGAGTTAAATTGACCCAGTATCACAAAAAAATTGTTTTCTTTTAAAGTACACATGTAAAAACACCGGGATTGTTCCATACCAGCAAGCAAGTTGTTACAAAGCTGTCACAACCCATTACCAGGATGCATTCACACTGGTTGTTCCCAGATTGTTAACAAGTCTGTAACAGGTTGTTGACAACTTGTAACAAAGTTGATGACTTCAACGGACTTTTAACAAGTTGTTGCAACAATTTATTATACTGCTCTGCACTTAACAAGTTGCTACAAGGTTGACAACAAGCTTACATTGGCTTGATAAAATCACAACTTGTTAACAATTATTAACTGCTACAAGCTTGTTGCGAACACATCCTGTCAACAAGCTGTGAGATTATTATACGCGTGTAGATTTACTCAAACAAACAAACAAACAAACAAACAAACAAACAAACAAACAAACAAACAAACAAACAAACAAACAAACAAACAAACAAACAAACAAACAAACAAACAAACAAACAAACAAACAAACAAACAAACAAACAAACAAACAAACAAACAAACAAACAAACAAAACAAACAAAACGAACGAACGAACGAACGAACGAACGAACGAACGAACGAACGAACGAACGAACGAACGAACGAACGAACGAACGAACGAACGAACGAACGAACGAACGAACGAACGAACGAACGAACGAACGAACGAACGAACGAACGAACGAACGAACGAACGAACGAACGAACGAACGAACAAAGGAAGGAAGGAAGGAAGGAAAGGAAGGACAGAATAAATGAATGAAGGAATGAATAACTAAATAAATGAATAACTGAATAAACGAACAAACCAACGAACAAACCAACGAACGAACGAACGAACGAATGAATGAACGAACGAACGAATAAACGAATAAATAAACAAATGAATAAAATAAATTTTCGCAACTAGCCCCAGTTTGGTCTTTTTCAAATAGTTCTAAACAGTACTAATATTTAAATTACTTACTTTACGGCGCATTTTCCCTGCATCAAAACTCTCTTGAGCTGATGCCATTTTTTTTAATACTGGCAAGACCGTTTTTAGCTGCAAAAGAAACAGGAACACGTGAACAAATCTGATAAAACTTATTTACGTCTGCTCAGAAAAAATACTAATGGCATACAATTTTGTAAAAAGTATACTACGACAATTTTAGACAAAATTGTCATCTTTATTTAGGATAAAAGGATAAAGGACTGGGGTTCTGACTACGGATAACAGCTATGACGTAGGTGTTGAATTTTACGAAACGAGAAAAACCGGAGTACCCGGCGAAAAACCCTCGAAGCACAGGAGAGATCAACTACTACTCTACTCTACTCACATGAGTTCCAAGCTCGACAACGAGGTCATTCCCAAGCGGTCACCCATGCATCCAAGTACTAACCCCGTTTAACCAGGCTTAACTTTTTGGTGAGAGGCAGCGCGCTAACAGCAAACGTACGCCACCCGTGCTTTCCTTATTTGCAATTGAATGAATCAAAGCAAAACAAGCAATAATTATAACGGAACGTTTTTTAAGCTGTTTACAACACTCACAGCACGTGTTTCATCAAATAGAACATTTTTCGCAGAACTGGATTAAACACTGCTGTTTCTTGTTTTAAACATTTCTTTAAATTACGCTTAGAAAACTTTTTTTTGTTAAATAAGAATGAATATCATCTATACATCATGAATAAACTAGCCCGTTATTGGGCTGATTTTAAGGTCTTCGTATAGATTTTCAGGGTCATTTCTGTAAAGCGCTCTCAATTCGTCAGAATTTATGCACAAACCGTTAATAGTTGTGAATTTCTTAATTAAAACCAGAGGGCTTCACTCGGGGCGACTCGAGTAAAACCGAGATAAATTTCCAGCAAAACAGTGTCAGCGTTTTTTGGTATGTCGACTTTTGCCGATTTTATTGACGACCAAAGTTTAAAATACTGTTTTTCGACCAATATTCAGGCAAAATAAGTCATAAATTCGAAACCAGGCAATAAATAGAAAAACGCTGACACCTAACACCGTTTTGCTGGACATTTATCTCGGAATCGAACTGCGACAAATTGTTTTGTTCTTATTGTTTTGCGAAAAATTGTTTGAAAAACGCTTTGTTCTTAAGTCGCCCCGAGTGAAGCCCTCGGGTTTTAATTTAAAAATTCACAATTATTAACGGTTTGTGACTTTGTGTTTATCGCGAAACCAAAGACACCATTGTATTCTACAAATTCATAGTTTTCTGACGATATCTATTTTATTTTTGTGGCATAAATTCTGACGAATTGAGAGCGCTTTACAGAAATGACCCTGAAAACCTTAACGAAGACCTTAAATCACGAAAATCTTTCTATGACTTCAAAAAAGAATTAGAATACCCAGTGTGCTATTATCTTACAGAAAATGAGACCAAGTCTGCTTTGTTATATCATTCTGCCTTTCTCAAATAGTCGTAATAAGATCTTCATGACTTAAAATCAGCCCAGTAACCAGGCTAGCCCGGTTAATATTAAAGACTTATTAACCGAGTGCGAGGTCTGTACGGTCCAGTACAGACCGAGCAAACGAGGTTAATAAGGAATTTATTATATGGCTATTGGTTCATTTTATTTTTAAGTTTCGAGCGTTGTTTTCGTCTTCGGAGTATGCTGTTTACCTTACCTGTGGACTTTTTCGTGTCGCTTCTTGGCCTTCTTATTTACACCAGTTCGGCTTTTATTTGTCGTGTTTTTAGATAAACAGCTTTAAAGAAAACCAGCAGTGATGTTCCAACACATTTTATTGTTCAGAATATTTGAATAAAGATACCTATTTCTCTTTTATTTGTATTCAAATCAACTCAGAAATGTTCCCGCCAAAACTTACAGGGCCGAGAAAAAAGCGTATTGACCGGTCGGTCAATATCGTAAAATCCCGACCTCTCGGGAACCAATCAGCGTGCGTCATTTTGCGTACGGACCGGAAATCAAAGCCAGCCATATAATAAAAACAGTTAGTTTCCTTTGTCCCGGGGCAGCGTGGCCCACTGGAAAGACGGGATATTTCCCAGTGGATTCCGGGGATCTGTACCTTGTGTGGCCCCAGCAATTTGTGTCTGCTGGGCAAAAATAATTTGTACATGCCCAGCTGGTTGGCCACAATAAATTTTAAGCACTGCAACATAAATCTTAAAGTACAATTTAGATTATGGAATATTGCAGTTCTAGCATTTTGAGGGAAGCCCTTTACAAGAGAAATTCATTTTGTATATACATGTATTCACTTTATGTTAATTTCACTTAGTTTTATGAACTGTTCAAAACGCTAAATCTCGTATACAGACCACTTTCATAATGGCCAACACTTTAAAAATATTTGTTATTGTGCATCTAAACGAGCCTTTCTGCCCCTCATTATGAAGCAGATTCTTCTGAATTACAGACCACAAACTAGAAGAATATTCAAATAAGTCGCTATTATGAAAGTGGTCTATTCTATGTCTGTATTTCAATACACAAACCTTTAGTATTTCCATTCGTTTTTCCAATTCAACGTTGCCTATATGCATGCAGCTCATTTATTCTATTCTATTCTATTCTATTTTATTTTATTTTATTTTATTTTATTTTATTTTATTTTATTTTATTTTATTTTATTTTATTTTATTTTATTTTATTTTATTTTATTTTATTTTATTGTATTAAATAAACTATATTGAAAATATTATGCAACTAGACGTTAGTTGTGTAGTTGTGTAGTTGTTTCTCTGTTTTTAAAGTTTTAAAATTTCCCTAAAAGATGTTGTTACAATACGGGAAATGCCATTTCAGACACAATTCAAAACATTTTCGGGGGAACACGGACCCAGAACAAATTTTAAAATGGGCAGTTCTCAATTTTTCTTAGAATGATGGCATCTGTAAGTGGGCCCCTGACTTTGAAATTTGCTGGAAAATGACATCCTACGCCGCATCACCTTCGTCTCGGTAAGTAACCCATACATATTATGGCAAATATTGCTACTTACCAAACTGTACTCACTGTACTATTCTGCAAAAACAGAATTTTACATCCAAAAAATTTTCCATCATTCAAGGACAGTTTATTCACAACTTGCATGTATCCACCAAAGACCGTGGCTTGGGACTATTTCAATGCTGTTATACAATACCTTTACAAAGAGAGCATTGCTTAGATTTAAAGAGCAACATTCGTGCTGGACATTAGATGATTAATTCTGTTACTACAAGCGGACAACCTGTATTATTAAGCGGACACGTCCCAAAGTCCCAAACTAAATTCCACATTAACTACAGTAATTACATGGTCACCATCACGCAAAACACAATGACGTTTTAATATGACCACGACGAAGCGCATTCACCGCCCGCTCAACTCAGGGCATTCGCAAAACTATAACCACAGGATGTCGCTATATATGATCGGATTTTGCATCAACATTCAGCGCGAACACATTCATAAGAGTGATAAGAGACACGGATTTCTAATAATTTGTAGCAGAGCAAGTTCGTTTATTTCATCGACCATACAATTTTTAATCGCTTCGTCTATAAAGGAGATTTACATAATCGGTTATCAGTCGCAAGTTATCGTTTCACGCTGGATTTTAATTCGCTCCGATGGCATAAATATCAGTTTACAGTCGGTAAGTCAGTTGTCTTTTCACCCTGCATTCTCACTGGCTCCGAAGACAACCACTCACTCACGATAGCATAGTATCCACTGCTTCGCGGTTGATACAAAAACAAAAAAGATACACAGCGGTAGAGGAAGTCAGAGGTAGTCTAAATTCTAACATAAGGTCATGTCCACACTAATCCATTTTCAAACGAAAACGGAGACTTCTTCGTATCGAAAACGTATCAAAAGTTTTCCGTTCACACTATCGTTTTCGAATCGTTTTCGCCGTTTAGTAAAACGCTAAAAAGATCTACTATTTTAGACTTCCACGAGTGGCAAAAATTATCATTAAACATTATATTCGGGCCTAACACAGTAGCATGAATAATAAAATATTCAAAAACCAAACTGTAACTTGTCGTAGGTACTTGGCGAGGCAAATTCGCAACATTTGGTTAAAAAACTGCGTTTCAGCAGGATGGAGTTTCGCTTTCTCCTTGAAAAGAGTATCAAATTACAAGAATAATATCGTGAAATCAAATGGTATTCCAAGAAGACCAATTTTGTAATTTTCTGTTTGCAAACAGATATAATGTACGCTATGTAATGTTCAATCATAAACACAAAGAACAAGACGTATACGACACTGACTTGAGCTCGTCACAGGGTCTTTGAAGATATGGGATATTGTTTGCTTCGCTTCGCTGTGCTTTACTTTGCTATGCTTTACTTCGCTTCGCTGTACTTTACTTTGCTGTGCTTTGCTTTGCTATGCTTCGCTTCGCTTCGCTGTGCGTTGCTTTGCTTTGCTTTGCTTCGCTGTGCTTTACTTTGCTGTGCTTTGCTTTACTTTGCTGTGCTGTGCTTTGCCTTGCTTTACCATACAGAGTACAGACGCAACAATTTTCAGTTCAGTGGTCAAAAGCAACATTGCCAGAACTGTCCATTCCTTTTATAATTAGAAATAATCTTAGATAATAACCACATTCAAAATTATTTATCTCTATCAGTGACAATCACCACATTAACCTTTTCAATCGCTTTGTTATTGTGGGACAACTTGATCTTTTTACTTTCTCTAACGCCAGACGATTTTACTCTGTCAAGGAGAGACGTCTTGGAAAGGCATGCATGAAAGACTAATGTCTTGATATCACTTCGTCTGAGTTTAACACAAATTATCTTACTTACATTCTGGAAACACAGATCTCACAGAAGCTGTTCCGTCCGGAGTGGACAAAATGTCAAAATCTAATGCTGTTCCGATGAATCGTGTTAAGTTCAGCTCACCAGAGTCTGCGAAGAAACTTCAGCATGTATATCTCAATAATTATCATCCAAATACTCAAATACAGAACCTGCGTCCTTGACGAGCAGAAGAAACTGATAAGCTATGGTATGATGGTATCGTGTGTCGAGCATACGTAACAAAAACTGACCAATAGCTGCATGTTATTACAAGTACATTATGAAATATAATCATTATGTATACGATGTAGTTGGGATTTCCCGAGCTAAGTAGGGACTTTCCCTCGAATTTTTAGTTAAGCTTGCAAACGCTTAAAAAATGAATACGACAGAATAATAATGCTACATTATGTTTTTCCATAGTTAATAGAAAATATACATGGTTTGGAAACCCGGCAAACTTCAAAGCGGTTAACAATCAAGCTACGATTCATCTTGAAAGGTACATGAAGGTGCCAAATCTTTTGTTTTAGGTTTATTAATATTTAAACAGTACGGTTGGGTGATTGAACCCAAACGTTGCTATTGGATGATTGCTTCATTATACAGAAAACACAATATGTTCAGTAACCATGAAAGTGCAAAAATTTCCATAAACCTGAACAAAAACATAAAACAATGACTTTTGTGAGCTTCC
>CAXIUP010000034.1:492500-537136 GCA_964035015.1 Corallium rubrum
CGCGCGTGAAAACGAGTTCAGAGGAGCTAATTTATATCCACATAAAAGAATATTAATTCCACGGCCATTTATGAGTATGGGCTATTGAGCATGATAAAATTCGCAAAGTATTACATTTTTCCTACATTTACTAGAGCCTGTTTTAACATACAAGTTCAAGGAGGCAAGGCCCTCCACCCAGCGCCCCTCCCGCCTTGAGCAACCCCCCCCCCCCCCCCCTTACGAATTGATTTTCCTCCCTCCCAAGAGAAAGTTCCTTTTTCTGAAGTACAAACAAATAAACAAAATATTAAGCGATAAGAATATAAAAGGAAAATTTCGGACTTAGCTTTGAAGAAGGAATAGCTATATAATTAACCCACCCCCACTTTTTGTTTCAAACATTTGAAATTAAAATGCTTAAATATAAGTAACAATCTTGTCCAGCATTTCTGTTGATGATATTAACTGTTCTTTCACTAAAATTAATGTACCTAATAAAAGTTTCCATGGGACAGTCCTAACCCACTAGGCAGTACTGTAACAGCAGCATTAATATGTTTGGTATGCTGATGAGTTCTGACACAGCAAAGCAGTCAGAAATGTTTTGTATTTTAACTAGTTTTGATGACATTTTGTAACCTTCAGTGTTCCTAAAAATCACCTTTCAGAATGCAGGAAATGGCTTTTCCGAGACTCTAAATTTTAAATTTTCTTCGAGGGGCATTCCCCCAGACCACCCTAAAAGAGTCCTTTTTAATTAATCCCCGCCCCCCCCCCCCTCCCCACCCCCGCGAGAAAATCCTAAAAAAAGGCCTTCGTATTCAAAATGTTTCAACCATTAACAGTATTATAAAAACCGTGACAATCCAATACTGATAAAAGTCATATAATGCATAAGCTTGAGGAATTTTGAGGAAACTGACAACCTTCAAAATCCATATAAGCATTTGATTTGCTCTCTTTGAGTTTTATTAGCCAATCAGAATAAAATCTTAATACTCAACCTGATAAAATTTGCATTGTATTACATCTTTTCTACATTTACAATAAAATTGCACTTTTCTTAGCCAATCAAAATTGTGACGTTTTTCCATGTATTTTATTATGCAGCAAATGTCACACTTTTTAAGTGTTTATATTTTGCACCATTTTATTATGAATACATTTAAAAACGTTTAAGACTATTACAAGACTATCTCTATCTAATAATATAAAAGAAAACTCGATGTTTTTAATCCTAATTGTATTAATGTAAATCTACAGTTGTTGTCAGTTCAAGTTATAATAAAAGATTAAATTTCGAAGCTACACTTACTTACATAAGATTAATTTAAACTATACAATACATCAGCATTACATCACAATAACTCGCACTTATTAACAGTACCGAAAAAGATGACGACTTGTAAATTTAACCATAATTTTTTTCGAGTAGTAAACATTGTTTCTTCGGGGAATTATTGAAAAATACGGCTTGAAAAAAATAAAGTTTGATAGAAAACGAGTTTTTGCTTACTTAATCCAATTTAACATAATAAACATTATAATAGAATCAAGAATTACCAACTTCCTTATTTATTGCTGATCTTTCGACCTGTTGATCAGACCTTCGTCAGAGCAAATGCCAACATCGTGTTGGCTCACGTCATATAAACAAAACAACTAAACAGCCAGAATGACGTAAGAACACAATGGCGTAGTTACGTGCTTATACGTTTATTCTAAAATTAATTAAATGACATAATGGAATCAGGATTGGTCATCGAAGAGGGCCAACCAAGTGCTATTCAACGGCTGACTCTCCTGTGAAATCGTAGGATTTTTTAAAAACTTTAATAGATTTGATCTGATAAAGGTCTGAATCCACAGATCAAAAGTTAAGCAATAAATAATAGACTCGTGTTACCACAAATCGTTATGCTTCTGTTAAAATTTGCCACCATGTAAACATTCAAAGAATTAATAGTAAATAATGTTTATTAGTTTTTTTGAGATGCTCTAAGTTTACGAAGTATTATGGTTAAATTACAGTCGCCATTTTCTGGTATATTTTCGATTAAATAAACATAATAGTCAGAACTACATACATAAAAACGCACAAGATTTTACAGATCTGTAATCTTGCAATGTTGATATGTTGTGCAATTTTTGTTTGGGTGACTGACAGAATGTTTGTGTTTAATTATTCAGTCTATTCAGACGTTGGCTTTTTGCAAAAAATAACGGGTAGAACTTTTGATTCTCAATAAAATCCCCCCAAATTGATACAAAAGCATTTTACTTTGTGGAAAAGAAATAATTTGGCCGCAAAAAATATCCACTACTAAATCTTTAAGCAATATGAAGCTGGATGTTTATTTAGGTTTGCAAAAGAGTTGAGAGCTGTTTCTCTAGTATAAACCAAAACCATGATGCCACTTTGCAAACCAGACATTAGTTTTGTGGTGCTTGCTTCATGTTTAATATTTAGTTTTTTGACAGAGGATAAATAAAAACGATGTATTCTTCTTACAAACCAGACTTTAGTGTGGCAGTTCATTCATGTTTAATATTCAGTTTTCTGAGAGAGCAGAAATAAGGCCAATGTACTACTTGTAAACCAGACTTTAATCTTGACACTATATATGGTTGCTTCATGTTTAATATTCAGTTTTTTGACAGAGGATAAATAAAAACGATGTATTCTCCTTGCAAACCAGTCTTTAGTGTGGCAGTTGATTCATGTTGAATATTTAGTTTTCTCACAGATGATAAATAAAGCCATGCAATGTACTACTTGTAAACCAGACTTTAATCTTGATAGTATATATGGTTGCTTCATGTTTAACATTCAGTTTTTTGAGACAGGATAACTAAAAACGATGTATTCTCCTTGCAAACCAGACTTTAGTGTGGTAGTTCATTCATGTTTAATATTCAGTTTTCAGAGACAGCAGAAATAAAGCCAATGTACTACTTGTAAACCAGGCTTTAACCTTGACAGTGCATGCATGTGGTTGCTTCACTTGTCTAATATTCAGTTTTTTGACACAACATATAAATAGAAACAACGTATTCCTTGCAAGTCAAACTTTAGTCTTGACATCCTGGTCTCTATTTTATGTTTAAATCCAGTTTTTTGACAGTGAAAAAATAGAAGCGATGTATTCTCCTTGGTAACCAGACTTTAGTCTTGATATATAGCGTTGTCGTTCTTTCATGTTTAATATTCAGTTTTCTAACGAACGGCAGGCTTAGAGTAAAACTGTAAATAATCCAATATCTGAATAGTGGTTCAAGGACAGCTTTCGTCAAAAAATAACTTCTCAAAGTGTTGTTGTTTGATGGTTAATGTTAGTGGTGTTCAGGTATATGAAGCACCATTGGTTAAACATTCTTGAGATAATCTGTAGACGGTCAGAGTTAAGATACTTCGAGATACGTTTTGTTGAGATATTCATCCTTAGTAATACAATGAATCAATGGTGATAAACTACAGGTGCATGCGAACCAGATAAAGCATGTCCGAAAATATATTCCTGGTTGAACATTTCAGTGCTTGGTAACATGGAGATCAAAGTTTAATGCTTGTAGTTGATATTCAGTTGTCAGTTTACCAAATGCCAGTATTCGAGGTTTTCCTAATTAAAGAGATACACTTTGTAAAGTTCAAGCCGTTTGATTTGACTAGTAAAATAGTTCAAGTTATAATTCAAAGAATTGGGTTCAAATTTTCAGTCATCATTCCAATCATTTAGCATGTTAATAATATAGATAAATAAAGCAACTGACAAGGCTGAAAACCAAAGTATGCAGAGGAACCAATCAGATACCATTACACCAACTTGTGGAAGCGGAATCTTTAACTTCAGTTTCAGTTTCAAACAGATCAACCTTTAGCTTCATCATCAAGAATAACTCTCACGGTTGAAGCTTTAAAATAAGATGTATTCTTTATGTATTTTATTTGATGTCGTGGCCAAGGTTTTGAAACTCGTCGATACAACAATTTGGGTTTCCTTGAAGGCGTCAAGAAAGCAACAGAAAGCACAGATTTAATTATTACCACAAGTGTCTCAAATAAGCGTTGTCTTCCTGGACCAATGATGTTAGTTTGACTTTCTCTGTATTCAAATACCACACAGTTTGTTTTATCTTGGGTGAAGTAACCACTGGATGATTCTAGAATCCCAAGAATAATTTCCAAAGTTGAAGCAGTCCTGATTTGACTAGATAAACACTCGAATTATCTTTATCACTCAAATGGAAACATTGTATTGTACAATTGCTTAAAACATTAGACGCAGATACCTCATTTCATGAATTAATATTTAAAACATGAGCAGCAGTGTTTTCTTATCAGATTTAAAACACGAGGCGATAGCCGAGTATTTTAGATCTCATAAGACACATACTGCATGCGAATGTTTTGAATAGCTTTAGAAACGACTCATTTTGTAAGTTCATTGGCGTAATAATATTGAAAAACAGTGTTGTCTGAGACGGGAAAATCAAGGCTAAAGTTTACGTAAATCAGGAGGATTTTTTTTATCAGAAATAAAGCTACGGACTTAGTTAGATTACTTTTGTGCTTTCTTCATGAATTATTAATGGTTTTTAAAGAGAATGCAACATCATACTTCAAACAAATTGTGGGCAAGGAAAATTTTTGAAATTTTATCAAGTTAACCCTTTACAGCCAAGACCATGTTGTGTTGTTTAAAATCGTCTGATTTTTGCCAGAAATAAAATCCTAAAGTTCTCAACAATCTGTAAAGGGTCAAGAATATAGTTTCTAAACCATTTACAATCATTGCAGAAGTTCTTTTTCTGTGCTAAATACAATTCAACTGGTGTTAACCAGAAAAGATAAATAAGATTTTTAAAATGGCTAACAGGCTGCAAAAGGTTAAGTATCCCATCTCATAATTTTTAACAAAAAGCCAACCTCTGAATTTGATTTTGACAGTGACCAACATGCAGCTATTACTTGAGTTAACTTTGGCAAAGTTACATCACGAGAAATGTTTTTTACAACTTGCAAATTGGCTTAGGGTATTCTATAGAGCGTGAAAACGTTGTATAATAATGATAAATATATGACCATTATAATTACTAAAAGCAGTGGCCTAGATAGTTCAGAATCAGTTAAAAACATTTAAACACGAAACATTCATGCAATTTTTTATATACAGCAGAGTACATTGTTGGTATTTACGCCACTAATAACATTAATTTCACATGTGGATTATAAAACATTTTTTTAAAAGTTGTTCGTCTACACAACGTCTTCAAACCATTTACTTGATAACGCTAGTCACCACTACCAACCGTCTTTCTCAAGACTACATTAACCTAGACGAACAGCTTTCACAAACATGTACTATAATAATACTATTAGGTTCAAACTATTTACCGTTATGTAATTGTGTACATGAGAATTGTATAATTGTGATAAAATATTCTATTAACAAATTAGTTTTACAAAGTAAATAAATAAGATATACCGTTGACACACACTTTCAAAACATTCTCACTTTACACTTATACTGAAGAAAACTCAAAACTAAACTATTTGACCTTGCTAAATTACAATTTGGTTTCTATATGTTAAGACTTTCACTGCCACAGTAAACTTTTATTATCTTACTGGAATTTTAGTTTACTACCTTTTCACTTTGCTCTATCTAAAACACTGCACTTTACTTTTTTACACTCACCGAAAGAGTTAAGCCTTGCCGATTTTAATTATCAAAACTAAGTATTTTATAACCAAACAATTAGATAGTACCATTTAAACAGCAGTGATCTATTTGTGTTACCCTCAGCTGTACATATATACAAGATATATCTAGATAACAACTATATCTCCTTTACTCATAGCTATAGGTTACTCAAGTGTAATGCAAGTCCTCTCATATATACAAAAAACTAATTATCTAATTCCAATTCTTATAGTATATATAACTAAACTATTTGAGGATCCTGTATAAGTGAAGGTCCAATCAGAGAGATGCTCACAGTGTTTAACTAACAATAACAAACATGATATCAAAGACAAACTATTGTTATGCAACATATCTGCAAATGATCAAAAATTATAATTATACCAATAGTTAAATCACAAGGTCATTTCGCGAGATTTGTTTTTTATTTCTTCAATATCGTCCTTGGAAAACTTAACGTCTTCGCCGTAGATAGTAAATGGTGCCCAAACCTGCAGATCTCGAAGAATATGGTCTTCATGTTGTTGAAATATGTTCATTGCCCTCCTCAAAGCCTCACAAACCGACGTTTCGTTGCAAATTTCTTTATAGAAATTTTCCATAAACAATTGTGTACCTTCATCGTCAATAGGCCAGAGTGTGGCAAGAACGGAGCGAGCACCGGCTGCAAGAAATGCGCGTGCTAGACCAACGCATCCTTCTGAAGAGACATTCCCTCTTCCTGTTTCACAACAACATAGAACAACTAACCGGGCACTTATCGGAATTTCAATAACATCTTTTTCTCTTACAAGATACGATTGTTCTTTGGGTAAGCCTTGGCTAGTTGAATTAGGATTAGGAGCAAGAAACATTTCACCATGTTCTCCCTCCCCATGTGCGGCAATGTGAATTATGCCAGCGTTTTGAATTAATTGTAAAACTAGTTGCTTTACGGCCTTGTCTTCTACTAAGGGTTTAGCGTTAAAAAGTGGTGCAAGACATTGCGCTTCAGCTGTGGCGGATGGCAGCGGATCCAGTTTAAATTCTTTTCCACGAAAACTAACTTTGCCAATAGTTGGATTACCAACAAACAATGCAAAACCTAGACTAGCTTCATCTGATTGCTTCATGCTGGCATAAAGAGTGTGCAGAGATGGTGTTATTTGAATACTGTAATTTTGTGAGATTCAGGAACCGTTTTCATCTTTCAATGCACAAAATGGCACAAAAAACAAAAATTTGTCAGGAACAATAATCAGTTTGTTTCCTTTGATAAAATTCCTAACAGGATTGATGAGTTTCTGAAACAATAGCTGTAAAAGTCTAACCGGAGACCTCAGTTTGGCAACGTCAACAGCCAGTTCGTAACGTTGCACTAAATTCTTGATTTTTGACTCAGAATCTTGGCGTGTGTTGGGAAGAAATATGCTTTCGCAAGACTGGGCCTTTTTGGAAAGTATATTTTCAGAGTTCTCTAATTCACAATTTTCCGACCTTTTATTGGAATCAATAAATTTCTCATTCACTAACATCTGGCTCCATGGTATTTCCGCAATGTTATGACGACTAGAAGAAGAATTTGAACTTAGTTTAAACAAGGAGGAATCACGCTTTAAAGTAACAGAATAAGTCTGAAGCATCATTTTCAAAAAATCGAAAATATAATTCTCAGGTAAATTCAGGTCATTATTTCCTTCCAAAACAATGAGTTTAATATCATCCACGCCATTTAAAACCCATATATGGAGAAACTTATAATCATCAAAAGAGTAGAATAAAAGAGTGGAACTATGTTTCTTAAGCAGGATACCCTTCTCAATATTGTCTATTCCCAATTTCTCTTCATTTTTGTCAATATTTTTCCAGGTCTAACATGTATAATTGACCATGTCATCAATGACTGATTTCTCTCGTTTCTCGATAAAAGCATGCAGTGCCTTTGCCTTTCCAAGATCAATAACTAACAATGCGGCTTCAATGCGTGTTAACAAAAAAAAACAATGCATTAGAGTCACATATCGTTGGAAGTATTCACTAGTGAATGATATCTTATTTTTATCAATGCTCAAGTCGAATAAAATATTATCACCACACACAACAGATCTCCTAAGAAATGACACAGCGTTTTTTAAGTTTCTCAAATCTTGCATTTCGCGAGCTACAGACAAATACAGTGACAAGTAAGATTTCCCTATGTTTCCTAAAGAAATGCATTCCAAACGTCGATCACCAATTTCTAAACTAATATTAAATGTTTGTTCAAAACATTTAAGAGATTTTTGAAAGTGCCCCATCTTAGAATATGCATTCCCTAAATTTCCATTATCGGTTGCTATTCCTGACCGATCTTCTATTACAGTGTTGATTTCTAGACCCTTATTGTAATAGTGAATAGCTTTTTCATACTGCCCCAAATTAAGATAGGCATTCCCTAAATTTCCATTGTGATTTGCTATTCCTGACTGATCTCCTATTTCAGTACTGATTTCTAGACCTTTATTGTAATAGTGAATAGCTTTTTTATATTGCCCCAAACAACGATAGGCATTCCCTAAATTTCCATTCTCACTTCCTATTCCTGACCGATCTCCTATTTCAGTACTGATTTTTAGACTTTCATTGTAATAGTGAATTGCCTTTTCATACTGCCCCAAACTAAGATAAGCAATCCCTAAATTTCCATTGTGACTTGCCATTCCCGACCGATCTCCTATTTCAGTACTGATTTCTAGACCTTTATTGTGATAGTAAATAGCTTTTTCATACTGCCCCAAACAACGATAGGCATTCCCTAAATTTCCATTCTTACCTGCTATTCCTGACCGATCTCCTATTTCAGTGCTGATTTTTAGACCTTCATTATAATAGTGAATAGCTTTTTCATACTGCCCCAAACAACGATATGCAGTCCCTAAATTTCCATTGTTATTTGCTATTCCTGGACGATCTCCTATTTCAGTGCTAATTGCTAGACCTGTATTATAATACTGAATAGCTTTTTCATACTGCCCCATACTCGAATAGACAATCCCTAAATTTCCATTGTTACTTAATATTCCTGACCGATCTCCTATTTCAGTGCTAATTGCTAGACTTTTATTGTAATAGTAAATGGCTTCTTCATACTGCCCGATACTCACATAGACACTCCCCAAATTTCCATTGTCCCTTGCTATTCCTGACCGATCTCCTATTTCAATGTTGATTTCTAGACCTTTATTATAATAGTGAATAGCTTTTTTATACTGCCCCAAACGATGATAGACAATCCCTAAATTTCCATTGTTACTTGCTATTCCTGACCGATCTCCTATTTCAGTGCTAATCGCTAGACCTTTATTGTAATAGTAAATGGTGTTTTTATACTCTGCCAACATTAGATGCGCATTTCCTAATATTTCGCAACAGTTTGCTTTGCATGATTTGTCTTTAAGTTCATCTGCAATCTTTTCAGCTCTTAGGGTATATTCTATTGCTTTACTATAATGTGAAGTATTAAAATATATTCTTGCAATTCTAAGAAGAATAGTCATTCTTGCACTCTTTCCCTTAACTGAATTATTTAATAATTTTTCGAGCTCAAGATAGTACTTCAACATATTCGACGATTCTCCATTTCCATCACATTTTCGAGTAATCAAGGATAACATTAATCCTTTCAACATTAAGTTACCTTGAAGAAGTTCAATAGATCTATCTACTATGTACGCTGAGTCATCCTTTCTTCCTTTTTCTTGTAGAATTTTTGCCGTCTCAGCAACGAAATCAATAATCATTTTAATGTTTCTGTTTCTTGCTTGAAAAATCTGTTTTCAGTTTAAAAATATTTATATAGCAAAAAAGCTACCAAAACGTGTGCAACAGAGGTTTGTACTAAACCGAGGTTTGGTAGAGATAGAGTAGAGGGTGGGGTAAAGAATCAAATTGAGCTAGAGTCAAAAAAAAATTGTCGCCTTCTAAACTAAACGCTAAAACGACAGGTAAACAAGTTGCTACAAGGCTGTTGCAACATGCCGTTACCGGGAGGCATTTGCACTGGTTGTTTCCAGTTTGCTAACATGTCTGTAACAGATTGTTGACAACTTGCAACAAAGTTGATGACTTCAACGGACTTGTGACAGATTGTTGCAACAACTTGTTACCACTTTGCACTTAACATGCAAATTGCTCAAGGTTCAACAAGAAGCTTGCATTGGCTTGATAAAATTACAACTAGCTTGTTAAGAACTTGTAAACAAGCTTGCTACAAGCTTGTTGCAAACTCATCTTATCAACAAGGTGTGAGATTTTTACGGGTGTAGATTTGTTGAAACGAATATAGGAAAGAAGGAAAAAGGAAGGAAAGGAAGAAAATAAATGAGTGAATGAATAAATGAATGAGTGAATAAATGAATGAACTGAAATGAATAAATGAATATAAAAAAATAAAATAGATTTTTTGCCTGTTTTTGAAATAGTTCTAAAAGCAGTGCTGATATTTAAGTTACTTACTTCACGGCGCATTTTTCTTGCATTAAAACTTTCTTGAGCAGACGCCATTTTTGTATACTGGCAAGATAGTTTTTAACTGCAAAGAAGCAGAAATACGTGAACAAAATCAGGTCAACAAACTGAGAACTACGTAATATGTATAGGTTAGTTACTAAGACTAGAATAGCTGATAACCAACTGACTTAGTTCATTCATAATATAGATGATATCCATTGCTTTTTAACAAAAGAAAGTATTCTAGTTTTAAAGCAATATGGTAGGTCATTTAATATGTCAAGGCAACTAACCTATATATTAGTTCACGATCACCTCGGTTTTCTTTGATGTACCACGGTTGTTTATTTATAATAATTACTCCCAACCACACATAAATCAAGTTAATGCCAAGTTAATATATATTAGCCCGGGCCAGTTAACTTGATTTATGCGTGGTTGGGAAAATAAGGGTTAATCAATGATCAATCTCTGTGATAATGAACTCAATATCTCAGTTTTCTTAGCCAACGTCTGTGATCTTGAACTAATTAAGGCCTGTGCTAATCGTCGCATAATAGACGAATTTAATTGACGAATTTAATTTGAATTAACTTCGTCGGTAATGCGACGTAAATGCGACGTCGAGTTAAACGTCGAATTTCAGTCGAATTTAATTGTTTTTACTTGGACCCGTGGAACCTGAAAACAATTCTTGAAAACATGGCAGCGAATTGTCACAGATAGAAGAGAAACATTTAATTCGATGCGACGATAATTCGTCGTGCAACTCGAACACGCATTGTCGTCGCATCCACCTGACTCAGATGAATTTACTTCGTGAGTCGAATTTAATCGAGTTATACGTCGCAGTTTCGTCGAATAAAATTCAAACAATTAAATTCATGTGAATTAAATTCGTTGATTGTGCGACAGTAGATTACCCCGGACATATGGGATCGGAAGTGACGTCATAGGGGTGTGCGCACAGGCTGACGTCACAGGGGTGTGCGCAAGGCTGACGTCACAGGGGTGTGCACCCAGGGGTGACGGCATCATTTTTGCGCACGTACGCGTACGTACGCACATGTACGCGATATCATCAAATTCCCCGTAAATTCTTTTTTTCGGAATAAAGAACACACTGCTTATAGCTTTCATAGAGATACCATTACTACTGCATAAATATGGATACGAAGATTACGGAATGCCGAACTATAGCCGAACTAACAAGTTTGGAAAACATGTATGTCTTGAGCGAGTACGAACAGGGTTTAGTGTTTGAGAGGAAAGTGGAATTAATTACTCGTTCGCTCGAGTGGGGAGTCGAAAATGAACAACTTGGGTTAACAGCAAACCTTACGGATTCCTGGACACCAGAACAAAGACAACAGTTTTTGATGGACTGGCAAGATGATGAGACATTGCTACAGAACGAACGATTAGGGCTCGCTTCAAACCATATGGATTCCTGGACCCCTGAACAACGAGAAAATTTCATGATGGATTGGCAAGACGACGAACCTTTACTACAGACTGGCCGTGGGGAGAGGAGATCAATCGACGACGTAGACGATGGTGCAAGTACACCTGAACAGGTTAGCGATAATACCTTGCTCATTTGCTCATATTAACTGCTCTGAGCACTTGCTCATTTGCTCATAACTGCTCTGAGCACTTGCTCATTTGCTCATAACTGCTCTGAGCACTTAGCTTGCTCATTTGCTCATAACTGCTCATGAGCATTTGCTCATTTGCTCATATGGCCCGATCAGGCCCGTTTTGGCCCTATAAGGCACTACACGGCCCGATGGCCCGTTTGCTGACTAGACGTCCTAACCTGGGCAAGCCCAGGCTTGTCATGCTCCAGGACTTATTATTGCTTAAAAAATGAAACAAGACACAATACAATTTTGATAAATTTTTATTTCACATAAGCGTTACATCGATTCACTGATCATCATCACTATCTGAAAAACGTCCTTGATCTTCTAAAAGCTGTTTCAAAAGAAACTTTCTTTTGTCAACCGCTGCAGATAAAGCTTCATCAGGATCAAACGAGTCTTCGTTCACAAGTGTCTGCTTCGTTTTCATGATCTTTCCATGCACAGGATCCTTTTTAAGTGCTTTCATCCAACGTAAATTATCCACGTAAACGTCAGCGAATTCTTTCTGAAGTTTAGGGAGAATTTTTTCAAAGGCTTTCTGCTTAGCTACACTTTCTTCTTGCCCTTCCATTTGCAACGTTTTTAATAGTTCATCATATTCTGGCCGAACCGTCACTTTTGCATCGTCAATCATGGTTGCCCAAGGATCAATCTCTTCCTTTATTTCACCATCATCTTCGGAACTCTGACTGTTTTCATCATACGACGAGCTTGACATTTCTTCATCAGATTCCATATCAGGCTCCTCAGTGTCAGTGTGTTCCCTTGACGGACAATCATCGTTTTCGTGCCGTCTTAGATTATAGCCTTTACTAAACATTTTCCCACAATATTGGCAGTTCATTCTTTCAGCTCAGACAACCTGTAAATGACGAGTAGGGACGGAAAGTCCTTATTAATAAACACCACTTGATTTTTGGACTAGGAATTTCTTTCGTCCATGCTTTCTATAGTTATTTCAACTTTAGCAACCGGTTTTTGTCGATCATTCTCTAACGCATTTAATCTTGCTTGAGTAAGATATGGCTGCCCTTTCTCGCGAGAAAGTTGATGAACATCAGCCAAATGGTTGGATAGCTTTACCAAACTTTGTATCCCACATAAGGGACAATCTTTACGTCTTCGTGGCATGTTTCGAAATGAAGTTCTCTGATTCGCAAGCGCGTGTAATATAACTCATAAAATGACATTTAGACGTCTAGTCAGCAATCGGGCCATCGGGCCGTATAGTGCCTTATAGGGCCAAAACGGGCCTGATCGGGCCATATGAGCAAATGAGCAAGTGCTCATGAGCAGTTATGAGTAAATGAGCAAGTGCTCAGAGCAGTTATGAGCAAATGAGCAAGTGCTCAGAGCAGTTATGAGCAAATGAGCAAGTGCTCAGAGCAGTTAACATGAGCAAATGAGCAAGGTATTATCGCTAACCTGTTCAGATGTACTTGCACCATCGTCTACGTCGTCGATTGATCTCTTCTCCCCACGGCTAGTCTGTAGTAAAGGTTCGTCGTCTTGCCAATCCATCATGAAATGTTCTCGTTGTTCAGGGGTCCACGAATCCATATGGTTTGAAGCGAGCCCTAATCGTTCGTTCTGTAGCAATGCCTCATCATCTTGCCAGTCCATCAAAAACTGTTGTCTTTGTTCTGGTGTCCAGGAATCCGTAAGGTTCGCTGTTAACCCAAGTTGTTCATTTTCGACTCCCCACTCGAGCGAACGAGTAATTAATTCCACTTTCCTCTCAAACACTAAACCCTGTTCGTACTCGCTCAAGACATACATGTTTTCCAAACTCGTTAGTTCGGCTATAGGTCGGCATTCCGTAATCTTCGTATCCATATTTATGCAGTAGTAATGGTATCTCTATGAAAGCTATAAGCATTGTGTTCTTTATTTCGAAAAAAAGAATTTACGGGGAATTTGATGATATTGCGTACATGTGCGTACGTACGCGTACGTGCGCAAAAATGATGCCGTCACCCCTGGGTGCACACCCCTGTGACGTCAGCCTGTGCGCACACCCCTGTGACGTCAGCCTGTGCGCACACCCCTATGACGTCACTTCCGATCCCATATGTCTGGGGTAATCTACTTGCGACGTTTATCGCAACCCTAAGTATAGTTACCTCAACCGCAGTCGCGTTCGCTAACTACCCTATACTTAACCCCGGCGCACCAATGAGAATTGATACCTAAATAGACCTCATTCCAAAATAGACACCAAATTAAGATTCTTTTCTACACATACAAGAGGTCACTCAGAGACTGAGTATATACCTCCACCAGTGGGTTATTATTACTACACAGGTATGAATGAATAAAATGCTTGATTGCACTCGTACCAAAATTATGCAAAAATGTTTGCATAAAAAAAGGATGAGCACAATCAAGCATTTCTTCTTCACAGAGAATCTTGTGGTCAGATTTTTATTAATTTCTCATCCAAATTTCAACCAAAATTTTGTGGATATCCTGGTGACAAAGAGACAGACGGACGGAAGGACGGACAGAGAGAGAGAGAGAGAGAAATATTTATTTGCATTCGGAGTTTCTTCAGTTTTTTACAAAACTGCTTTCCAAGAAAGCCGACGATATTTAAAAAGTTTTTAAAAAGTGAATTTGAGGAAGCAAGTGATGAGAGAGATTTCTTAAAATTATTAAGACTAATTTCACATCTCATTTGACTTGGTAATTCGTTCCAGATTTGTACGCCTCTATAAATAAACGTCTTTTTCAAATACTCAGTGAGTGGTTTTGGTAAGACGAGTGACATTTCTTTATTTCGTAATGCATAAGTATTATCTAAGGTATAGATTTTAAAATGGTCTCGTAGGTAAGAGGGTGCCATATTATTTAATACCTTATACATCATTATTGTCATGTGTTCAGCACGTGAATGGCATAGCCTTTTCCAGTGCAGTTACAGACAGACAGACAGACAGACAGACAGACAGACAGACAGACAGACAGACAGACAGACAGACAGACAGACAGACAGACAGACAGACAGACAGACAGACAGACAGACAGACAGACAAAAAGCGAGACAAAAAGAGAGACAAAAAGAGAGACAGACAGACAGACAGACAGACAGACAGACAGACAGACAGACAGACAGACAGACAGACAGACAGACAGACAGACAGACAGACAGACAGACAGACAGACAGACAGACAGACAGACAGACAGACAGACAGACAGACAGACAGATAGTAGAGAGAGAAAGACAGACAGACTGACAGACAGACAGACAGACAGACAGACAGACAGACAGACAGACAGACAGACAGACAGACAGACAGACAGACAGGCAGGCAGGCAGGCAGGCAGGCAGGCAGGCAGGCAGGCAGGCAGGCAGGCAGACAGACAGACAGCCAGCCAGACAGACAGACAGACAGACAGACAGACAGACAGACAGACAGACAGACAGACAGACAGACAGACAGACAGACAGACAGACAGACAGACAGACAGACAGACATGGCGAACATTGCTACTTACTTACCAGGCTGTACTATTCTGCAAAAACACAATTTTACATCGAAAGGAGAGTTATGTATTTGAAAAGAAATTTTCCATCATATAAGGACAGTAAGTCGATTCATATTCACAATTTGCATGTATCCACCAGAGACTGTGACTTGGGACTATTTCAATGCTGTTGTACAATACCTTTACAAAGAGAGCATTGCTTAGATTTAAAGAACATTCGTGGCGGTGCTGGACATTTTATGCGTGTTAATTTAGTAGTACACTAGTTAAGAAATAGAAATAGAAAGTATTTTCTTTTCCATAAAGTTATAGAAACATTCGTGGTTTTGAAAACACTTGTGTGGAAACACTCGCCCTGCGGAATCTCTGTTCCCACAGTAATTTTTCGTTTCCCCAAACTTCCTCTCATGTTTCTATAACTCTACAGAAACACGGAAAACGTTTTCCGAGAAAAAAAAGATTAAGGCGCATAAATGGCTTATATTATGTGGTGTAATTGTTGACATATTGGGTCGTTCCAGAAAAGATCCATACCCCCTCCCCCCTGAGGAAATGTCAAATGGGTCCCACCCTCTTAGGACATCCAGAGACAAGTGAACACCCCTCTCCCCGGACAGCGAAAGCTAAAATTACATCCTCGCGGTTTTTTGAAAAATGGTTTAATTAGTTCTGCGAATACAGCCACCTCACATCGGGCGATCGTGGCAAAATGACCTCTGCGAGTCGAGAGTAAACAATCATTTCATACAGATGACGTAAGTTCGTCCTGAATAGAAAGGCTCATCGCAGACAACGCTCACACCAAAATCAACGTCAATGCTCAGTTTCTGTCTCAAATTCCAAAGCGAAAGCTTAGTTATTGCCAAACAAAGGAAAACGGATAGCTGTTCTTCTCACTACTAGTTCGATTTGCGATAAATTGCAAGATTTCCTATCGAAATCGAATGATTTTCCAGTCATCAAGCGGGACTTCCTGTCCAGGTTGAATATTCTTACGGTTGAGTGAAATTTGAAATGTAGGTTGCTAAGGTTACGATTCAACAGGAAGTCCCGCTTGATTTTGACTGGAAAATGGCTCATTGATATTTCTATTTTCTGTTGATATTTTAGACAACTTATATAGTTTTGTACTTGTTATGTATCGATGACTTGTTAAATCTTATTATTAAAAGTTATGTTTACTTAGCTGTTTAATATTTTGATATTTCCAACTACTCCCTCCCCCCTCGGACATCCAAAGTAAATTTTCCCCTCCCCCCTTCCGGATAGCGAAAATTTAATATAATCTTCCCCTGTTTTCCAGAGTTATAAAACACGGCTTTTAACCAATCACCCCTTGCGTTTTCGAAAATGCGATTTTATTACTAAACTCAGTAGCATAGTAGCATGACATGTTTTACAATTGTCTTTCTTCACGTGTTCGAGTCTTGTAGACCTTAAGGTTGTCTGCTTACTGTGCTCACTCTGACCTTTTAGAAATGTTACTGCAGTCATGTCAGTCATTGTTGTAGCCTTTTTAATTATCAAATTACAATATTATTATCGTGAAATCAAATGATATTCCAAGAAGACCAACTCTCTATAAACTAATCGGAAACACACATATTTCATCTTTATCGTCATTGCAAAGCAAAATAAAATAGTCTATAGTATCATTGTTCGAAATATGGCTATGTAATGTTTAATCATAAACACAAAGAACAAAGCGTATACCAGACTGAGAAAACTTGAGTTCAGAATAATAAATAACAAAACCACACAGGTTCGGATCTGCGTCACAGCGTGCTTGAAGATATGTTGTTTGCTTAATTGCTTTACTTTGCTTTGGTTTGCTTTGCTGTCCTTTACCTTGCGGTGCTTTCCTTTGCTTTCATGCTGTGTTTACTTTGCTTTGCTGTGCCGTCCTTTGCTTTTCTTTTCTTTTCTTTGCTGTGCTTTTCTTGAAGTTTGCTGCATGTGTTTTGTTTTGTTTTGCTTTGCCTTGTTTTGCCTTGTTTTGCTTCGCTGGGCTGTGCTTCGCTTTGCCTTGCTGTGCTTTACCATACAGAATACAGACGCAACAATTTTCAGTTCAGTGGTCAAAAGCAACATTAGCAGAACTGTCCATTCCTTTTATACTTAGAAATAATTTAGATAATAACCACATTCAAAATTATTTATCTCTATCAGTGACAATCACCACATTAACCTTTTCAATCGCTTTGTTATTGTGGGACAACTTGATCTTTTTACTCTGTCTAACGCCAGACGATTTTACTCTGTCAAGGAGAGACGTCTTGGAAAGCTATGCATGAAAGACTAATGTCTCGATATTACTTCGTCTGAGTTTAACACAAATTATCTACTTACATTTGTGGAAGAAACACAGATCTCACAGAAGATGTTCCGTCCGGAGTGGACAAAATGTCAAAATCTAATGCTGTTCCGATGAATCGTGTTAAGTTCAGCTCACCAGAGTCTGCGGAGAAACTTCAGTATGTATATCTCAATAATTATCATCCAAATGCTCAAATACAGAACCTGCGTCCTTGACGAGCAGAAGAAACTGATAAGCTGTGGTATCGTGTGTCGAGCATACGTAACAAAAACTGACCAATAGCTGCATGTTATTACAAGTACATTATGAAATATTATCATCATGTATATGATGTAGTCGGGAGTTTCCCGAGCTAAGAATGGACTTTCCCTCGAAATTTTAGTTAAGCTTGCAAACGCTTAAAAAATGAATACGACAGAATAATAATGCTACATTATGTTTTTCCCATGCTAGTAAAAGAAAATACAGTCAAAATATAGAGAATTAGAAGAGAATGATAAGAGGAAACGGGCAGAGAGACATTGTACACGTCTGAACAGGTTTTAGTTATTAGCCAATGGCAATACGTGATTGGTAACCAAGGTGATAATGACATGTGAGAGAACATCGGATCTTTCCTGATTTCATATGGAGTGACAGAATATAACAATTAATATAATCAAAATATAGTAAGGTTTGATATACTGCCGAAACAGGGAACGTAGGTCTCTAATGTTTCAAGCGAAGGCTTTTCGTCAGAGAGAAACGTGAGCCTGACGAAGGGCCTTCGCTCGAAACGTTAGACTCCTACGTTCTCTGTTTTGGCAGTATATCAAATCTTACTATATTTCGATTGTTGTTTCAACACTGCCTATGCAGACGCTACTTTTATTTCACTATTTGGATTATAACAATTAAAAGCTGTGTTTCTATAACTCTATGGAAAACATGAAAAGATTGAATGCCATCAAATACACCATCATTACGCCACACAATAATATAACAATTATAACAATTACAATACTTCTTATATGCATGATAAAATTACTACATTCTGATTGGTTCAGAGGAGTACAAATACAATTATTTTATTAATTGTACTGCAGAACAATTAATAAAAATAGAGAAGGCCCTGGGAATGATGTTGACATAAAATTCAAAATGTCAGCCAATTCTGCAAAGGAAAGTTTTCAAGTTTTCACATTTCCAACGACTTGTGGTACACTCAACCTCGTTCCCAGACCCTTCTCACGCGGGCCGTGAGATTGGTGGTACACTACGAACTAAAAATTCCATGTAAATATTTTGAAATGGGTACAGAAAACACCCAGAGTAAAAATGTTTCTTGTCAAGTAATGAAACAAGATGTTTTTAAAGGTGTTAGTGAGTGAGAAGGGTACGGGTTGTAATTTTGTCATGCATATAATAAATGAGTAATCATATGATTTTGCTCATACAATTAAGGGTTTACATTACTCGTGATATTTGAAAATTATGCCAAATTACAATTTTGGCAAAATTTTCAAATATCACTTGTAGTGTAAATCCTTAATTGTAAATCATGTTTACCTATACATACATATATGTAATGTATATGTAATATCAGCATATCCTCTCATTTCGAAATGATGATTGTCGTCATTTGTGAGATGTCGTTGAATTAACAATAATCATCATTTTAAAAAAAGAATTCCCTCCCCCCAAACCCCCAACTCAACCCCCACCTCTAAACCTGACCCTAACCCTAACCACAACCCCCCTGACAACCCTAACCCTAACCACAACCCCCCCCCCCCGTTGGTATTTTTTGTAAGTGTTTGTTTCACTTATGACAAATATATAATTCAATGATCTATACTTACACAATGAGATGATACACCAATAATAACTACTCCCCTTCACCAGCTCACACGAATGTGCCCGGCCCTTAGGACACCGGGAGGCGGTTTAAAAGTAGGAGTCGCTATAAGATAAGAAATATTTATTAGAAACAATATAACATGTTCATGCAAATGAAAAAAACATTTCAAATACCGATATATAAAGCACGCTACGGCTTGTGCACTCTCGTGTACGTCATTTGCCTTTGTATAATCTCGTGATCTATTTTCAGCTTATTTAGTGACCTTGACTAACTCAATAACAACACCATATAAGGAGGACAATATCAATAACACACAGTATAAATAAACCTTCTTTACCGAGAATCTCAGTACTAGAACTGAAGATGCCTCGACGTAGAAGAAGAAAGCCAGACAAAGACAATACCTTGATCCTGACTTTGACTATGTTATGGACTATTAACTGATGTGTGCATGAACATGTTATATTGTTTCTAATAAATATTTCTTATCTTATAGCGACTCCTACTTTTAAACCGCCTCCCGGTGTCCTAAGGGCCGAGCACATTCGTGTGAGCTGGTGAAGGGGAGTAGCTATTATTGGTGTATCATCTCATTGTGTAAGTATAGATCATTGAATTATATATTTGTCATAAGTGAAACAAACACTTACAAAAAATATCTTTATACTATAAAGCACGCTTCGGCTTGTGTACTCTAAGTACACAAAACCTGTTGGGGGAAAATGGTTTGCGCTAGTAGATCGTACTCTGGGTCCCCCCAGTTAATGTTCTGGGTCACCATCCAGATGCTTTTCTACGGATCCCAACAAAATGAAAAAAACATTTCAAATACCGATATATATATATATATATATATATATATATATATATATATATATATATATATGTATTATATTATATATTATATTATATTATATTATATTATATTATATTATACTATACTATACTATACTATATTATATTATATTATATTATATTATATTATATTATATTATATTATATTATATTATATTATATTATATATTATATTATATTATATATTATATTATATTATACACATTATTAACATTCACACATTATATATATATATATATATATATATATATATATATATATATATATATATATATATATATATATATATATATATATATATATATATACGTTTGAATTTGTGTTCTCTGGATTTAAGTTTTTTAAAGTTTGAGCTTTCAACTCGGTCCTTCGAGTCTTCGTCAGAAATAAGGTGGTTAGAGTTTGGGTTCTTCGTTTATATGATTTAAATTTTGTTGTGATGTGCGATCCGAGCGTCTGATTGGTTTGTTGTTTTTGGTAGATTTTTGATTGGTTGGTGTTTCCAGTGGTTGGTTCTGATTGGTTATTACTTTACAGGAGATCGAATGTTGAGTGTGTTTTAGTTGATCGTAGATAGTAGGTATTTCAACGTGTCTGTTACATGTGTTTTTTTTCTGTGCTGTACCATACTTCTTTGAACTCGCGGGCATGTCTTGTTGAGGCTTGGCCTAAAGCTCAAACTTTAAAAACCTTAAATCCAGAGAACACAAATTCAAACACATTACGCTTGGATTACAAATCTTTAAATCATATATATATATATATATATATATTTCTAAACATCATTAATAATTCATGAGGAAAATTCAAAAGAAATTAATCTTTAATCAGTGCCTTTATAGTATGATATAAACCTTTATAGTTTATAGTGTGACATAGACACTGATGTTTTATTAATCAGGTCTATATCACATATATAGACACATGAGGTCTATATCACATATATAGACACTTGTCCCTCAACAATCTCGACAATGGTATGCTGGTAGCAACCCCATACGAGAGGGAGAGGCAACTTTTAGTTGCAAACAAGCTGATTCTTAAATGAGGACTTTATTCCTGTTTGCCTTGAATACAAATGTGGGACTCTTTTGTATCACAGCGCATGCTCCAATCAGCAATATGATAATTTATAGCCTCCCACATTCGGTGATTGACTTGCTTTGTTATAACCTTAGGTACTTTATGATGATGGTTTAGAAGTTATTTAAAAACCTCGTCATCATGCTTTATCACTGTATATTGACACTAACCTTCAGGTCACATCTATATACAATGATAAAGCACTGAGGTGGTTTTTAAATATTACATATATATATACTGCGGATTCAGATTGAGCATTTAACAGCAACATTTGTTGCGTTTGTTGCAACAGTTAATTAAGATGTTTCCAGGCAAAATGTCAGATGTTGCTGAGCGGGACTTACAATGTTCTGTCAAAAAATATCAGCGTTGCATGTGAATTTACTAAGAACCTGTAATCTCCACCCAGCAACGTCTGACATTTTGCCTAAAAATGATGTTTTTTGCACTCAAAAATCTCAGCTAGGCCTCGACCAACTCTTACAATTTTTTCGTGCTCTCCCAATTTCCCGCGTGCATCCATAACTCGATGGAGCATGCTAAACCATGAGCCATTTCATAAATATATATATATATATATATATATATATATATATATATATATATATATATATATATATATATATATATATATATATATATACAGTGGGTGCCAAAAGTATCAGTCCAGTCCCAATTTTTGCCAAAAATTCAAGAAAAGTGTATCTTCTGAAAAATAAACTTGCATTAGCTACTTGAACATGGGCATTGAGATGTGCAATGTCTCCCACATTTTGTCCTTGAAATATTTTGCCATATATAATTTCAAAATAAGTTTATCTGATTCTCTACACGCATGTACGTCAAGGATGGCTAAAGATCTAAGTGAAGGAGCTAGAGGAAAAATTATTGCTCTAAGTAACGAAGGTTTCTCACAGCAACAAATTGCTGCAAAGATGGGAGTGTCAAAAGGTGCTGTGCAGCGAACCGTGGAAAGGTTCAGAAAAACTCAATCCTATTCCAACCTACCGAAGTCTGGGAGACCAAGGTTACTACACCACAAGAGGATCAATTTATAAAAGTAACATCTTTGCGTAATATAACAGCAACTGCTGGTAATATTCAATTGACAATTAACACCACCCAAGAGAAAACAAACAGCAAAACAACAGTAAGAAGTAGATTGGCTGCAAGTGGTCTGAAATTACGCAAAGAAGTTACTTTTATGAACTGATCCTCTTGTGGTGTACGTAGTACACCTGTATATATATATATATATATATATATATATATATATATACATACATACATACATACATACATACATACATACATACATACATACATACATACATACATACATACATACATACATACATACATACATACATACATACATACATACATACATACATACATACATACATACATACATACATACATACATACATACATACATACATACATACATACATACATACATACATACATTAAAATTGATGGTAAGCATTGAGCACACATTTAGTGTATATATATAACTCACCAATCGAAAAACCTCCTTCCACCTAAGCTTAACATCTGTAATATAATATAAGTCTTTCTACTTGATTCTGTTATTTGCCTATATTAGAAATCTGGACAAACTCATATTATATAAATCATATTATAACTTACCTTTAGTCAGTCAGGCCTTCTGTATACTGTAATATCATGATTTTGAAAACAATTTAGAAAAGACAGCACTCAGTGTCCAACTTCTCAAAGCTTGGATAGTTTTAAAAACATTTCATTCAACGAATACATCAAAACATTCACTCATAACATCTTCTAAACGTCTTTCAGGTACTTTAGTGGCAAATATTAAAACACAATTCATTTTATAATTCATCAAGATGCTTTTGATAAATTTAAGTCATGGTCGCCAAATTGTTGAAGTAAAACACAGCTACCCCAAGCTACATATTTGAAATTGGTTCTATGTTTTTAATTGTTTATAACAATTCTCTGAATCAAAATCAAGCAACAATTATCAAGACAAAAAAAGTGAAAAGTAAGAATTGATTTCCAATTCTAGTTTTAATATAATGACCAATTTTCCATATGTTTTAACAATTCATAGCATTATAAAAGCAGTTATAATCAAATACTGATAAAAGTCATGAAGTACATGAGCTTGAAGAACTGTGGAAAACTTGAATGAACGTCTTTCAAAATCCGTAGAAGCATTTGATCTGCGCTCTTTGAGTTTTGTTAGCCAATCAGAATAAATGCTTAATATATAGACCTTATTCATAAATGGCCGACGATTTAATATCCTTTTATGTGTATATAAATTAGCCCCTCTGACCTTGTTTTTAGAATAAAGATTCTTTTTAATTTCGCGCTTGAAAACGAGTTCAGAGGGGTTAATTTATATGCACATAAAAGAATATTAATTCCACGGCCACTTCTGAATATGGGCTATTCCACATGATAAAATTTCCACTGTATCACATCTTTTCAATTTTACCAAGACCTTTTTTAACATACAAGTTGAAGGAGGCAAGGCCCTCCACCCAGCCCCCCTCCTCGCTTGAGCTTCCCCCTTACGAATTGATCCCCCCCCCCCCCCCCCGCCCGCCAGAGAAAGTTCCTTTTCGCTGAAGTACAAACAAACGAACAAAGAATTAAGCGATAAGGATATAAAAGGAACATTTTGGACTTAGCTTTCGAGAAGGAATACCTATATAATTAACTCACCCGCAGTTTTTGTTTCAAACTTTTGAAATTAAAATGCTTAAATATAAGTAACAATCTTGTCCAGCATTTCTATTGATGATATTAACTGTTCTTTCACTAAAATTAATGGACCTAATAAATGTTTTCATGGGACAGTCCTAACCCACTAGGCAGTGCACTGTAACAGCAGCATTAATATGTTTGGCATGCTGATGAGTTCTGGTACGGCAAAGCAGTCAGAAATGTGTTGTATTTTAACTGGTTTCGATGACATTTTATAACCTTCAGTGTTCCTAAAAATCACCTTATCGAATGCAGGAAATGGTATTTCCGAGACTCTAAATTTTAAATTTTCGCCGGGGGCATTTCCCCAGACCACCCCTAAAAGGGTCCTTTTTAGTGAATGCCGCACCCCGAAGACATTCCTTAAAAAGGCCTTGATTTTCTAAATGTTTCGACAATTAAAGTGTCTATGAAGTGAAAATTATTATTCTCTTAAATAAAAGAACTCTCAAAATAACAATGTAACATCTTTTGCAGATCTTCGTTTCCGTGCCTCGTTGTTGAGATATTTCAATTTTTTTGATATGCAAATTAAACACTTTGACGTCACACGTGTATAATGAGTTATCAGAGAAGGTTCGGTATCTTTGCTATTATCAAACGAAATCAATTAAAAATCTGTATGTCTAATGCTGTATGCGAAATAGGCGCACAGGATCGGCTTCGAAGTGATTTCGTTTGATAATAGCAAAGAACTTTCTCCGATAACTCATTATACACGTGTGATGTCAAAGTGTTTAATTCGCATATCAAAGAAACTGAAATACCTCAACAACGAAGCACGGAAACGAAGATCTGCAAAAGATGTCACGTTGTAGTTTTAAGAGTTCTTTCATTTAAGACAATAATAATTTTCACTTCATAGGCACTTTAACAGTATTATAAAACCCGTGATAATCGAATACTGATAAAAGTCATTTAGAGAATGGTTGCACCCACTCAGCCAATCCCTATCGAGTATTTCAACGCTATATATATTCCATAGTGTTTTGATTCACCAAGATTAGACATACTAGTGAGCTCTATATAGAGTCCACTGCAAAGATCTTTTGTTTTCTTCTGTCATAGCACAGTGAGCTCTCTATAGAGTCACTAATGAGTTCAATAGAGTCACTAATGAATTCAATACAGTCACTAATGAATTCAATATAGAGTTACTGTACTAATGAATTCAATAGAGTCACTAATGAATTCAATAGAGTGACTAATGAATTCAATAGAGTCACTAATGAATTCAATAGAGTCACTAATACATTCAATAGAGTCACTAATGAATTCAATAGAGTCACTAATGAATTCAATAGAGTGACTAATGAATTCAATAGAGTCACTAATGAACTCAATAGAGTCACTAATGAAGTCAATAGAGTCACTAATGAAGTCAATAGAGTCGCTAATGAATTCAATAGAGTCACTAATGAATTCAATAGAGTCACTAATGAATTCAATAGAGTCACTAATGAATTCAATAGAGTCACTAATGAATTCAATAGAATCACTAATGTAGTCTATATGTATAGGAAATCGTATGGTTTCGAGTGCTATTCGGGATTAATTCAAACGAGTGCGTTTTCAAAGAGTTTCAAAATTGCACGGTAGGGCGAGTTTGAATTAATCCCGAATAGCACGAGAAATCATACGATTTCTTGTTAATAATACAAAAGCAAAAATTCGAACAGACACTACGTTTTTATTTGCGTTTAATGAGAAGTTCGTAATTAACAAGCATTTCGTTGGCTTCTACACGACAAGCTAGAGACCACAATTATAAATATAAAATAAATTAATATAAATTAAAAATATAAATATAATAACTCAAAATTCAAATGGTTCATTTAATTATTCTTAAAACAATTCAAAATTGTTTATTCAGTTCGAGACAACAATGGTTTTAACTTTTAGTTCAAATAAATATTATTGAACGGAGGAAATCTAACAGTGTTTTTACTTGGATTCTGCATCAATACATGGTAGCTTTGATTTTGGACTACTTGCTGGGGATCTTGGCAGGCTTATCGGCGACTTAGGTCCGAAGTTAAAGCTGACCTGGCAGTTATGAAAGGTATTGTTATTGACCATAACACTTCTGTGGCCCTGACTACTGCTAGACATGTACGTAGGGGGGGAAATGGCAAACTATGTACCTGCTTCTGCGATTTGTGCTGACTTTGTGGATAAGTCGACGACGGCGTAGCAACTGCAATACTTGACGATTCACGGACTGTATTTCGAGCTGTATTTGGTTGGTTATTTCTTCTAGAAATTGATAAAGAAAGCTGATTCTGCTCTTCTTCATCGGCTTCGTCGTAATCGTCGATGGACTGGATATTTCGATGGCCAGTTACTTTTGCTATGGAGCACCGCTCGACTTTGTCTTTCTTTAGCTTGCTAACCACGGTCTTTCTGGCACTGTGGTTGGAAAATTTCTTGTGACTTGCTTCGAGACTTGTTCCAGATACTATGCTTTTCATTATGCTGTTGATTTTGTTTGTACCCATACGCTGATTTTTATACCACACGTCGTCACCTTGCCGTCTGTTGTGCTTTATGGCCAAATAGAAGGGGCCTGTTTTCTTTAAGTTCTCTGGACGTCTTCTTGTAAACTCTTTAAAAATCTCGACGGGGCACCTGTCACCACCAGTGGCAAACATTCTCGGCTGAAAATCGCGAACTTTAGCTTTTAGGCCACTTTGTCTTGTTTTTGTCGGACCTTCGTTGAACTGAACGTATTCGACACCATTGTCACTGACAAGCACTTGAAAGTCTTCCATCGTCATGCAGTGGTGTTTTTGGCGGCCTCTGAGGCCAAAGTGCTGAGTAATAAGCCACATGTCTTCCCAACTTCTTGCTAGTCCACAATATTTCCTCTTCATCCTTTGTCAAAGCTCGAGCTTTATTTGGTCTCTTCCCGCGACCGGCTTGGCGAAGTTGTTTTGCTTTGCCTTCTAGTACTTCCTTTGAAGTAGAAAATATTTGGTCTCTTACAATTGAATACTTGTAACCTCTCTCTTTAAGGTATCGGTCGAGGGAGACCTGCATTACACGGAGACTATCCGGCTCGTAATCGTTTCCATCTTTATTTTTCACTTCTGCATAAAAGATCTCGAGCATTTTGTTTAACTCTTCGGGTTGAAATTCTTCAATTTCTTTTTCGATGGCTTTGCTTTCGCCCCAGGTCTTCCACACATTGTACCAGGTTAGAGTTCCTTTTAGTGTGTTTTTATTTTTGGATTGTAAGCGCAGGTTTTCAATTTCGTTTTGGTCGGCATTTCCAAATCTCTGTCCTGTGTAAATCCCAGCCATTTTGAAAGGGAAAACGAGAGCATTTGCCTTGAGATGGCTGCCGTCAAAAACGTCTCTTCTGATTGGCTTAGCGAGGTTTTAATTGTTTTTTCAGCCAATTGGCCGCAGGTATTTCAATCTTTTGCACTTGTATTTCAACGTTTTGCACTGGTATTTCAAAAAAATTGCACTGTTCTTAACCAATCACAAGTGAGAACTTTTTGCTTTTGTATTATTATATTAATAACAAAGCAAGAAAATGGTGAGCTGCCGAGAATTTCGACAACGAAATACTGACGTTTCACGCGGAACCCTTCATTAACCTCGAGCCAACACGCTCTTGGCGTAAAGCAAGTGGGCGTAAAGCAGACAGCAAATTTTAATAATAGCGAGGGTCTTTGGTGAAAGAAAATTTCGAGTTTAAGAATATATGCAGCCCAGCAAACACACACACACATATATTGTGTGTGTGCGTGTTTGCTGGGCTGCATATATTCTTAAACTCGAA
This sequence comes from Corallium rubrum, assembly GCA_964035015.1. Lineage (NCBI taxonomy): Eukaryota > Metazoa > Cnidaria > Anthozoa > Scleralcyonacea > Coralliidae > Corallium > Corallium rubrum. The sequence goes on from CAXIUP010000034.1 coordinate 520,439, forward strand.
ATTTTCCTTCTCAGCACACACACTATATATATATATATATATATATATATATATATATATATATATAGTGTGCTGTGTATATATATAGTGTGCCTCTTCCTTTTCATACGCCTCCATTTTTTGCGAAGTCCAATTTCGTAGACGTCTGATATTTTCTCTTACTGAGTGCATATGGCTATCAGACTGTTCCACGTTATTCAATAGTCTTGGTCCAGCTCGCGTTTTTTTATTGATTGTAACATCGTTGAGCTGATGTTCAAAGCATTGAAACAAACCTCGGTTTTCGGGTCTGGCATACTCTGAAAAAGGCACTATTTCAGCACGGGTTTTTCTCCAAAGCACTCGGTTTCAAAAATAGAAAAACAAATACATTAATCATTGCCGACTTCCATTAACATTTCAACGGCGCCGTGGGAGACCTTTCAGACTCGAGCTTCGTTCCTGGGCCATAAATCGAATATACTTATATACGGCAAATCACAAACGGAAGCTTTCAGTCTGAACATACAACTTGTCCTAACTTCTAACGGCTAACTGCTGATTTCGAATTCGAACTGCAGTTTGCGGTGTGCCGTAAATGTGCGATCTATTCTTTATTATTTAAGGCCTCTAATATAGATGTATACCGTCTTGGGCAGTAATTAGTAGGACCCTTCAGAAATATATATTTTTTACTTTTAAAAAGTTTTGTCCACATTACATTATCCTGTAAGGAATCATTCTGAGGGGGGACAAATTTCCGAAGAGGGGGACATATTTCCTAGGAAATCTGTCCCCCTGGGGGGACATATTTCCTAGGAAATGTGTCCCTGGGGGGACATTTTTTTTTGGAGGGGGGGGGGGGGGGGGGGGCAAATTTACTGGGACACCTGCTTTAAGCATTCGCCGCATGGAAATTTCCATCTTTTGCTTTGGCTCTTCGTTTGGTTCACAGGACCTGGATTTGCTTCGATATCTCCAGATAGTTTTATTAGCCTAAATGTAGATATCGAATTGGCATAGTAAGGTTGCTTGCCACCAAAGTACTTCCAACTATGTCTTTAAAATGTCGCTGTTCTTGAACACACGAGGCACGGTATTTCATTCGTATAATATTTCTCACTTTCCACATTCGTCGTATGGCTTAGTTCAATATCTGACCTTCTATCCCGACTTTCAATAACACGAGAATCGTCTAGTAAAAGAAGTACTATTAAACTGATCAGAATAAACTCCGATAGGCTTGAACGGCATTTTGCAGGAGACGCCATGTACGCTCTATATTTACAATTATCAGACGAAACTAATTCGAAGGAAGCATGTGTGTGTGTTTTTCCCACAACACCAAAGTGACCAAACATGTCGAATTTCAATTAGGGACCTTAAGATATACGACGCGGCCTTAAAAAAGTTAAAAAGGAATGCATTTAAAAGAAGACACGGTACATTAGCTGCCGTATTTCATGTTTACACTTGTTTAATGCCTTCAAGACGCTCAAGTTCTTGCTAAAACGGCTTAGTGTCTGAGCTGAAGTCAACGTTAAGAAACAGCTCTCATTTCTGATCTCATTTCTCAGAAATGAGAGCTGAGAGTGGCGTTGTTCACAGAACGAGGACGGTATTGATATATCTCTTGGGATTACAAATTATTCATTCAATTTGTTTTCATTAAGAAATATTTTGTTTTTAGACATATTTTTAGAAATATTTTTGACATTTACATAATTATCAAACAAACTAAAATATCTCAAGAACGAAGCAAGGAAACGAAAAACTGCAAAAGATGTTACTCTACCATTTTAAGTGTTCTTTCAAATAAGACAAACTTAATTTTCGTTTCATACACACTTTAACCCTTTCGTGACTGGGAGCTCTCCCACTTGAAAAGTAAAATCGTCTGGCGTTAGCCAGAATAAAATACTGAAGTCCTAGAAGCAGGCTGATTCAGTCAGTCAGGAGTTAAATCATATCAAAACAACTTACAGGTAGGAAAACCTTTTTTTTCTTTTGTGGTAGGACACAACGTTATTGTATCTCCGTATTTTATTAACATACTGTATAATTTAACCGTATTAATAATCGACCGGATTTATTTACCTGCTGCGTACGTCACAAATAATTTATTAATAAATGTTGAGATCTGCCAACCAATTTCTGTTGCTTCTTTGTTACAAGTGCATACCAATCCAATGATCCAAATCGCTCAAACAATCCGACGTTCTAATTCGAAAAACCGCGTGGTGTTCAGTTGATGGATTTATAAAAGATGGATTTATAAAGTTGGACTTTGTATTTATATGGTATGGTTTTTCAACACGCATGCCATTTGCATGCGTGGAAGCACCCTCGTCCCAGGCTTTGCATGAACGGCAAATCGCGCCGTGGCTCTGGGATAAAGAGTCAATTCTCAATGTCCGTCAGCTGTTATGTCACTTTCGTCAAATATTTAACATTTAGACAACGAGAGCGATATTTCTACGAGCTGATAGTCGACGAGGCGAAGCCTCGTTGACTATCTACTCGTAGAAAACGAGGGCTGGTTGTCTAATTCTTTTAGTATAAACCATAAACAACTTTTCTTTAATGTAAAGAAGTCTTATCAAATATTGTTCCAAATTTTCAGATAGTTTTACCTTTTTGTTTGCAGAAGGCTCCCCATACAAAATGTGGTCGTTCGATGGCATATGGTAAACATGCACTCGCTTACAAAACACGAGATTGTAATTACTTTGCTTGAAAATTTGTGCGGATACACTCCATAGGCATAAGCGAATCATTTTCTTATTTGAAAATGTCAGACTGGATAATTTTCCATACTTTCGTGCCAATGTTTTCCTCACTTGCTTCAGCCTCGTACCCAGGCGCGCTAGGGAAAATTGCGAGCTAAGCGCGCAAGGGTGCGTGGGGAGGACGCGACGAGGGAAGCGCCTGGCAGAAAATGATTTCAAGATCAGATGGCCAACGATATATTCTTGACACATGCAAATGAGGAAATCAGTGAAGTACATACAACTGGCATATATACAACTGGTATACATACAACTGGCATACATACATCTCTTTATTACCCTCTAAAAATTTGTTCAAACGATGTTTAAACATTCAATTATTCATAAAAAAATTTATATAAATCATAAATATCTTCGGACTTATATACAAACAAGTAAATATGTAAATGCCATGATAATATTAAATGCTTTACAGATGCAATGATAATGATAAATTTATATAAACATGAACATCAAGTTGTCGAAAATTCGTCATCAGAAGTTAATTCTGCAAATAAAAGAAACATGTTTTAGCAATAAGTATACAAACATCACAATGGAATAAAACGACAACAAAGCAAGTAGATATTAGAGGTATCCACATGCCTAGTGAAATAATAATTTAGGCAGAATAAAATACAGTATATTAAAAGGTCCATTTAGTCGTCAAAGTGTTGATAACGATAAACAGCGAGAGGTAACCACTGATAAGGAAAATCGTCTGGTCTCATTTATGGCAATAGTAAATGAAGTATATTATCGGCGAAAATATATAAATAAGAATTACCTTCAAATGGTACTTCTTGAAAAGAATGGTCGATATCATTCATAGATTCCTCAAGGATAAATGGCCCAATGAGAAAAATACTGGAATAACAGCCCAAGTTAAGCAATGGATCGGATTCTCCAGATATCGGTCGAGATTCATCAGATATCGGTCATTTTCTGCCAGGCGCTTCTCTCTCCCGTCGCGTCCTCCCCACGCACCCCTGCGCGCTTAGCTCGCAATTTTCCCTAGCGCGCCTGGGTACGAGGCTCCACTTGCTTAAGAATTTTAGCAGACGCCATGTTTGATTTTTGCGTCTGCTCAGGACGAGCAGCGCGCTATGCTACGAGCAAGGATGTATCTTTGTATGTTTTATCCCATTTTGATGACGTTTTGTGACGTAATCAAAAGTTTATCGATCATAGCTCTTAGCCTGACGAATGTTTTCAAAAAGTACCGAAGGGAGCCCGAATTACGTGTTCGGAATGGTGTCGGAACAGACCATACCACCGAGCTGCATGTTATATACCGAATGACATCTCACAGCGAGGTTTTGTTCTTCAGTGACAGTGGCCCGTGTATTTGCTTTCTTTTGCGTTTCTCCTTCTCATACAGAGATTACTTTTCAAGGTAAGGCGACTAAAAGAATTAGTATACAGTGCGAAGGTGTTTTCTAGCTTTGTTATGAAAGAAATTATACAGTACGTACAATAAATTGTCTGTTAAAAGCTACAGAACAATGTTGCTGACACTAGTTGTCGAATCATAGCAAACGAATCATTTTTTGCCTTATGGTTGAGAGCCCCTAAGTGCCCTTAAAAAGTTATAGCTTTCATCATGGTGAATTAACCATTTTAAAGTACCAGGTTGTTTTAATTGACCCGCAGTGATCGAATTGTACGTTATTCCCTTTACATTTCCTCAAAGCAATTTGGGATTTTCCAAACAAAATTTTCATTTGTAGCTTTTTAGTTTGAAAAAAGATTCTCGACACACATGGCTGCCCTTCGATCTGACCTTCGTAATTCAGATTTCCAGATATCACTATAGTAAACACTTGTTAATCGTTGTTTGTATTCAGGTCTTTTTTGACCTAAAAATATTCGGGTAAGCTAATTCTTCTGAATACTTGTCTCTAAAAATGTTGAGTGGTCGGTTACCCACTCCAGGTGCAATATTGTGAATTTGTGCTCGTTCACCATCATCAAGAAAGTCCGTAGCTGTCAACATACTATCAGTGACTCCTGCAGGTATCTCTGCTTCATTTTCACTAAAACCATCATTTAAATTGCCAGTTAATATATTTTCACAACTATTTTGAGTGTTGCTGTTTTCATCCTGCCTTTTTTCAGATTTTCAGAATGATCTATGTGTACGTCATTACTGGTTTCATAAAAGTTCCCCCCCCCCCCCCCACCCCCCTCGGCAATTTGGGTCAAGTGTTATTTCCTCCTCTTGGTGCTTGGAAAACGTCATGTGGCCTCACGTTTAGAGACAGTGCAGAACTTTTATACTAGCTCGTCGACAAATTACTTGGTGGACTCGATGACTTTCAAATTGTTTATGACACTTCACAAAAAAAGATAATTGAACTTGCTTAATTGAACCATTATGATTGTGAACTACTGACATTCAATGTTGCACAATTTAAAACCATTAGACACTATAGCGTGGCACGGACTACCTTTACAGTTTACATTAATTCTTTCGCTGGTCTGCACAACAGTTTAGCTTTAAACCGCATGTTTGTTTATTTTGTTCGTTAGTTTACCATGGCAACACATAATTAACGTCATCATATGTTTATATAGTAAAGCAGCAATTTATAGTTCTTTATTCTGCGATGCTTTAACATTGTGTATGTAAACATATCTGTTGTTTCAGTTAGTTAAACTTCGCAATAAAAAGTGAAAATTTTGCGTGGCCTTGTTCATCAATATAATAAGTTACGAATACCAAATTACCAATTGAGATGCTATAATTAATATTAGTATCAACCAACTAGTGGTCTATAACAAATCCGGCTTTCTGATTGACTGAGCTACTAGTGGTCTATTGGTGATAGACCATAGTAGTGTTATCCAATGATAAACCTTCTTATACCTGGAATACTCCTATTCTGACCAATCAGAAGCCATGGTATATTCACGCTGCGAGCAAAACCTGGAAACTAGGCCAAACACGGCGTCCGCTAAAATTTATATACGAGTGATGAAGTCATGAAAACATTGGCCCGAAAGTAATGGCAAATTGTTCAGTTTGACATTTTTGAATAAGAAAATATCAACACCAAATTTAAAGCAAAGTAATTACAATCTCGTTTTTTGTGAGCCATTGTTTATCATGTGCCATCGAACTACTCTACATTTTGAATGGGGAGACTATTGGAAACAAAAAGGTAAAACTATCTGAAAATTTGGAACAATGTTTGATAAGACTTATTTACGTTAAAGAAAAGTTTTGTTATGGTTGATACTAAAACAATTAGACAACTCGCCCTCGTTTTCTACGAGCAGATCAGCTCATAGAAAACTCGGTCTCGTTGTCTAATTGTTAAATAGTTATGCCATTTACATTTGTACACGGTAACTTCGTGTTTTGAATTTTAGTGGTTGCTTCTTGACCAATGGTGATTATTTAACCAAAACCAATCAAATCAAATCAAATCAAATCAAATCAAATCAAATCAAATCAAATCAAATCAAATCAAATCAAATCAAATCAAATCAAATCAAATCAAATCAAATCAGACGTTGTTCAACGAACGTCAATCAAATTAACTTGTCAGGACAAACAAACTAATTTCGGTAATATTGTAGGAACACTTCTATTGCGACGACGGCAATCTTTGAGACTTTACAAGGAACGGATGAGCAAATGAATTGCAACAATATTTTAGCAACACTTCTATTCCTATTTTAACATGGCAAGTGGCCTACGCAAATTGACACAGCTAACATTCTTAAAGTAAAAACTCATAAGTCGTTGACTAAAAAATATACCAAAAACACTGCTCCATCAACAACTTCAAATTAAAAAATGTCTACAACATTTGTAAGCGCCCTTCATGCTGGGCGCCATGCACGTCGTTTAATTGTGCCACAACAATGAATACCACTAATAACAATACATACATTTACTTTCAATATAAACAATCACTACCATTGCGCCACTACTATTCTACAGGAGCAGTCGCATGCACGCAATGCGTACCTATGTTTTAGCATAGTTTCCAGGTTTTTCTAGCGGCGTCAATATGTCGTGGCTTCTGATTCGTCAGAATAGGTTATAAGAAGGTTTGTCATAACGCTACTAGTGGTCTATCATCGCGTAGACCACTAGTAGCCAATCAGAATACCGGATTTGTAATAGACCTCTAGTTGGTTGACACTAATGAAAATTATTGGACGACTGTGACGTCATTTCCGTCAAATACTGTAAGTTATTAGACCCTGACGACGTCACTACTTCAACGCGTGCAAAAATTACATTCGACTTCGGCAGATAACATTAAGATCGGTCTGGATAATTCTTGATATCATGCCATGCTTCGCCTCATTCAATAATTGTTGATTCATGCAGTAGCCAATCAGAGCATGTGTTGCTATTTATTTTATAAACACATTTTATCAAAAGTCATTGTGAAGTTAGCTAGAATAGCACACTGATCTCAAATAATAATAGCAGCAGGGAATTTTGTTAGCGCTGTTAAAAAATATCGTGGCCTCATCGTGTTTTGTGATCGTCTGAAAATGTGGAGAAGGTATGACGACCAAGATATCTTCAAGATTTACTAACAATTTGTCGGTCAACCAGAGTTTTAAACTATGTTGTCCAATTAGCGGAGACACTGACGTTCTTCTGATAGGTGAAAGAAGACATTTTAGCCAGGAAGGTGTCATTCTCGCACCCGGACCCTCGCACTCCCCCGTCGCGAAGGCTCTGGGAAACCCCGGATCTCTGCGTCGGATTCCCAACGCAGTGACGTCAGACGCATTCCAAACATTCCAAACTCGTGCTATAAACGGCCCAGATTCATGGTATAAACGGCTTGTCATTTCCCCTCCTAGGCAACAGAATCTCGTGTAAATCGTATCGTATCCATCATGAAACGCGAGGTAAACGAAGCTATGCGTTAGAAAGAATGGGACAATCTAGTTTAGTGTTAAAGAGAGAACAGAAAGATGCCATAACAGCCATCGTTCGACGTTCGCGGAGTCGAAGACACCACAGCTGTATTGCCAAGCGAATTTGGCAAATTCAATATTTATCAACTTCTTCCCCTGGTGTTTGACTAGTCTACAATCTAAAACGAGGAACATCAGCCCACTTTGGGAAGAAAGTGTTGTTTTGGTCAATTCAGTTTTAAACGTACTCATCGAAGACCAACTGGCGAAACGAAAGAATATGGGATTGAAGGCTGTTGTTTTGAGAGACGATCGCAACATGATAAATATTAATAGTTTATAGTATTATATTTTCGAATTTAAATGTGGTGTATTGCTGTTATTTGATTTGTCAAATTATATCAAACGTACGTTTATGGCAAACAGGAGTGTAGATTGTGAAATTCTTATTTTGTTGAATTTGTTTGAATTCTTTTCATTGTTTCGTAAAGCCAATCAGAACGCTCATATTTCCAGAGATTCCCAGAGCCACTTCACGCATCAGCGCATGGGTCTGGTACGAGAATGGGAAGGTGTATAAATATCGAAGACGAAGCGATGGTTCGAAGAAGCCGCATTGGAGTCAAATTTACAGCGAATGTTTGACCGACTATAAACTCAAAATTTGCCTTCTTTTCCAAATTTAAATGCTGGTTTCCTTTTATTCCATTACTGCTTTTGATATCTGAGAGGTATTTCGTAATGGGAAAATTTTAGAAAGTGGGTAAATTATGTATTTATTCCTTTCATCCGACGACTTGTTTACTAGTTAGTGCTGTCTTTAAAACGTACTCAGATTCTGTCTTATGTCGAGCAAGACCTCTTAACTGCCACAATGTTGTGCTAAATTTATGTATAATTCCGTTCGTACATAGAAATATATAATCAGTTTTTTTGTCTCACTCAGATCTTACAATAAAGTTTGACATGACTACGCTACTAATTTCAGTGCGGCGGCGACATGCAAATATTGTCAATTTCTGCAAAATCTGCCCTATTGCCACAAAATATTTTTACCGATTGTCAGTCTTTAGTTGATTTTCTTTAATTTTAACGACACTTTTTTGTTTTAAAAATTGTAGAAATGGGGCTTTGAGCTCAATTAATCTATGTGCATTTGAAGCCACGGCATGTTGACCACAATGTACCCAACCCGTTGTCACCCAACTTAATATCGTACGATTCACTAAAATATCTTTCTATTTCTTCACGTTGTGGGAGGCTGTTTCTGACTGTTTCCAGTGTCCTTTCACAAGCCGTTTTACAAACTATACACCTTTTTCTGGGGGAAATAAGGGTTGTTGGGGAGAAAATTTACCGCCATCTTTGTTTATGTTTTTGAAGTCCTGGGGACAACGCGCGCGACTATCTCGCAATCTCCACGAGCCCATGCGCAGACAAAATTCCCTGCTGTTAGCTAGAATAACTTAGAGCAATCTCGTTCCCAGAGCCCACGTTCCCCTTACCCAGCGGGCGGGAAACGAGAGGCTCTGGGATAATCCGTTCCCGCCATCACAGGATTCTTGTTATCCGGAAGAAGAGTTACATAGAGTTCACTGTGTTCATCAGCCAATGAAATATCGATGTGAAACGGATTATCCCAGAGTCTCTCGTTTTCCAGGTGGGGGAACGTGGGCTCTGGGAACGAGATTGAACTTAGAACCGAATTGTTGACTTCCGGTCGGTTAATTGTTCCCAGTGCCCTCGGCCAACGTTGTCATACAAAGAGAACTAACGTTGTCGGAACTGACGTTTTCTTTTTCTTTTTGGGCGAATAGTTACAGTATAGTAGGAACAAACGAAAAATTTATTTACTTTTTTGTACCTGTGTGTACAGTTGAGCTCCTAGAGAGTATAGACGTAAGTTATCACTCGCCTTTATTGTTTCCTATTTGTTTTTTGTATTTTAAGTCAAACTAAACTCGTAATTTTTATCATTCTGATCGCGAGGTCAAGGCGAGGCCTTATGTTGCTCTTGTTCGTCCCCCATTGGAGTATGCTTGCTCAGCATGGGCCGCGTGGGATCCTTACAGCCAGCGTAATGCCCGCCTATCGCCCGCGCCCGAACTCCCTAATACCGCCAGCTACGCAGGCTAGCGTAATATCAACCAGCTGGAGAAGGTGCAAAGACGTACTGCACGGTTTGTGAGTCGGGAGTGTCAGCTCCATATTATCTGACCTGACTTCAATGCTGTTTATCCAATACAGTTCGCCACGGGGTTACCCGGCGGAAACTCTTCCAAACATACAAACACTTCTCTGTACGCACGGATGTCTTTAAGTACTCCTTTTTCCCTCCCACTATCCCTGCCTGGAATAACCTTCCAGAGCAAATAGTTAATAACAAGTGCTCCGAAAGCTTCAGCAAGCAAGGACATGTACGTAGTTACACGTACGTATTTTGAACGAGCTTCTTCTTAGCTCTTGGGTGTTACATGTTTAAATAAAATTTGATTGATTGATTGATTGATTGATTGATTGATTGATTGATTGATTGATTGATTGATTGATTGATTGATTGATTGATTGATTGAAGTCCTTTCCTTTCAGAATTAGCTTTATTAATTATTACTTTTATTTTTGAATATTGTAGTTACTGTTAGCTGTAATGTAATTTAATTGTTAGTTGTGTTTAGTTAAATTAGGATTTTATTGCTGTAATTTACTTATTAATTTCATATAGGTTGTATGCAATCAGCTTTATCAATTAAAGATACAGATACAGATGGTTATTACATTTTGTTATGTACTTTTTGATATAGTTTCACCGCATTACCTGCATGAGGTTGTTCATTAAATCACGTAAAAACACTTCAGTTTCGTGTGCTTGAGACTTGCGAACTCCGGCTGTGTCGTTTCCCTTAGACTATGGAGCTGGGAACGCGACAGTAATTAGCCACCTCAGAAACTGCAGGGACTGGGGACGAATCAGCAGCTCGCATGGAATTATGGGACTGTTTTGGGGGACTTTTTATATTGAACTCGATACTGATTTTGCCATTTGGCCCTGTTTAAATTTGTAATATTTTCAAATTGATTATGAATTTCACTCTTGTTCGTAATAATTCACTACTCCAATATGAATTGTGCCGTCTTTAACATGCTACAATTTGTCCGTTTGTACTCGCAGCCTGTAATTTCTAACCAGTACGAATTTGGCCGGTTTGAGTTCGAAACAGTTCAGATCGCTACAAATTTTGTCAAACATGTATTTGCCATATTTTCAACTCGCAATGTACTTCAACTCGTTATTTATGTTGTAATCTTTTCGGGTCGCTACAAATTTGAGATTTCTGTTGCAGTTTGTCTTTGCTATATAACTCGCTACGGAATTTGCTGTTTCTATTTGCTATTTTTCAACTCGGTGGGAACTGCGTCGCTGGTTTCCCAAATATATCAGTCTCTAGGTATTTTGTCATTCAGCACACTTGTAATATTTTTAGCCGGCGAATTTCGCCGTTTGTATCACTAATATTTCGACTTGAGTCTTGGTGCGAATGTTGTAGTTAGTGTTTCCTATAATATTTTCAATATTCCAGCCGTTTGTAGCCTACAGGAATCATAGCGAGTTAACACAGTTCAAATATAAATGACAATATTCATGAAATATTTCGAATACAAAGTCAAAGAGTGAAATTCGTAGCGAATTGGAATCATAGCAAATACAACGGCGAAATATGTAGACGTAGGGAGCAAAAAAACAAAGAATATACACGAAAATATCTAGGAATACAGAAATTCATGGCGAGCGGAAAATATTAGATACAAGTGGCAAAATATTGTAATAACTTATAGTGACATAGTACTGCAAATCTAAGCACAAGTTCACATGGCAAATGGAAGAATATGATGTATAGTGAGTTGAAAAGATGACTAATACGTACAAACGGCGGAATTTGTAGCGAATCAAAATAGTAAAATATAACTACGTAGCGAATTTCGTATAGTCAATCGACAGGACGTACGGACGGAGAAACATGTAGCGAGTTACATATACCAAAGATATTAAAACAATTAGATTAAAATATTACAAATGCAGACCACAAATTCATATTGGACTTTAACTATTACGAATACGAATGAAATCCGCGAGCAAATTGACAATATAACAAACTTAACGAGGCCACATGGCAAGAATAAGAAGCAAGTTGAAAACAAAGCGCCCCCCCAAAACAGCCCCACAATTCCGCGGGAGATGCTAATTCGTACCAGTCCCTGCAGTTTCCGAAGTGGCTAATTGCAAAACTGGGACCAGTGAAACACTGATACATCATAAAGAGTAGTCGTTAAAAAATAATATATAATATCATGTTTGCGGGAATTTCTTTTGTTGTCACAGGTCCATTAATAACTAATTTACCTCATTAGAATTCAATTTCACTTATCCTACCTCCATTGACGTCAACCATGATTAGAACTAATCATACTCGGTCTGACGTCAACGGAGGTGACAACAAAAGAAATTCCCGCAAACGTTGATATTACAAAGAAATAGCATAAAAAGAGGTGATTAGCTATTAAACATCCCGCTCGATTCGGGTCATTAAAGCGGGACGTTTAATAGCTAATACACCTCGTTTTATGCTATTAATACTTGTAATAATTCAATACAATTATAGTGCAATATAAAACACGCAAACTTACCTTGAATAATAACGAGAAATTCTTCTTTGGGTCTATCTGACAGATCATCAGCATCTGCTTCGACTTGATATGTTCCATTATCATTCAGTGTGCTGTTCACTAAAACCAAACTAGCATTTCCTTTAATAGAAGCTCTGGGGTCAAATTTTGTTTCAGCACCAGGATTAAGTTTTCTACACAATTTAGTTATGGAGTCTCTTGACCATAACATTGTAACAACTTTATTCCCATCATAATCATAGGTTACGTTCAGTGTTAAGGACTTTCCTTTCTCTACGTACGTTGGGCTGTTTGAACCTGGCTTTAGAGTCAGAGATGCAGCTGTAACAAGACAAAATAAAGGACATTATGAAATACTATAATAAATGGGTTTTCATGATGCATGCTCTAGAGAGGTATCCCCCCCCCCCCCCAATAATTTCGGCAAGAAGCGCCCTTTTGTTGCCAAGCCGGCGCTGAACATTGGACAAAACGTCTGCGGCTCTGCGGCTCATCGCGATGCAATGTGACGCGATGCAAAGTGACGCAGATGCAATGTGACGCGGATGCAATGTAACGCGATACAAAGTGACGCGATACAAAGTGACGCGATACAAAGTGACGCGATGCAAAGTGACACGATGCAAAGTGACGCGTAGTCTCCAGTTCTACTTGCTGCAACATGCTGTCTCAACTTGCAAGAAAATCATTGTTGCGCGACAATGTTTAAGGTGAGTGATAATACGTGCATACACTAACGCTATTCAACGTTGCAGCCAGTGGCGCAACTAGGCATCTGGGGGCCCGTGGGATTGGTTACTTCGGGGGCCCTTTCCAATTTAGTGACCGCATTTCTAGGGGGGTTCGGGGGCATGCTCCCCCGGAAAATTTTTGAATCTAGGGTCTCTGAAATGGCATTTCCTGCACTTTGAGGGCACTTTTGAGCAAAATCTAATCACTCACCCCGATTCAAAATCTGTTAAAGTGGGCAGATTACTTGAACAGATTCATAACTGCATTCATTCCATTCCGCATAGCCTGCGCGCAGACATTTTACCCAATCTCCGCGGATTGGGTAAAAAGTCAGTCAGTGCACACTGCAGATGCTAATAAGGGCACTTCTTGCCAAAATTTGTTGGGGGAGAGAACAAGCATACCAATAACTTTTCAATTATTAATCAAGCTGTGTCACTTGCACCAATTAATATTGTTGATTCCGATGTACAATTGGGTGTTGATCGGACTTTGCCTCAAGCAGGGTCGGTCTCCCCTATTAACATTGCCAATCTCACCGTTCAATTACGCGCACATCCAAATCGACAGATGGTCAATTATGTTTTAAATGGTTTTCGGTTTGGTTTTCGCTTTGGTTTTCATCCGAGGACGTCTATACTACGATCGGCTACAGCAAATTGTCCTTCGGCTTATGAGCACCCATTGGTAATCGACGAGTATCTAAAAAAAGAAGTCGAACTTGGGCGGGTTTTCGGACCAACAACTGCACCACCGGTTCCTGACTTACATGTTAGTCGCTTCGGGGTAATTCCAAAGAAAGATAATAATTGGCGCCTCATTCTCGATTTGTCTTATCCTTCCGGGCATAGTGCAAATGACGGAATAAATAAAGAGGAATTTTCGATGACCAAAAGCCGAGTCAACGATGCCATTGATCTTATAATAAAGACGGGCCGGGGGGCACTGATGGGCAAGGTGGATATTAAAATTGCTTGTAGGATAATCCCCATACATCCGTTCGACCGATACTTGTTGGGTATGTTTTGGCTTACGATCTGCGCCTGGTATTTTTAACAGTGTACTTGACATGTTTCATTGGTTACTGGTTAATAATTGGGATGTGAAAGATTTATTACATTACCTCGACGACTATTTTACACTGGGTTCAGCGGGGTCAACCCTTTGTGCAGATGGTCTAACAGCAATTGATCAAGCGGCCAAGAACGTTGGCATTCCGTTGTCACCGGGAAAATGCGAGGGGCCGTCTACCTGTTTAGTTTTCTTGGGGATCGAATTGGATTCTATTGCTATGACAGCGCGCTTACATGAACAGAAACGCTTAGAAACTGTGGCGCTGTTGCGTGAGTGGGGAGGGAAAAAGTGGTGTACTTTAAAGGAGCCTCAATCCTTAGTTGGCAGACTTAACCGTGCGTGCGCAGGTTTTACCGCAAGGGCGCACTTTTATGAGGTTTGTTAGATTTATGGAAAGGCACAAACCGCCATCGTCACTTCATACGCCTAAATAAACAATGTCAGTTAGACATCTCCTGGTGGCTCGAGTTCTTGCCCACGTGGGATGGGGTGTACTTCTTTGACTTGCCAGATTGGGCCCCAATCCCAGACCTGTCACTATCAACCGACGCATCCGGCAGCAAGGGCTTTGGAGCTTTCTACAATGGAGAATGGTTTAATGTGACAACGAAGGGGTGGTAGCTGTCATCAAATCCTGCACGTCAAAGAACCAGCATATCATGGACCTGTTGCGAAATATGTTCTTGAGCGCAGCTCGATATAACTTTAAAGTATCAGCGAAACATGTTCCGGGCAAAGCAAACGGCATTGCTGACGCTCTTTCTCGTTTTAACACGCAGGCTTTCTCCCGATTGGCCCCACATGCTCGGCAGGCGCCCATGGTCTTACCTCCAGAGCTGCTAACCAGGCTGACATCGAGGCTTTAAACAATAAAACGAGGGAGTTGATATCTCAAGGTATCGCGCGTTCGACTCGCCAAACCTATTCGACGTTTCAACGAAGGTTTCTAGAGTTTTGTAATTGGAGCGGCTGCATTAACGAAAACGGTTCCCCACTGCCAGCAAGTGAATGGACCTTGATGTTGTTCACCACGCACCTATCGGCCACGCTAAAAGCTGAATCCATCAAAGTTTACCTCGCGGGAATAAGATCATTGCATGTAGAGAACGGGTTACCTAACCCGCTACACAATTGTTTACGATTAGAGCGAGTCTTGCGGGGTATAAAACGCACACAGAGAGCAGGAAAACACCAGAGGCTACCGGTAACTTTTACGGTTTTGGAACGCATTTATAGAACTTTAAACTTAAATGTTTACGACGACGCATTGTTTTGGGCAGCGTGCTGCATTGGGTTTTACGGTTTTCTCCGGTCGGGTGAGTTCACCACAAAAGGCAAGAACTTTGACCCGGAAGTTGACCTATCACTACGGGATGTAGTCGACAGATGTTCGGACCCCAAGGATATTACTGGTAACACTTAAATACTCGAAGACCGATCCATTTCACAAGGGACATACGCTTCGCTTCGCTTGGGTGTTTCAAAATCCGAAGTGTGTGCAGTTAAAGCGATGATGCATTTACCTTTATATGCGCGGAGATAGAGAGGGACCTTTATTTTGTTTTCGCAGTGGTTTACTGCTGTCGAGAGTAACTTTAACAACGTGGTTAAAAGCTGCGACCGCACGGGCTGGTCTACAAGGGATTCATTCAGGACACAGCTTTCACATTGGTGCTGCTTCAACTGCTGCAGCTGTGGGGATACCAGGTCATTTAATTAAAACACTGGGTCGATGGATGAGTAATGCATATCAACTGTATATACAAACCCCACCAAGTGTATTAGAGTCGGTTGCACCTCGGTTGGCACGTAGAACAAGCACAAACTGCACGTGAGTGGCACAGCGAACAAACGAATAAATAAATAAATAAATAAATAAATAAATAAATAAATAAACAAATAAATAAATAAATAAATAAAAAGAAATAAAAAGGTGTTGTTGTTTCACAGTCACTGCGTAAGCTGGTACATTTGTCCGGTGTTAATGCGTCGAGCTTCCTTAGCAACGGGGTGCAGTCCTAGTAGGTACGTTTGATACAGCCTGTGTGCAGTCCCAGTGGCTACAGCCTGGGTGCAGTCCCAGTGAGCTACACTAGCTCCAGCCTGAGTGCAGTCCCAGTGAGCTACACTAGCTCCAACCTGAGTGCAGTCCCAGTGAGCTACACTAGCTCCAGCCTGAGTGCAGTCCCAGTGAGCTACACTAGCTCCAGCCTGAGTGCAGTGCCAGTGAGCTACACTAGCTCCAGCCTGGGTGCAGTCCCAGTGAGCTACACTAGCTCCAGCCTGAGTGCAGTCCCAGTGAGCTACACTAGCTCCAGCCTGGGTGCAGTCCCAGTGAGCTACACTAGCTCCAGCCTGAGTGCAGTCCCAGTGAGCTACACTAGCTCCAGCCTGGGTGCAGTCCCAGTGAGCTACACTAGCTCCAGCCTGGGTGCAGTCCCAGTGAGCTACACTAGCTCCAGCCTGGGTGCAGTCCCAGTGAGCTACACTAGCTCCAGCCTGAGTGCAGTCCCAGTGATTGACATTTGCTACAGCCTGGGTGCAGTCCCAGTGATTAACATTTGCTTCA